>CM033470.1:51527420-51886840 GCA_019447015.1 Hymenochirus boettgeri | reverse complement strand
TCAGCCACTCATACTTCCCTGTCTAACAGTTCATAGTAAACATAGTATTGGAGGTTGTTAACTCCATATGTCTAACTAGTCCAACCTTTTAAACCCTACCCATGATGTCTGTCTAACAGAACATAGTAAAATAGTATTGGAGGATGCATAAAGACATACGTCCATTTAGTCCAAACTTATACCCTACCCATAATGTCTGTCTAACAGTTACATAGTAACATAGTATTACGGTTGTAAAAGACATACGTTCTTTAGTCCAAACTTTTATACCCTACTCATAATGTCTGTCAACAGTTACATAGTAACATAGTATGGAGTTGTATAAAGCCTATGTCTATCTAGTCCAACCTTTTATACCCTACCCATAAGTCTGTCTAACAGTTACAAGTAACATATTATTGGAGGTTTATAAAGCCATATGTCTAACTAGTCCACCTTTAAACCCTACCTATGTCTGTCTAACAGATACATAGTAACATAGTATTGGAGGTTGCATAAGACATACGTCCATTTAGTCCAAACTTTATACCCTACCCAAATGTCTGTCTAACATTACATAGTACATAGTATTGGAGGTTGTATAAAAAGACATACTTCCATTAGTCTAAATTTATACCTACCCATAATGTCTGTCTAACAGTTACATAGTAACATAGTATTGGAGGTTGTATAAAGCCATATGTCACCTAGTCAACCTTTATACCCTTCCCATAATGTCTGTCTAACAGTTAACATAGTAACATAGTATTGGAGGTTGTATAAAGCCATAGTCTATCTAGTCCAACCTTATCCCTACCCATAATGTCTGTTTAACAGTTACATGTAACTAGTATTGGAGGTTGTATAAAGACATAGCCCATCTAGTCCAACCTTTATACCCTTCCCTAATGTCTGTCTAACAGTTACATAAATAATGTATTGGAGGTTGTATAAAGACATACACCCATCTAGTTCCAACCTTTATACCCTCCATAATTCTGTCTAACCAGTTAATAGTAACATAGTATGGAGGTTGTATAAAGAAATACCCCATCTAGTCCAACCTTTAACCCTATCCATAATGTCTGTCTAACAGTTACATAGTAACATAGTATTGGAGGTTGTATAAGACGACTACGCCCATCTAGTCCAACCTTTATACCCTATCCATAATGTCTGTCAACAGTTACATAGTAACATAGTATTGGAGGTTGTATAAAGACATACGTCCATTTAGTCTAAACTTTATACCCAACCCATATGTCTGTCAAACGTTACATAGTACATATTATTGGAGGTTGTATAAAGACAATCGTCTATTTAGTCTAAACTTTATACCCTACCCATATGTCTTCAAACAGTTACATAGTAACATAGAAATGGAGGTTGAATAAAGACATACGTCCATTTAGTCCACATACATTGACTAAAGACAATCACCCATCTAGTCCAACATACATTGAATAAAGACATATACCCATCTAGTCCAGAGGAAGGCAAAAAAAAAAAAACAGCTAAAAGGGAGGATTCCTTCCTGAATTTGAAAATTGCTTTATCCCTGGAACAACCAGAACTGCAGTTATGAATTAATACCAGTAATTCTCAATATTTTTTTGTTTTAGAAACTTATCTAGCCCATTTTTAAAGCTATTCAATGAACTTGCCATTACCATAAATGTTAGAAGCCAGTTCCACATTCTCACCATTCCAACTTTAGAACCTTTAGAAGATTAATCCTATTTTTTCACAAGATGGCAGCAGATGTGAGCAAACAAAAAGGTCTGTGGGACGTAGGCTAAGCTGTGTTCAGGATTTCTTCCATAGCTGCTTTAAACTTAAAAATCTAAGCTTTAAATCCTAAAGGAGAACTAAAGTGTTAATCTATGATTATGTCCAAAGCGCATATTTTTCATATATTTTCTTCTTATATATGTGATTTATATTTCTCCCTGGCACTTATTTTATCCTAATCCTTCTGAAAGAGATGATGTCGTCACCAGGGGCTGTCCATTTTCCCATTATGTTTGCTAGTGGGCTAAAAGGGACATACTCAGACCACAAAATTGCAGGGGACTTTATCTAAAACGGATCAGACTGGAAGGAGAAGATCAAGACAAAGGGGTATATGTTGAGGAAAAAGAACAGATGGTTCAAGGGGAACAATAAATGTGATAAATCTCTCTTCAAAGGAAATAACAGATACAACATTGACAGTACTGTCCAAAGGATTGACCTTTGTTCCAACAATACATTTCAATCTTTTCCATACCTTGATTGATATAAATCGATTCATTAGAAATGGTGTTGTAGGGTATAAAGTTTGGACTAAATGAACGTATGTCTTTATACAACCATAATACTATGTTGCTATGTAACTGTTAGACAGACATTATGGGTAGGGTATAAAGTTTGGACTAAATGGACGTATGTCTTTATACAACCTCCAATACTATGTTACTATGTAACTGTTAGACAGACATTATGGGTAGGGTATAAAGTTTGGGCTAAATGGACATATGTCTTTATACAACCTCCAATACTATGTTACTATGTAACTGTTTGACAGACATTATGGGTAGGGTATAAAGGTTGGACTAAATGGACGTATGTCTTTATACAACCTCCAATACTATGTTACTATGTAACTGTTAGACAGACATTATGGGTAGGGTATAAAGGTTGATAGACATATGATAGACATATACTAGATAGACATATGTCTTTATACAACCTCCAATACTATGTTACTATTAGACAGATATTATGGGTAGGGTATAAAGTTTGGACTAAATGGACGTATGTCTTTATACAACCTCCAATACTATGTTACTATATAACTGTTAGACAGACATTATGAGTAGGGTATAAAGGTTGGACTAGATAGAGATATGGCTTTATTCAACCTCCAATACTATGTTACTATGTAACTGTTAGACAGACATTATGGGTAGGGTATAAAGGTTGGACTAGATAAAGATATGGCTTTATACAACCTCCAATACTATGTTAGTATGTAACTGTTAGACAGACATTATGGGTAGGGTATAAAGGTTGGACTAGATAGACGTATGTCTTTATACAACCTCCAATACTATGTTACTATGTAACTGTTATACAGACATTATGGGTAGGGTATAAAGGTTGGACTAGATAGACGTATGTCTTTATACAACCTCCAATACTATGTTACTATATAACTGTTAAACAGACATTATGGGTAGGGTATAAAGGTTGGACTAGATGGATGTATGTCTTTATACAACCTCCAATACTATGTTACTATATAACTGTTAGACAGACATTAAGGGTAGGATATAAAGGTTTGTCTAGCTTTGCTTAATAACTGTGTACCAAGATGTTAACATGAATTAAATAAAATAATAGCTGCTCCACAAAACAAAATACAAGCATTGCTCTGTGGGCGTGTGATGGGTATGGAAATCATTAATTCCCTTAATGAAATTAAGAAAACATTCCTTCCAAATAAACATCAGAGTGATAGATTCAGTCATTACAAAAGAAAACAAACATAAACACAATATAATAAACACTGATGACACACAGATGCTGCATTATACTATTTCATATTTTGAGAATTTATCCAGATATGAAATCATACATTTCAAAATGAGTGAAACCCACAGATTTGCTCTATTTGCTAAAATTTCATTAAATTTATTCTGATCTCCGAAGAGTTAAAGGCAAAGTACGGCAGGTAAAAAATCGTTATTTTTTAAATTATTTATCTATATCACACAAAACTAGCAGGGAGACTCAATAAAAGTTCTTATCGTTTAAAATGGTGCTAATTTTGCCCCAACCAATCAGATCTTATTTAACATTTGAAAGTTAACATCTGATTGGTTGGGGCAAAATTAGCACCGTTTTAAACGATAAGAACTTTTATTGAGTAACCCTGTAGGTATTCTACATATTGTCTTCATTTAAAAAAAAATGTCTATTGATTTCGTACACTTTGCTATGCAGCATTGAAACCAAAGATCTTAAAATTGTAGTTTATAGTTTTTGAAAGTCAGTAAAACTGTTAAGTTTATCCTGGAACCAGTTTCAGTAGAAGTTATTGCTCATCTCTATGTGCAAACTATATGGGCATGTCCACCCTTAAAACAAAAAACTGCCCACATGTCTGCCCCCAACCCCAACTGATTTATTGTGCACTTTATTACCTGCATTACTAACCAGATATTTAGGATAGTTCTTGTCCCAATTCTGGCAGAGATAGCTGGCCACGATAATAATATATAAATATAAGAAACGAAAATTTTGTGTTAGGTGTATCTATACTCTAATGTGGACCCGGATATCACGTAACTCGTTGGTGTTTAAGATATTAAATCCAAACAGCAAGAGCATATAAAATGACAGAGTGACTCAGATACTATCTAAGTTTAGAAATAATGTTAGTGGATGAACTCACACTGAATAGAGGGTGGTTCAGGTGCATATGCCCCGAACCCTTCACTTAATATAGCACTGATTGCATCCAAAAGAACACTTATACATGGGTAAGGTATAGTGAAACGGGAACTCACCGAATCAAAAGAGTGGCTCAGGTGCATCCAGCCCCGAGCCCGTCGATTTAGCTCTAAACATTAGTCGAACATTTCAAAGAGAGATAGAGTGTGCACACTGTCGCGATCCAAATCACAAGGACTTTCTGGAGTAAAATCATTCATCCTTTATTAAACCATTAATCAAAAACCATGCTGAAACCTGACGCGTTTCGTGCCGGTTAGGCACTTAATCATAGGTAAAGGTACTATGGCTACTAGTTAAGGACGGAAGCTCCTTAAGTACAAGCCCATAAACATGGAGCTCCACCCCTCTCAGATTTAAAGAGACATAAACAAAAAATATAACAAAAAACAAAACAAAAGCGCAAACAACTTATACAAAGAGATAGTCTAATTATATCAAATATAGAAAAAGGAAAAACAAATATAATAATATATACAAATAAATCCAGCAGTAAATCAAAAAATAACAATATATATATAATGTCACACAAAAGGTGACTATATAACCATATAAAAAGAAGAAAGACACGTACGCTAACCTCTACATGGGATGGTAGGAGGAGACCATTATCTGCCCCTTAGTAGGGTCACATGGACTTTGTCAAAATGTTATGCTGGAGAGTCTCCTTCCGACAGTGATTCTGTGGGCCAAACGTCAGATTGGATTCCAATTGTATCAGAATTTTTCAAGTTTTCACTTTTTAAACCCAGGATTTCAATCAAATGCGAAAACAACTTTTCAGTCTAATTTTTGAATTTTCTATTTTTTAATATTCGATTTTCGATGATAAGTTCAGAGTTTCAAAAATTTCAATTTTTTTAATTTAAGAAATAAAAGTCAAGTGGGTCCATTAATGCTTTTTGGTGCCCCCCCCATCTTATACTTCCTGGTGGGCCCCAACACCCCAGTTCAACACTGAAAATGGTCTCGCTCCGTTGTTTCAAGTAGCCATTTTGTCTGCAACAAAAAAACTGGTGACTTGTCAGTTATCTGCCTGCAACCCCAACTGCTATTTTATGTTTATTACATGTATTAGTAACCAGGTATTAAATGATAAGTTCTATTCCTTTCAGGCAAAGGTATCTGCCTACCCCCCTCTGCTCAGTGAGCTTTTTATAAGCTTGAGCATGTGGAGAGGAGGCAGCAAGTTGGTAGGTTACTGACAATTGACCATTTTTTTGTTTTAAAGGTGGACATGCCCTTTAAATTATATATTACAAAAGAAAAGGTAATAATATATCTGTGACCCATTCAGAATTCCCTCATCTGCTTCTATCATGTCCGCTCACGACCTGTCCTCTTGATCCCATGCCCTCTGTATTACTGAAGCACTGTAATAATGTGCTTACCCCTATACTTGCCCACATATTCAATGCCTCCCTTACATCTGGAATTTTCCCTTCTGTCTTTAAGCACGCCCATGTTAAGCCCATACTAAAAAAGCCCTTGTTTGCCGCCCGGTCTCTCTCTTACCAATAGCCTCTAAACTGCTAGAACGATTAGTCTTCTCCCGCATCACTAACGATCCTCCTTGACCTCTCCTCTGCTTTCCACACAGTCGATCATTCCCTCCTAATGTGGATACTTCACTGTTCGGGCATTCGGAATGAAGAGGCATCCTGGTTTCTATCCTATCTCTCTGACAGAACTTACTCTGTATCTTATGCTAGCAATACCTCTTCTCCGGTTCCTCTTGGTCCCGCAGGGTCTGTTCTTGGACCCTTATTGTTCTCCCTCTACACTATTTCCTTGTGAGATGTTATTACCTCTTTTGGCTTCAAATATCATTTATATGCAGATGATACAGAATATATGATCTACTTGTCCACCCTTACGCTAACTCCTGACATCCAATCACGTGTCTCCGACTGCCTCCTTGCCATCTCCTCCTGGATGTCTTAATGATAGTTTTTCCACCTTAACCCTATTCCTGTCCCATATTTCTCCATCTCTGTTAACAATACTCCCATTTCCCCTAATTATTGACTCCTCTCCTTCTTCCTTCGCAAATCCACAGGTTCCTTTCTCTCCCGACCACCGCTATGCTTATGCATGCTCTCATCCTATCGCCTCTGGATTATTGCAACCTACTACTTTCTAGTCTTCCTGCTTCCCACCTCTCTCCCCTTCAGTCTATACTTAACTCTGCCAAATGTATTGTTTCGCTCTCTAATAAACCGGATCCCAAATCTACTCTGTACTGGACAACAACCTGGCTCCCCGTTAAACAGCGCATTACATACAAAATCCTTCTCCTAACATTTAAATCCCTTCGCTCTGCTGCTCCTCCTTATATTTCCTCTCTAGTCTCCCCATATGTTCCTGTCCGTACCCTCCGCTCATCCCAGAACCAGTTCCTGAACAGACCCCCCACTCGGACTGCTTCCTCTCACCTTAAACCTTTCTCTCTTGTAGCTCCCATCCTCTGGAATTCTATTCCCCTCTCTCTACATCAAGAAACCTCAATTAGCAAGTTTAAAGGGCATGTCTACCCCCAAAACTATAATCCCCCCCCACTACTGGTCCCACTCTGTAGTGTAATAAAATCCTTACCTTACATCCCAGCTCCAAATGTAACCCCCCCCCAAAGTCCCAAAAACTGGCCACCAGGAGTCCATATAAGACTCTGCCTTCTGTCTCCCCTCCGGGAGAAGTTTGGCATGCCCACTGCAGCACTCCCTACTCCCTCTTCCTCTTCCTCCCTCTCCCACCCGCTTTGGTCTCCCACCCGCTTTGGTCTCCCTCCCTCTAGCGTAAATCCCTTTTAGTATGTTATAGTCCATGTTCCCCCAGCCCCAACTGCTATAATTACATCCTCAGAAAGTCCCCCGATCATTACTTACCTTACCTCTCTCCTTCACCGTTCTGAGCAGCCGGCAGCTGCGTCTGCGATTGTCTGCCTCTCAGCCAATCACAGACGCGGCTGCCGGTCCCGCCCCCTTGCTTGCAGTTCCGTGCAAGCAGAGGGCCGGGGCATTGTGGCGAAGGAGAGAGGTAAGGAAATTAATGATCAGGGGACTTTCTGAGAATATAATTATAGCGGTTTGGGCTGGGGGAACATGGATTATAATATATAAAAGTTTCTATAAAGGGTAGACATGACCTTTAAATCTAGCCTTACATCCTAACTATCTGATATCCAGCACAGTATTTGATAGTTTTATTTGCACTGCATACGTCTCACTCCAGCACTTATACCCATTCCATTGTATCTGTGTGTTACCCACCTAACTAGATTGTAAGCTCCACAGGGCAGGGGCCTCATTAGCTCTTGTGGCAAAGCCCTAGCACTTCTATTTATATAAGTTATATATTTATGTACTGAACTATCATTGTATTTATCCCCCTTGTATGACTTTATTGTATTTTATACTGTACAGCGCTGCGTCCCCAAGTGGCGCTATATAAATAAACATATACATACATATAGATACATAATATATAATGATTGTCATGTTCGAAATGTACCAAATTACCTTAAATTTTTAAAAAAAAATTTTAAAAAATAAAAAAAATTACTGGAAATATTTCAATTGATATTTTTTGCTAAAAAAAACCCAGTGGTTCACTTATTGATAAGGTGGAACAACCTCTGAATGCAATTTTACATTTGACATGATATTTGTTCTGCAATAAGCTTTACAAGACTGATGAAGCTTTTTAAGTGAAACATGTTGCAGATGGCATTGAAACTACATTGACATCCATTATTTTGTATTTTTACTTTATTGCACTCTGCACTTTATACCAATTTGTTGCACTTTTATTTGTTTGTTTCCATTTTCAGTGTATTTCTGTTTTTTCATCATTCGGTCTGCACATAACCTAAGGCGTGTTGCCCTTCTTTGACTGGCCAGCCTGTGTTACCCCAAGGTCAGGTACTTTGTGGGGCCAGTGCGGCATCCGAATATTGGGACATCTAATTGTCTCTGTACGAAGGTAGTGTGTGCCGAGCGGCTGGGCTTCATGGTTGATTCCTCCTTCTTATATCCATCAGAAGTTGCTTATATTGATCAGGAGTTACCATATTATTGGACGTTGCAGTATTGTTTGCTTCTTGCTGGCGAGCTGTAGTAGGGGAGACAACCATACAAATGCGTCTGATCGTCCTCTTTGGACAAACGGTCAGTTGTGGCCATAAACTAAACCCATACACTTTTTGGGGCCAACTGTCCGAACTATTGTTCGATTGGGTTGAATAATTGCATGGTGTTTACACAGTTTAAGTATGTTTATTACAAATTTGGTGCTTAGGATTTGCAGGAAGATGAAATCATTGAAAGTCGTAATTATTTTAAGATGTTTGTGGTCTTTACTTTTCTAAAGTTACTTTTCATACATAAAGCTCAATTACTTTCAATCATTACAGAACAACCAAACAAGTAATATCCCTGCAAAGGGAAACGCTAGCTTTTCTTTTGAGTTCCAATAGCAAGACACAATAAAGGAAACATCTGTAATTCTGTCTGTTTGACAATTATATATAAATTAAATGATTAAAAAGATTACTGAAGAGTTAAACAAACACTTTAAGATTTGCTAATGAGGACATATTGACTAGCATCTGTTCAACAAGAAAGGAGAAAGAAGAATGCACTGTAGTAAATATTTAATCTTCTTAAGGGATGAATAATTTATTGTAGTTCCAATGAAACAAGACTGGGATGTGAAAAGCTCTCTACCTCTTTTCTTTCCCTATAATAACCCTAGAGGAAGCTGGGTATCTCTCTGAATCTCAAGCTTTAGATCAACTGTAACATTCACAGTACAATGTGGAGAAGAACAATGTTACTCATGAAAGTGTAAGCAATAATAGTCTGGGAGACCTTTTCTTGGGATTAAAGAAAGAATTCATCTAATTGCTCAAAGCGAAGGCACCTGCAATTCCGCCCTGAAATCACGCATATTCTATTGTAGCCAAAGGCATCCATCACATTGGTCATGAAGAATTTAAAAAAATTGTTGTGATTTAAACTGCAAGGCACAGAAAATAGGTGTGAATAATAGTAAGAAATGCTTGTTAATTTGGCTTGAAGAGCCCAATTACTGTTCTTTCTTTTTCTTCCGTTTTATTCCTCCGCTTTTTTGGACTGTATCTCCTCCCACAGTTTTTGAGCTAGAGACACAAAATTCGGTACAGACGTGCAGGACCCATAGAACTGTGCTGTTACATAGCTAAGGAATCTGCAGAAGCATTACCGCATTATTGGCAAATTTCGGGACATTTTTTCCCATAGACTATAATGGGAACAATCCTCAAATGTGGATATTTCGGGGTTTAAGGGTCATGTGATCAAAACTGTTAGTTTTATGGTCATAAACACAAACACCGATACCCCCACACAGACACAGGTACTGACCTACCCTTCCATTCCCGTGGCAGACAAACTTAAAGGGTAACTAGTCAAAAATGACATTTTGATTTATCATCTATAAAAGTCAGTTTTATGGTCATTCATGCAAAAAACAAATACCCTTCTAGCCTGACCCAGGTACTCACACCTACTGACCTTCTCTTCCATTTCAGTTGCAGTCATATTTATAGGGTAACAATCGTCAAAAAACTATGTTTGACCAATCATCAAAAAAAGTTAGTTTTTACCCTCCAAACTGACACAGGTACACATACCTTCTGACCTACCTGTCCATTCCTGTGGCAGCCATATTTAACGAGTAACTATAGGCAAAAAACAAATTTTGATCAATAATCTTTTTTTTTTTACCACCCCCCCAACCTGACACAGGTACACACACCTACTGACCTACCCTTACATTTCCATGGCAGCCATATTTAAAGGGTAATTATAGTGAAAAATCAAATTTTAATCTATCATCAATAAAAGTTGGCGTTGAAAAAAACATGAAAAAACCTAGGTTTTTTTTACCCAATAACCTGACACAGGTACACACGCCTACTGACCTATCCTTCCATTTCTGTTGCAGCCATACTTAAAAGGTAACTTTAGGCAAAGAAAAAAGTACATGTTTTTTACTGACACAGGTACACACACCTACTGGCTACTATTATGTAATAAAATGCCCATGGCTACCAGTATGTTATGAAATGCCCATGGCTACCAGTATGTGATGAAATTCCATGCCTACCATTATGTGATGAAATGCCCATGGCTACCAGTATGCAATGAAATACCAATGGTTACCATTATGTAATAAAATGCCCATGGCTAACATTATGTGATGAATTGCCTTTGGCTACCAATATGTAAGGAAATGCACATGGCTACCAGTTTGTGATAAAAATTCCCATCGCTACCAGTATGTGATGAAATGCCCATGGCTACCAGTTTGTGATAAAAATCCCATGACTACCATTATGTAATGAAATGCCAACGGATACCAGTTTGTGGTAAAATTCCCATGGCTACCAGTATGTGATGAAATGCCCATGGCTACCTGTTTGTGATAAAATTTCCATGGCTAACAGTTTGTGATGAAATGTCCATGGCTACCAATTTGTGATAAAATGCCCATGACTACCATTATTTAATGAAATGCCCGTGGCTACCAGTATGCGATAAAATGCCCATGGCTACTAGTATGTGAAGAAATGTCCACGGCTACCAGTTTGTGATAAAATTCCTGTGACTACCATTATGTAATGAAATGTCCATGACTATCAGTATGTAATAACATTGCCATGGCTTTTGTTTGCTACCAGTATATACTGAAATTGCCAGTTTGCTACCAGTATAATGGAATACTGTGCCTTTGTGTCATTAATTTGTGTATCTCTGTCTACACCTCTGTCTGTCTATTTTTCTGTCTTTCTATTTATAACTTCCTGGCTGTGTATCTATCTCTCAGTTTGTCTCATCTGTATGTTCGTCTCTCGTTCTATATCTATTAAGTACCTAGTGGGTGTGGCTTAAATGGGCGGAGAAGGGGCATGGCCTAAAAGTTTTTATGGAGTGCCCGGAAGTGCCCCAGCTCTTCTCAGACCCTAGAGACGCCCCTGTCTCCCAACCTGACACCGATACACACACCAACTGACCTACCCTACATGGAAATAGCATAGTCAAAAAGTGATCAAGGTTGAATAAAAGACATAAAGTCCTTACCCCCTACCAATGACCACTGATTTTATATCAATAAATGGTACATTATACTTAATGGTTATCATAATAAAGGGACATAGATCAAATTTACTGCATGTCTGATACAAATAGAAATCTTAATCTTAGCACATGAACTTAACCTAAATAAAGTGGCTTTTACTGTAAAAGTCTACCCAGAATGCAATGTTGATACTGCAGAATAAATAATATTATTGGGTCTCTGCCAATGTATCTGATGATGAGGAATAAAATATTCTAAATTCTAATCACTTTGGGGAAGAAATGTCACTGCAACACATCCCCTAAATGAAGACATTACACCATAAAACAGAGAAATATGTATGATTGGGAAGCAGAGGAGGTTATATAAATAATAATAAAGGCTGCTATGAATGTCTCCCTAAGCAATTATTATTTAAACACACGTTATCTGTTTAATGTTGTTATGTCGGTTTAAAATATTTATGTATAAAATTGAATGTATTTAAAATAAAATGTACATTGCAAATACCGTAGAGAACATGAACTCATTAATATACACATTTCATAATTAGCTGCAATCCTGGCTTTAGTCTCCTCAAGGAAAATGCAAAGTAGCATCTAATTGTCATGTTTTCATGGCAGATTTACGTAAATGTCCAGGGCAATGCATCAGGAGCCGCTCCAGGTGTTAGTCATTGGCTGGTATTTAAAGGGAAACTCCACCCTCATAAGAACATCTTTTAGAAAGAATGGTCTCTTTAAAATATGTTGATATATCATACTTTGCCCTATGAATTCATTACTGTATGACTACTATGCTTCTGGAGGCCTTGTGGAAACTGAGCAATTTAGAAACCCGTACTGAGCCTGTACTGAGCGTGGGCATGCTCAGAAGAGGCAGACAGGGGATTAACATTCAGTCATTGGCTGTGATGTCAACTGTCAAATGCATAACTGACAGTTGCTAACTGGAAGAACCAGGAAGCAGAAACTGGGGCAACAGGACATTGTATAGGATTTCAGGTTAGACTTACACCTTTCAGATTTCAAACTATTACCATTTAGGGTTTTGTGGGGTGATTTACCTGTATGTAAGTTTTCATTTCGGGGCTGGACTTGCCCTTTAAGGGTGAAGCACACTGAAGAGCAAACAAGTGCCCCGGAAACGTGCCCACAAACATGCGCATTATCAGCACACTCATGCGTTCATGCGTGTTGCGGTGCATGTGCTGCGATCGGACAATGTTATGCAATCAGAAAGCATGTGATTCGCTAACCCTTGATTTTGGTGATAACACTTTCAGCAATAACTCTCAAGTGTATTGATCGATAATCCCCAAAAGTTCGTGTTCCCCAGTCCATTTCCCAGCTGCCAGAGCCATTTACAGTAAGTTGCCATTGCTATTTTATCTGTACTTTATTAGAACTTTTCAAACGATTTGACTCCAATTGAGGTTAATGGGTTAGTTTTCGAACTATAGAACAATAGAACTTTTATTACAGTTCTATAGTTCGGAAATGCACTTCTCTAGTCATTTGTGGGGCTGAAATGTATAGGTTGTCATGATCAGAGCTTGAGAATTAGTGATGAGACCTTATTTCGCAACAAATCTAGTTTGGCGGTTTTGAAAATCCGCGGATACAATGGCCTTTTAAAAAAATTCGAAAGTCAGAAATCTTCAAAGAAAATTGGAAAATCGAATCTTAGAAAATTAAGAATTTTAAAAATAATATCAACAGAATTGTGTTTGAAAATGAAAAAAAAAAAAAAAGAGGGTAAGGGTTCTTTAACACTGCACAAATTTTAGTTTTGGGGGTAGAAATGCCCTTTAATGTTTTAATTGCTCGTATAAACTGTTTCCATTACACTAGAATTAGAGGAGGGTGCCAAAATGTTAATAGATTCTATTGTTAACCTGTTTATAGAAGGCAATAGACTGTATATCCAGAACTGCTTCACTTTTTGTTCCTACTAGTAATAATATATTTTAGCTTAACATTTTGTCCTTTTACCAAATTCAGTGACAATGTCTGTAAAACAAGTGAAAATATTCCAATGAACTTTATATTATAAAGATGCTATAGAGCTTCCTACACATTTGCGCAGATTTACTTTTTTTCAATCTACATAAGTACTCTTAATAAATATAACAACTTGCCATTGAAAAACTATTTCATTCATATTTCTAAATGCAAGTTTATTAAAATGGAAATATATATTATTGCTGTAAAAGGTAATTGGCAAACACAGCTACAGTAACAATAGAAACAGCAAAAGCAAATGAAAGTATTTCACAAAACAGTTCCCATATTCCTTTCATCTCTCTTACTTTGATAGAATAACCTAAAAATTATATACATGTAGATCATTATCCTGCTACTCTTACAATGAAAGGTATCTGGGCTCTCTACGGTAATAATTACTTTCAGCATCCAGGAATTTCTGATCTTAAAAATAAAAAAAAAGGCTAAATTAAGGGCTAAAACGTGAGTTTATCTGATTGGTACAACCAATCGCATAATCTAATTCATGTAATGCAGTAAATTTCAACTGATATTTCATCCTGACCATCCAAAATATTGGTCCAGGGGGTCGAATAGGCAAAAATATTGCCCCATGCTTACCAGACTTAGCTGCAGGGCTTGTGAGCTAGAGTTTAACGGTGTTCCTTGTGTATTATAACATTTACACTTAACATTGCAAGCTTAATTAAACCAACATATGTCATACAATATATTACTTTACAAAGGGCACGCTAATTTACAGCATTCCTAATAAACCATTAGGCTCAGGTTCTATGCTATTCAAATTGACAGGATGAGTAAAGAAAACACAGGCTTTAGTAATATGTATGTGTTTTATACTACAGAAGTTTGTATTACTTCTGTAATACGTATTTCCAAGTTATCCCACTGTCCTCCCTATTCTTAAGCCCTGTACACACTTCGCAGGTTTAACCCAGCACACAAGCCTCTACATCCAACTATTGCCTAATGTATGGACAATCGGTTGGGCCTTACAGCTTGACCGAGCACCCATACCCTAAGCAGTAGTTAGCAGAAACAGCTGTTCGTTTGACACCAGTACACACAAAACAGGCATCATGATGATGATTCAATTTTAGATTTCTCCTCATTGGTTTAAACACACTGGGAGTTTCGGAGTCCTGGATATGTTTTAGTTATACAATAAAATTGTGTTCACCTGCTTGATTTGAAGACTTGGTATGTGCTTTCTTTCCGGTGTGCGCCAGTGCTTCGCTTTGTGGAAAGTTTAAACACACTGGGGCTTAAATTAAATCTGAAAAATGTACTTAAAAATTAAAAAATGTATATAGGTTAGGTAAATCAACCCCCAAACCTGCAGTTTCTGAGAGATGGAAGTCTAACCTGAAATGCTGCATAATGGTTCTGTTTCCTCAGCTGTCAGTCATGGACGTAACAGATTATATGACAAGCAATGACTGAATTCTATTTCCTTAGCTGTCTCCTGAGCATATGGAAGCTTGGAAAAAATCTTAGAGATCTTGTAGAGGAGGTAGAAACCTTTAAAGATGCAGAGAGGAAGAATATACTTTTGCTGGAATTCAGATTAGCTCAACATCTGTCAGCTTTTCCCCTTTTGTACTGTAGTTATGGTTATTTATCAATATATAAGTTTAAATTTAAAGAGTGACCATGCCTTTTAAATCACACTGAAAATTCTGAGGATTTCTATTTCTATGGGCGTATATGGCTGTGTTATTCTCCCTTACCAATTAGAATGAATTATTATTATAAAGTATTGGTAATAAGGGATCTATTATGTGTTTTTACTAATAAGCAGCTCTCTCCATGTATCAGTAGAATGAACAGATTCGGGCTACCCATTACCTGTTCACCCCATCTGTCTGAGCTGCTCCCATTTCGCAGTAAAGAATTTAATCATCAGATAAATCATCCCCATTCTCTAGAGTCCCAAGCTCCCCCTTCTGTTTCTACACCACTTACCCATGTAACAATTAATGATACTTTCATCTACACATTCTACATTAATACATTTATATTTTTAGGTCCAATCCTTCTTTAGCAATATATTTCCTGCCATTTGTCATGTGGTCCTTCAGAATGAACATTCCCTTTTATCCACATTTATACAAGAAGGCTAAAGATAAAAATAGAAATAGGTTGTCAGGACCAATTGTTCATCTATACCGGAAAAATTGTTACAAGTGGACAAGTTGCAGTCAATGGGAGTTAAAAAATCCGAAAGTTCTGCCTAAAATTAATGTATAATTTACTGTATAAATAGAGTAAGGGTAACTTACTGTAAATGGACCTGGGAAATGGTCTGTGGAACACAAATCAATGCCCAAAATCTTAACAAAAAAAAACATTGTCAAGTTCTGGAAACTTCCCATCCTCTAACTTTACTGCTTCAATGTTGCTGGCTTCCTCCTCCACTCTAATCCTGTTTTTAGGACTCCCCCACAATTCTCCAAATCTCCAACATGCCCTGTGCTAGATAATAGCACAGCCGTTTGAAGAGTGACATCAGTGCGCGACATGACATAATACCTGCGCTCTTCAAGTGGCCTCTCTAATATCTGCTTCTGAACCGGGTTCGGGATCATCACTAGTCAGTTGTCACAGCCTTGATTGGGAGGGGCCAGCTATCTCTAGTCGAACATTTCAAAGAGAGATAGAGCGTGCACACTGTCGCGACCCAAATCACAAGGACTCTCTGGAGTAAAATCATTCATCCTTTATTAAAATATTAATCAAAAACCATGCTGAAACCTGACGCGTTTCGTCCTAAAAAGTGCTGTGAAAAGTTGGAGCTATTTTAACGAAATGACAGGTGATGCACCTGTTCTTTCCACATTTAAACATTCCCATATATTTGAGCCAGTTGCTTTTGGTGCCTTTCTTATTTACAAAAAAACTAGGTGACAACAAATTACCCAAGGAGGTGGCTTTTCTTGCTATGTACTTAAGTCCCTTATTGAGGACTGGTATCAATAAAGGGTCTTCATATAAAACTGGTAGGTATTTCTAAATAATTTTAATAATATCTGCATATTGATTACTGTACCGAGTGGAGAATATAATTTTGTCCTTTTGGCTACCATTATCTGTTGCCCTACGTCCAATGTCGTTTTGTTGGACTTTCCCAGGGGGTTCTAACGCTCGGTCATGTGGTACATAAACAGAGCTACTCATTATGGAAGCAGAGTGATTATAAATCATATCCACTCTATCCTTTCTTAAGGCTCTTTCAAAAGCTGGTGTAATTACTTTAAGGGAATACCCTCTGTCCAGAAGTCTATCTCTTAGTTTACAAGATTCAAGGACAAAATCCTCAAATTTAGAACAATTCCTCCTAATGCGGAGGAACTGTCCATATGGTAACATTATGTGAGGGATGACTGGAAGAGGCATGTAGAATGGTGTTACCTGCAGATGTTTTACGATAGACAGTGGTTTCCAAGGCACCCCCTTGACATGTAATTGTAATGTCAAGGAAATTTAAGGTTTTGTCCCGAAACTCACTGGTAAAACTAAGATTCAGGTCATTACAATTGATAAAGCAATAGTATGGCGGCTCTCGTCTCCTCCCAGATGCTTCCCCTTTTCCTACCTCGTAACTTGTTAGTGCTTGGTCGGGTGTGCTTGTGGATCGGGGAGTCCCATCCCCGTCTAATCAATAGCAAGAGAATAAAAAGGAATCCACTGCACCTTCCTCCGATCGTCCACTATTTTCCGTAATCAAATCAAGACGGCATCGTTATTTAAAAAGTAAATCATCCTTTATTTCAATCCTTTAAAATCCAGCTAGGCTGCCGGGAGACAAGTGATATGGGTGGTCTGACGCGTTTCGGGCCGGGGTAAGTAAGGGCCCCGGCCCGAAACGCGTCAGACACCCATATCATTGCTCCCGGCAGCCTAGCTGGATTTTAAAGGATTGAAATAAAGGATGATTTACTTTTTAAATAACGATGCCATCTTGATTTGATTACGGAAAATAGTGGACGATCGGAGGAAGGTGCGGTGGATTCCTTTTTATTCTATTACAATTGATATGCTTCAAAAACTGTTCAAACTCCAAATGCGTACCATTCCATAGAATCAAAATATCAATGTAGGTGCATAGTTACTAACATTTCTAAACAACTTCTAGGGACACAAAATTGTGGGAAGTGACTGGGCAGTACATTTAAGGGGTAATTTTGTTCCCACCTACCTGTGAATAATAAAACTCATCCCATGCAGGGCGGCTGGGTCTCACACAAGACTTCTAAACAGATGACTGTTGAGCTGTCCTGATCTGCTTCCTATCTTTATCATTGACGCACATGCGCATAAGACGGGAGGCAGGTTGGGACAGCATGCCATCTGCTATTTAGAAGCCGTCAGTGTCGCGCTGGCAGGTAAGTTTAACCCTGAATAAACGTTCCTACTTCCCTGTGAATTATAGATCAAGCTATAAGGTAAATGACACCTTGTAGAAGTTCCATATTATTGTAGGGGACACATATGGTTAATGCACCATTGACACATCTCACCCCCCCCCCCCCCCACACACACACACTCCATGTTATGGCTCCCAAGCTGGTACTACAGTAAGTACAATGTCATTGTTTCTATTTTCTAGACCCTCAATAAAAAAAACTACTGGTGTTACCCAAACAGAGATCACACAGAGTAAGTAAGACAGTTTACATATTTATTGACAGGGATATTTCATACAATAAAATATCCTACAACATAAACCATACAATAATAACTAATACAAAATAATCCTATAAGATGGACAACAGTGACATTGAGATAGATCCATCTTTGCTGCAAACCCTATGTCTTACTATACAGACATGTGCATACACAGGTATCTCAACCCTCCTGGATTGTCCGGGAGTCTCACTCATTATGGGGTGGTTCCCCCGAGACCACCCGGGACTCTCGGACTTGAGTCTCCTCCCCAGTCACGCCCCTTTTGGTGACCACGCCCGGAAATAACCCTAACCCCCGCCTCCCACCACCCCTGGAATGCTGGCCCCACCTCTGCGTGACATCACGCCCCACTCCCACGTGATGTCACACCCCCTTTACCACCCTGCCCGGAAGCTTGAAAGGGCAGGGTGGGATGTCTGGCATACACATAATAGGCCCACATCTAGTGCTGGTTGAGATAAAGTAGAAAGACATGTCATATGTAGGGTTCATTCTGCAATATGAAATTGGAACTATATTTGCAAATTCCGCACTTGGATTCTGTTACACATATATTGCCCATGTAAGGCGATAGTAAAATGGAGTTTCCCTAATTGCTCTAGAGACTCTCAGCCTTACCCAAATTCTATGCACAAGACTCTTATTTATCAGGAGTGGGCCCTCGCATATGTTGAGGGCAGGGTTTCGCTGCCAAATGAAGACGGTTTGGCAATACAATAAATTCTATAAATAAATAATGAACACCCCCTTCAAATGTATTAAGAGTTGCACAATCATAAATAGGATTGTGTTGTGTTTTATGCATTAAAAGTCATAATGTATATAGGTTTATCTGTAATTGAAATGTTCTAACAAAGCATTAGAGAGTGTGAAGGGATGAAGTGCAAGCCTAACTGAAGTAGGTAATGATCCGTGTCTGAAAATGTGTAACCAGTAACGCTGTACACCAGCATTATCTTGCCTTTTCTGGGATGACGCTAGTGTGGTGGTAGGGGCTGCCTCAGGCGCTCCTCAATCAGATAGTGGCGAGTTCCTACCTAGAAATGTGCAAGGAGACACTGCATAGGTTCTCCTCTTCTCCCCACTTGGCTGGACCTTTTAGGAGGGCCTGGCAGTCTGTCTCATTACTTTACGGAGAGAGACGCTGCCCATTAGGTCCTCCTTTAGGAGGGCCTGACAGACCGATTCAACTCTTAAGGGAGAGAGCCGCTGCCAATTAGGTTCTCCTCCTATCATTGCAGGACGTTTTGGAAGGACCTGGCAGACCGACTGAACTCTAAAGGAAGAGAGCCGCTGCCCATTAGGTTCTTCTACCTTAGGAGGGCCTGGCAGCCAGACTCAACTCTTAAGGGAGAGAGCCGCTGCCTATTAGTAGGTTCTCCTCCTAGCATTGCCCCCACTTGGCTGGACCTTGAGGGAGGGCCTGGCAGACCGACTCAGCTCCTCAACTCTTAAGAAAGAGAGCTGCTGCCCATTAGGTTCTCCTCCCTCTTTTTCTTTTTTTTACTTTTTTTTTTTTTTCTGCCTTTTTTTTTTGGTCCTTTTTGTGGGGACTTTTTTTTTGGGGGGGGGGGGGGGGGCTTTTATCATTTTAGGCTGAGCCAGTAGAGGAAGAGGATATACCTCCTCTATTGAGAACAACTTGCCACTACCTGATTTCAGATGGAGGAGAGGATGGCCCCATAAGATAACAGGGAATCCAGTGGAGGTAATACCTATCACCATGAGTGTGTCACCCCAGAAAGGCTAAGACAAGGCCCTAATTACACACTTACAGATGTTACATGTGATCTACTTCAGTTGGCCCTAAACTGTGTCAGTCCATAGTTTGGCTCCTGGAAACATTGGGAAATTGAGTTGTTGTGTGTCAATGGTTCCGTGGGTCTTGTGACGGGCCTGGGACAGTCTGCACCATGGCCACTAACGGCTGGTGATGAGTTACTCTTTTGTAAGGCATTGTTTTATATCTCACCCAGCCAGAAATTGGTTAAGTTAAAGGAGGGGTTATTAGCACCAGTGAGTTTTGTGTATATAGTCATTTGTTGTCAGTGTGGCTGATAATGATAATTATATTACTGAGACAACTTGTGCTTAACAAAATAACAAATTTTGGGGAAAATATTACAAGAAAGGCACCAACAATTGGTGGTAGGCGTATATTGTGTTATGATGTCACTCAACGTGTTACCTTTAAATATCTATACTTGTGGAGTCCAAAGCATGTTACTTTATGCAGGTACGGACTAACTTAATCCTAGACCTTAACCTAACCTAACCCTAAATCTATACCCTAACCCAACCTAACCACAAACCTTAACCCTAAACCCAAATCTAACAACAAGGGCCGGACTTAGGATTAGTAGCACCCTGTGCAAGATTTGTTACTGGGGCCTAGCACCCCCTCCAAAACACCCCCATGGCACACACAATACACTGCTGAATGCTGCTTGCAGTGCGCGCTTGTATATATTGTGCATGCATCACTACTTAACACATAACAGACTAAATACACAGAGAAAAAATCACACATTCATCTTAAGTAAAGCTTATGTGTGTTGGGGCTATATCTTTGGGGTGGTGCTGATACCAACATTTGATCTGCAGGACCATAATTGGGGGGCTGTGGCACTGATGCATAAGTGTGGCCTACAGGTCCATGACCTATGACTCCCGTCTGGCGCCCCCCTGGTAATGCAACCTGTGTGGCCGCACAGGTCGCCTATATCATAGACAGGCCCTGCTAACCACTAACCTTAAAGGAGTAGTAAAGCCCATTCCAGCTAAGAGTTGAAAGAAAGAGTTATCATAAGAAAACTAATTAAAAAGCCTCTTATATTCCTTTTTCACTTCTGCACTGAGCAATAAATCTTTAAAGTTCACGGAGCACAACTTCAGTTTGCAGAAATCCTTGTTCTCACAGACCCGGCAACTTTAGTGGGCGCGGCAAGGATAAAAAAAACAGAATGCGAAGTACTTTGTTTCAGATGCGCGCCCCCGTGACCCGAGAAGAATTTTGACAGCTGTTTTGCTACTCCGCTCGGCTCTGCTGTCTTTTCAGAAACTGACAGTTAACTTGGAAAAGGCTGGTTTGTGTGCTGGGGAGGTATAGTGCCTGTGCTTGGGGGGGTGATGTCTAGGAGGGGCAGTAAGGGTATGGTGCCTGTGCTTGGGGGGAGATGGCAAGGTAGAGCTGTGAGGGTGTGGTGGTTGTGCTTGGGCCGGAGATGGCAAGGGGTTGCAGTGAGGGTATGGTGCCTGTGGTTGGAGGAAGATGGCAAGGGATTGCAGTAAGGATATATTGCCTGTGCTTTATAATGAATAATATACCCCTACTACCCCCTTAAGTTATACGGATATTAGAAATCAAAGAGGATTTGCAATATGCTTGTGTAGGTTCTCATTCATCCAGGTTATCGTATATCTGACAGCCAAGTGTTAGGGACCTTCTGAATGCAAGGCATGATTGAATTGCGGCTAAGATGTGTTATAGGAACTGCCCAGGGTAAGGTGTCAAAACAGCATTGTACATGGCAGGCAGTTGGTGTCGAACCCCCCCACCTCTATTCAGGCTTGGTTTATTTTCACATAAATGGCCTCCTTGAACCAGCCAAGTTCCTTTGCCAATATGTTGACATTCCAATCTTCAAAGGTATGTCCTTTTCTCTTAAGATGCAGGTACACGGCTGAGTCCTGACCTGAGAAATTGACTCTGTGCTGGGCCATACGTTGGAGCAGTTGGTGTTTGGTCTCCCCAACATACAAATCTGAGCACTCACTGCACTGCGTATATGATGTCCCTTTTCTTGTGTTTGGGTAATGGGTTTTTTGGATGAACCAATTGCTGCCTCAGTGTGTTGTTCGGTTTAAAGCAGACAGGGATACGGTGTTTTTTTGAAAATTCTTCTTTATTTCTTGGAGACCCCTGATATACATGGAATGAACTTGTTCTTTCTCCTGTCTTGCTTTTCCCCTTCGTGTTGGCCCAGTCTGGATACCCACAAGTTTTAAGGGCTCCTCTGAGATGTTTTATTTCTTTAGCCTTCGCCTCTGTGCTAGTGGGGATGTTCTCTGCTCTGTGTTGCAGGGTTCTGATGACACCCAGCTTGTTAAAGGGTCTAATATCCGTATAACTAAAGGGGATCATAGGGAGTTTATTATTATGCGCTTTGAGTCCTTTAGGAGAAAGGCACTTTACAAATGTTGTTTTGTATTATATTATTCATTATAATGCCACCCTTGCCATCACCCCCCCCTTAGCACAGGCACCATACCCTCACTGTCCATCTTGCTATCTCCTCCCCAAGCACAGATATGATACCCTCACTGCCCCTCCTTGCCATTTACACCCTCAAGCACAGGCCCCCTACCCTCACTGCCCCTCTTGTCATCTCCCCTCAAGCACAGGCCCCCTACCCTCACTGCCCCTCAAGCACAGGCCCCCTACCCTCAGTGCCCCTCAAGCACAGGCCCCCTACCCTCACTGCCCCTCAATCACAGGCCCCCTACTCTCACTGCCCCTCTTTCTATCTCCTCCCCAAGCACAGACATCATATCCTCACTGCCCCTCCTTGCCATTTACACCCCCAAGCACAGGCACCATACCCTCACTGCCCCTCCTTGCCATTTACACCCCCAAGCACAGGCACCATACCCTCACTGCTCCTCCTTCCCATTTACACCCCAAGCACAGGCACCATACCCTCACTGCCCCCCTTGCTATCTCTCCCTAAGTACAGGCACCATACACTCACTGCCCCCCTTGCCATCACCCCCCCCAAACACAGGCATTGTACCCTCACTGCTCCCCCTTGCCATCTCCCCCCAAGCACAGGCACCATACCCTCACTGCCCCCCTTGCAATCTCCCCCCAAACACAGGCACCATACTCTCACTGCCCCCCTTGCCATCTCGCCCCAAGCACAAGCACCAAACCCCGACTGCCCCTCCTAGAGATCACCCCCCCAAGCACAGGCACTATAACTCCCCAGCACACAAAATCAGCCCTTTCCAAGTTAACAGGCAGTTTCTGAAAAGAGAGCAGAGCCGAGCAGAGTAGCTGTAAAAAGTCCTCTCAGGTCACAGGGGCACGCATCTTAGACAAGCAGCCAGATGGTGCCAGAGGCGCATCGGCTGATAATGGAGTTAAGACACGTTAACACGTAGACACGTTAACCAATTGCACTGAAGAGCCCATAGCTCCTCTCTGTGCATCGCCCTGAAAGCACTTTGCATTCTGTTTTCTTTCATCCTTGCCGTGCCCCCTTAAGTCACCAGGTCTGTGAGAGCAAGGATTTCTGTAAACCAGAAGGAAGTGGGGGCTGAACTGTGGTCCGTGAACTTCAAAGATTTATTGCTCAGTGCAGAAGTGAGAAAGGAATGTAAGAGGCTTTTTAATTAGTTTTCTTATGATAACCCTTTCTTTCAACCCTTTGCTGGAAAGGGCTTTACTACTCTACTTTTTTTACTAGCATATAGAAACACCTTAGGCATGCTTTCCCTGTCGACAAACCACAACACCCACTACCCTCAGTGGGGTAGTGAGATGCTGTCTCAGGGGGAGAGAAGTTATCATATATTTTAGCTCAAGAGTCATAAAGCATGGATCCTTTATCAGAATCTGGCTGGTACCCCAAATTGATTAGGAGTGTACGACCCTAGATAAGTATTAAGGAAGTAACTGGAAACTTCCTTAATACTTTAAACAAATGAGGCTGATGAAAAAGTAGCATTGGTGAGGAATGGTTAATCCCTTTAACTCTGAGTAAAGGAGGATAATAGAAATAGATAAAGAATATAGATGTGGGCCCATTACATACATATGCACATATCTGTATAGTTAGACTCACAGTTGGGTGTTACTTTGGTCTCCCCCACTGTTCCCTTCCCTTTCCCTTCCCCTTTTCTCTGTTTGCTGCTGGATCTTTCGAATTCCTGTAGATCCCATAGACCTTTAATCCCCATAGATCTCCTCTTTATCGTAGAAACCTAGAAAGACCAAACATCAAGAGTTAAAGGAAGAAATATTTAGCAGGATTCAAATTTAAACATTGCAGTTCTCACATTTATCTCTAAATCACTGAAATAATAATAATAGCATTAACATTTTAATATCAATTCTACCATAGAATTGTTACACTATGTGAGGGATTGATGATTGGTTAGAGTTGTGGATGGGAAAACTAGGTGGCCTAGGACCTCATGTATTGTACAGATCCAAGCATCATACTGAAAGGCTGTGGAGAAGTGGAAGGTAAGAGCTGTGGGCGAGTGGAAGGTAATTCTGGTGGGAAATATTCACAGACATAGAAGGTGGGGAGGAGGAAGGGGGAGAGCTGCCCACAGCAGGGAGAAACTTTACAAGGGGAGAGCAGGTAACAGAGACATTTTTAACAATCTCAGTGAATGAAAGCATACAGGAAAAAGGGGGTGGGGCTTCAGGGGAGAACAGAGAGTGTATGACTAGGAGAAAGGTTTACCTGGGAAACTCAGGGCTGCACCAATACTATTTTGAGCCCAGCAGATAAGCAGGGTATATTCATAAGGTACTGCTGATTGCACAGGAGTGTGCCACACCTCCCAGATAACATCACTGGAAGAGAGGGATCCTAGTATGGGCAAAGGAAGTGCCCATAAGAAACATGGCTGCTTCCAGTACCTGAGAAATGGAGGAGCAAATGGATACAAAATCCATAGGGTTTAAATAAGATAGTATGACCAACAGAATGCCAAAGGGGAAGTTCTTCAGGAAGTTCAGCCATCTCTATTTATGACCATTTAACTGTTTGGTTCACATGACTCTGAAACCTGTGCAGGGGAGCCCAGAGCAGAGCAATATATGGGGGGCCCAGAGAAAAGACGCAGACTAGCAGCTAACAAGGTGTGTGAGTCTCATAGGGGATTAAAACAATGGGAGCCAAGAGGCAGACATCAGAATAGGTGTGTTCCTTACTGGACATCTGTCTGAATGTCACATACCCAGACAATGGTTCAGTTACGTAGATCAACAAAACATCAGATGGAAAGACCTACAAATCAACAAATCAAATAAACTTCTACTTGGTAGAAGTCAGGGAGAATAGCAAACTGGTAGAGGTTTACAGAAACCCATGCCCATATTTGTATTCCACCAAAACGTTCCAATGACTGACACACAAACTGAGCAATAACCTGTCCTCCTATTGGTACAATTGGTCACCTGCAGTTGTTCAATCCCGTTGGGTGTAATGAAAATCTTGTTGTAATAGTTACAGGTGACAAAAATGAGAAAATCTTAAAGGTTAATCAATATCTAAACTTCCCTAGACTGATGGAAAGCCCAGTCTGCACATATATATATTATATACTGTACCATAGACCGCCCTAAACATGACTGTGTCCAGTCTGACTACTCACCCAGAGGCTGTAGGATCAGGTCCTGTGCTTGGCAGGGTCACTGTCCTTGGTGCTGACAGGTAGTTGCAAGACACCTTCTAGAGTCCAGACAGACAGAGAAGAGGACAGTGTGAGACAGAGGGGGATTCCCCACCTGGTGACTGTCCCCATCCTGCCCTTTGCTGTGCGGAAGGAGCTGCTCTTTCAGGTGGCTAAAGGTTCCAGCGACACTGCTGGGGCTGCTTTAATCTTGGGCGGTAACAATACAGTCACAGAGCAGCACAGGTTGGGAAAAAACCCGATCCAGCACTTGGTTTTGTCCTTTGATTCTTTCCCACTGTATCATCCCGGGCACCATCTCTTCTATGGGTGAATGTTCTGTGGGCCACTGGGAGTTTCCCTTGTATCCTCCTGCACCCTGCCTACATTGTCCCTTTAACACAGCAATCTGCAGGGTAGCAGGATTTTTTATTTTAAAATTGGCTTTTTGCAATCCCACTGAAAGTTTATATACGTACAAGTTGAGAAGTGATTAGCCCGTCACAACAATGTCTATGAATTATAGACGTGTTAACCTGTGTTAATGATGCAGTGTGCTTGGTTTTATTTAATCCTGAGGGCACGGCCACACTGCAACGCAAATGCACACGGAATCGCATGCGATTTCATGTGCGATTTTGTTGCTTAGCGCATGTGTTTTTTTCATTAAGTATTGTAAAACGCATGCGATTGCGATTTTAAATGCGGAACGCAAATCGCAATCGCAATGCACCCGAAAACGCGCGTTGCCGCATTTTCAATGATCTGAAAAAAAAACGCAAGCGCAAACGCAAAAAAAAAAAAACCCGCAGCAGCGTGGCCTAGTCCTAAATCTGTATTTAACTTGATATATACCATCAAACAATACAGCAGACCACTCCAAATTGTGCCAGTTGAAAACAATTTGTAACTTTATTCACCCAACTGTGAGGTTCATCTCTGGCCAGAGATGAACCTCACAGTTGGGTGAATAAGTTATATTTGGAGTGGTCTGCTGCATTGTTTGATGGTATATAATTGGTGTGGACCGGGAAGCAGAACGGTCAGTGGCAGATAACCGTTTGGAGGAGTGGAGTTCAACAATCTGTGAGTTATATTTAACTTGATATATGTTAGTGACGTGAAAAATCAAAAATCATTTATTAATATAACTAACAATTTATCCTTTAAACGTCTTTGTTCATCAATGTCTTGGGAAGATATGAGCTGTAGAACACATAGAAGGAGAACAGGAACTCAGCAAATTATTCTGCAGATATTAAACAGCTACCGTACACGTTGAAATGCTATTTAATTGATAAAGCATGTTCGCATTGTGTGAATGAATTATTCAAATGATAACAAAAAACCCCAAGACTAATTATCAGGCAGATTTCCCCTTTAATGACCTTGAATTTTCATGTTAAGTATGCAGCTTTCCTTATTTATATTGTGGTAAATAACAATCTGTTCTCTAATTACAAATGGAATCAAGGTCATTGTTGGAAGTCAAAAAAAACAAGGTTTCCTTGCTTGTGTTTAAATAGAGAATATAGTGTAAATTAAAGGATAACTATAATCTAACAGTTTACTTTATATAAAAGGAAAGTAACTGGGGCAGGGAGATAGGAAGGATTATACCTTACAATATCATTTCATTGAAGAGCTCCAGCACGTATAGTTTTAATTTGCCAGGTTAGGACTGGACTAGTCCTGTATAGAGATGGTCGAAACTCACCAGTTTTCCTCCGTTTTCAGATTCCCGGATCTCGGGAAAATTCCGAAGATCCGAAAACAGAACGAATTTTCAATTATTATCGAATGTTCAAGGCTGTTTTTGAGGATTATCGAAAATAGCCTCGAACTTTCGATAATCCTTGAAAATACAATGGCAGACTACTTTCGAGTTTCCGATCGTATTTTTCAATTATTATCGAACTTTCAAGGCTATTTTCGATAATCCTCGAACATTCGATAATTAGAAAATAGGCTCCGAAGTCCCGAATTCCAGACAATTCATCTGGATTCGGACGGATCATTCGGATTTCGGAACCGAGGGGTTCCGTGTCGGATCCAGGTCCGAGTCAGACCCGTATCCCATCTCTAGTTCTGTATTCTGTATTTTTAATTTTTTTTAAATGTAGGGCATCCCTTCCCACCCCCAACCGCTATATTAGATTTCTAAAAAAAGAATCCGAACTCTACTTACAGCCCCTCCCTCCAGCGGCGCACTGATGCATCTCCCTGCTTGCCGGAAATAGCAAACAGGGGACGGACCAGCAGCCGCAGATGTGATTGGCTGAGAGGAAGCCAATCACAGTCGTGGCTGCAGGCAATAGAAAATGCAGCGGGAGCGAAGGGCTGCAAGTATAGTTCAGATTCTTTTTTCTAATAAAGCATTTTACACTAGGTGAAATGCAGCAAGGGAACTTAAAGAACGATCGTTAAAGACGCGCTATCGCTTTTTATCCCCTATTTTCAACAGCCACAGTTTCTATAATTGTTTTGTAATACAGAAATTCACTTAGCCATTCAGCTTCCCCCAAATTTCATCCCACTTGCTGCTGCATTTACTCTCTCGGGTTATTGTTAGTGCGTGAATTGTTATTTATTTACTTCTCTAGATAGAAGAAACACAGGACATGCATAGTCCTAACTATTCAACCTGGAAATTAAATCAAAGGCGTCTAATATTTACTAAAGGAAAGCTTATAGTACGCCTCCATGGTAAGACCTTCAATACAGTTCTATAAGTATGTCCTGATTGAAACTGCTTTGTTTAAGGCTTTTAATCATCTTGTGAAATGTTCTTAAATTACTGTGCAATGGTTAGTCATGGCACCTTTAACAAACCCCCTTTGAAATGTATTGCCATCGGCTAATATAATACAATTTACATCCATAATTATGGAACACAACAGGGGGGAATCTGTTCGTAACCAGAAATACACATATAATTCTCTCTGTCAATTGCTTTTTACATTATAAACATCAAATACTCGACTATAAGCCGAGCCGAGTATGAGGTGAGGTACCTATTTTACATCAAAAATTAGGAGAATCTGGTTGACTCAAGTATAAGCCGAGGGTAGAAATTATCACCACTACTGCCTTCTGATTCTGTATTGTTCTGATGTTTTAGTTGCCCTTTAAATGGACAGCAGAATTCCCATACAGTAATCCCATACAGTAATAGACAAATCCAGTATGGCTATAACTGGGGGACTACTGAATGGGAATTCTGCTCTCCATTTAAAGGGCAACTAAAGCCTCAAAACAATACAGAATAATACAGGCAGTCATGTACAGAAGAAATGGGACATACCGGCAACTGTGGTAGCACACCCATGAGGTGCGTACATCAAAGAAACCTCCCAGCTCCTGGGCAGTCTTCAATCCAACTGCTCGCTCATCTGCCCGTCTGACGTCACTACTCTGCACCAGGAAGTGAGACAGGTGCCGAGTAGTGACGTCAGCCTAAAGATGCGGAGCGAGCGAGCGAATAGACAGGTTAGTGACATCCCCACCATCCCCTATACTGACAGTAATATCAGACAGCAGCATGGCAGCCCCCCACCCCCTATAATGACAGCAGTATTAAAGCACCCATCCACTATTATGAGACAGGAAGGAGACAGTACAGCAGCTTCCTCACTGACCTAAGCAGATGCTAAGTAGGTCTATCAGTGTCTCCTCCACTTCCCCGACTTGGGGTCCTCTGTGCAACTGGGGGAGACAAGCAGGAGGCAACTCCCAGTATCCCCTCAGTAGGCACCGGCCGAAGAACCGACGTAAACCCCAGGGAGAAGCCACCTCTTACCCTCGAACGGATGCACCATAGCCCGAGGCACGGTACCGGCTTTCGGGAAAGCACCACTCCCACGGTCTCTGTTTGTGAAATAAGGTCTGCGCGCACGCACCTGCCCACATGACAGCCCATCTGGTCGCATGACCGCATGTTCCTCAACCCAGTGCCAGTCGCACTACAGAGAGTAAGTTACCACGTCAGGACCATCAGGTGGTGTGGAGGGCTGTCCACAGTGTGCGGGAACTAGGTAATCAGAGTGGTAGGTGTTCTACTGTGGTAGGAAATTAGCAGTTTCACTGGGTCTCCTTAGCAGAGCAGGATGTATAGAAAAGTCTGGACCACACGATGGCAAATTACCTAGTGACCCGAGTATAAGCCGAGGTTAGATTTTCAGGCTATTTTTCAAGCCTGAAAACCTCGGCTTGTACTCGAGTATGTACGGTAAGTCATTTCACTTGTAGTGTTCTAATGGGTCTTTCCCCCTATTTAACACAATTCTTATCTCCCACTGGGCAATTTGCTATTTAGGAGCATACAGGAACTGACCTGTATCTATGAGCAGGATGTACTGTACTGTATGTTTACAATAGTTTACTGAGAATAAGGCAATGGATGTTATTTATAAAGGGTTATCCTTAAAGGGCATATCCACGCTTAAAACAAAAGCTGGTGACATGTCAGTTATCTGCCCCCAACCCCAAATGCTATTGTTTCTAGTTTATTACATGCATTTGTAACCAGATATTTATTGATAAGTTCTGTTCTTTTCTGGCAAAGGTATCTGACTCCTCCCTTTGCTCAATGAGCAACAGGGGAAATGGCAGCCAATCATTGGTTGTGATGTCAGCAGTCACAGCCTTGATTGGCTGTATGGAAGGAGGGACCAGCTCACACTTGCCAAAATGGGAACAATAATAATCCTTAAAGGGCATGTCCATTCAAAAAAAAAACCTTTTTATACGAACGCAGAGCACCCCCCAAACCCCATTTTCATACTATAAAGAAGTGCCAAAGATGCCCCTGAAGGGACTTACCTGACCTGGTCCCACGTCTCTCCTCCTCTGCTTTGCGGTTGACAGCTGCTCTAATTCCTGGTTGCGGCTGTCAGTTAAGGCGCAATGTGACGTCACGCTCAATTACCTGACAGCAGCAACCAGGAAGTAGAGTGGCTGTCAGCGCAGAGGCTCTCGGCTCCTGTTTTTGCTTGAAACAAGCTTGAAACAGGAGCATGGGGCAGCGCCCATGCAGCGAGGAGCCGGGTCAGGTAAGGTATTATTATATTATTATAATTGCGATATTCTTTATAATTCGAAATGTTTGGCCTCTCTCTCCCCCCTTGATGTTAGAGATACAGGGACAGTAATGCTGAGGGCATACTAAAGGGAGTGATGAGCTGCCAGCCGCTGTATGAAGGACTTTCTAAGGCCAAAAGAATTAATAAAATTTCCATTCTGTAAATAATGAAGTTCTCTCCTTGGTGCCAATGTGTTTACCATTGTTCACCGCCAAGTCTACTAAATTTAAGAATGTCTTTTAATTAGACCCTTTACAGAAGTAGCAGCCTGTAGTAGATTTGGTCTCTTAACTTAATATATAAAACCTATAATAGAGCAGAGATTATTCCGTGCACACACAACCCTTCTGTTTCATTCTGAATTAATTGTTGCCGTATAAGTTTTACTAATTTACTGCATGCAATATGGCTAAACCTAGAAAATGAATGACCTTAAATACTGTATCCATGAATGATCAGTCTTATAGTTTGTTGCAATTAGTCATTCAGACAGCATTGATCTCTAGCTTGTTCATTTGTGTTAGCGAATTATCCAGTCAATGCATGTTTGTATTGACAAGTGCTACAGATTATTTATCAAGCCTCACATTTAAACAGAGGATATTCATTTATTACACATTAGTAGTGTCTATAGCATAGCATTTAAATGCCTAAACCTAAAGGGGATTTTATCTTTCCGTCGTGCCCCCTTACTGTAATGTCCTGTCAATAAAGTCTTTAATTGATAATGACTCAAACCTGACCGATGGCAGCTTTGAACTGCAAAAGAGGTTTTTGTACAAACATATTTTGATTGCTGGAACAAAACAACTAAAGGTTCGTACACACGCTCGGTCCCGACCTGCGACCCCCGACGCTGACATAGACACACACAACAAACGTCCGTTTCAGTCAGGAATCTTCCGTGTATGCGTTCGGTCGGGGGTTGTTCATCGAACTGCCGGGCGGATCAACGAACGACCCCCAACCAAATGCATACACACGGACAATTCCTGGCAGAAACGGACGTTCGTTGCGTGTAGCCATCACGGGTTGGGATGCACATCGTGCATGTGTACGAGCCTTTAGACAACCTGCACCAATCAAAGATTTATTGCTGATTGGTAAATATTGGTTTGCTTTTTATTGACCTTATTTCCTTTTTTGGTTATAGATTGTACATGTAAACTGTGGTACTTTTAGATGAGATAGCTAGACAAATGGGGTGGATGTGTGGCAGTAGTATTGGCGATGTGCACTGACAGCTTCGCCTTATTCACTGCATCTGGTATCACGACGAAAAGAGAAATTCTCTAGCGTCGACCATTACCAGACTAGGGCAGCAAGCAAAAATTTGATAACATTAAAGGGCAAAAAACGCACTAATGTGTATGTTGAATGTAAAGGCATATTTATAAAGCAGAGAAGGTGAAATATCAGATTTTTCAGAATTAAAATTTTTTTTTTTATTCATTGCTAATAATAAATTTCGCTTTTCTGCCTCTTGTTGCAGTTTTTTCAGTTTTACCAGAATTTTTGCCAAATGTCATTAGGGCATTTTTCAAAAATCAAAGCGGTATTTATAAAGTGCCAAAATGTGGATATTTGGCTGAGGCGTAAATGCATCTATGGGGTATAGCCCAGAAATGGGTTCTTTTACATACTGGAATGTTCCACCAACATGACTATTTCTTCCACAGCACTATGGTATGTTCCCATATTAAAGGGCATGTCCACCCCCAAAACTATAACTTAATTCACTACTGGCCCCACTCTGTAGTGTATAAAAATCCTTACCTTACATCCCAGCTCCAAATGGTTCTCCTGTATTGTCCCCCCAAAGTCAAAAAAACTGACCACCAGGAGCACTGCAGGGAGGGAAATTGGTTTGGCCTCTGAGGTGTCCTCTCAGAGGTTATTTGCTTGCTCAGAGCAGCCCTCCCCCACTTTCTCTCCCTCCCTCTCCCTCCCGTTTTGCTCTCCCTCCCCCTGGTGTAAAAACCCTTTGGCACATAGTAAGTCTCCTTCCCCCAGCCCCAACCACTATAATACATTTTTCAGAAAGTCCCCCTGAACTCTACTTACCTTACCTCTCTCCCCCGGCGTGCTGTGCAGCCAGCAGCCCTTTCCGTGATTGGCTGCCCCTCGGCCAATCAGGGACGCGGCTGCCGGTCCGGCCCCCTGCTTGCAGTTTCATGCAAGCAGAGGGCCAGGCAGGACGGCAGAGGAAAGAGGTAAGGTAAGTAGAGTTTAGGGGACTTTCTGAAAAATGTATTATAGTGGTTAGGGATTGGGGATGGAACCCTACTATATGCCAACATTTTAAAAAATAAGTCCAAATGATAAAATAGAGAAAATTCGCCTGGGTGAGTTTTACACTATTTATTATATCTATCGCTGCGAAAAACACCACACGTGTTAAGCTATATTTAAATAACAAAGATAGGTGTTCAGTGTGTATTAACCAATTTGACATTACTTAGAAAATCCACCAGGGAGTATTACCTATTTACCATCATTTACACTGAACATTACATTTTGACACATTTTCAGCATTATTAGTGCTACTTTTTGCCACGTAATTTTTTGAAGAAAATTCACCTTTTTAATAACTATGATGAAAAGAAAAGTTTAAAAAATTGTTGTGAAGTCTGAAGGGAAAAAAAATAGCGAAAATAATGCCCCTTTATAAATATGTCCCTTAGACCCCCATGTGACTTTATTAGGAAATAAAGAAAATCGGAACCTTAAAAAATCAGTCTTAGGAATATCAGAAATCTCAGATTGTATTACAGGAAATGCTGGGAAATAGTCTAACACCCCCTGGGTACTTATTAGTATTGAGAAAATCTCCACAATGTACTGACACCTCCATGGACCCATTGGCAGGCTAAATAAATGGCCACTTATGTCACCACCTCAGATGTGGCGATTTTGAATGGCTGAACTTAACTCAATAAAATGAAAAGCGAAATGGCGAAAGGTGCAGGTAATGACCCCCCCCCGGTTATCTCCACTTTATAAATTGTGATAATTTATCATTTATATTTTAATAATAATTTATAATTTGATTAGAAACTGACATTTTTGAAAATCTGCGAATCTGATGGATTTTTTCCAAAATTCTAATTCTAAGAAATCTCTTATTGAAAAATCCAAATTTCTATTGAAAATTTTAAAACGATATCAAAACTTGCAAGCTTCCTTCATCTCTACTGAACAGTAAATTAAAGGACAACTATATTGAAAAAATTAACATTTTAGAAAAGTACCTGCGGCAGGGAAGTAGATTTTATTATTCCCACCTCCTAATACTGTTTCATTTTGGAGCTACTGTACATACAGTTTTCATCTGCCAGGTTATGGCAATGGACCTTCCTGCTAAAGCACCCAGGAAGCCTGGCAGAAGCAGTTTTTTTTGTGCTGTCGCTCCTCTTAAAAATAATATTGCGAGGTAGAAAGCACCAATCCTATCTCCTTGCCCCAGGTACTTTTCATTTTAAATGTTATCGAAAAAAGTTTATTTGCACTATACCCAATACCTCTTTTCCTTAAAGGGACAGTTCAGTGGAAATGATCAATATTTGTTAAATTGTTAGTTTGTGTAATGCCTTCTTAGTTATTCTACATATTATCTCCCATTTTGAAAAATCAGTTGATTTCATACCCTTTGCAGTTCCCTGCTGTTGACATTAGTAATCTGACATTTCAGGTTCTAAAGGTCCTTCTACTTCCCAGAATGCACCACATTCTTGGAATGTTCCTAACAGTTAGTTCTACTGATTGGCTGTTGGATGGGTCAAAGATGCTCAGATCTCTACTGAGCAACTGAATCAACTCAGGCGCTGGGTCAAGGGCAAGACCATAACGGTCTCTACTAGGGGTCCTGCAAACAGGAAGTCAGTATTTCGGTTGGCAGATTAAGGTCATTGGGATAAAAAAATATGGCTCTTTTTTCTGAAAAGCATATGTAATGGCACTGAACCTTTAATTATCCTTTAAATTGGTCAGAAAGCACCCCATTGATTATGTATGTATGTATAATTTTATTTATAGAGTGCCACTTGGGTACGCAGCTCTGTACATTACAAAATACAGAATATACAAACAAGGAGATAAGTGCAAGAGATTATACAGATAATTAAAAATTAAATACAATTTCATACATAGGTTAATACTTATATATATAAATTATGGATAAATTGATATAAGTGCAGCATGGCTTGACACATTAGGAATGAGATCCCTGCCCCGGAGAGCTTACAATCTATACATTGGATTGTAAACACAGAAACATACACAGGGATCAAACAATCTTGGTAAGTTTTGGTAATGAGGTCACATTTTTCTTTCCTTCAGGCAGATCTACAGTTTGATCTTTTTAAAGGTTGTGAAACAGATAAATGCGAAGCAAAGCAAAAAACTATCTTATCATAAATATAGATGAACCAATATAAATGCTGAAAACCTGAATAAATATTCAATGGCTCCCCTGGGTTCCATGAATTTTCATGTTTTACTTATTTGTTAATCTTTCTAGCATCTTAAAGAGATCTCTCAGAATAAACGGTATATTAATTTATCTGTCTATCGTCTATCATTAAAGGGCATGTTCACCTTTTAATATATTGTAGATTGCCCCTAGCCTCTGATCAGATCAGAGCTGTACTTACTGCCCTTCGCTCCTGCTGCGCACTGATCCGGCTCCCTGCTTGCCGGTACTTGCAAACAGGGGCTGGCCCGGCAGCCGCATCTGTGATTGGCTAAGAGGCAGCCAATTACAGATGCACCTTCAATGGAGAGCGCTGCGGGAGCAAAGGACTGTAAGTATGATGTTGATTTTTTTTATCTAACTTGGTGGTTAGGGGTGGGCAAGGGGGATCTACAATATAAAAAAAGGAAATTATGCTAGGTGGAAAGGAAGGCATGGGGATTGGGAGGGTGGTCAGGGGGGGGGGGAGCTGGGAGGGCTCTCCTGCACATGCCACTGTCCTATCCGAGGACAAGGAGGAGCAGAAACATTTCTGGGAACAGGAAGACACCTCCTACTCTTCGGTTTCCAAGACTTTGGACACTCACTGCAGGAGAACCATAAGGAGCAGAGATACACAGTGGGGCCAGTAGTGGGTTAAATTTTAGTTTTGGGGGAGGACATGCCCTTTAAATAACAATACTCTCCAGAGAGCGAATCGGATTTATGTGATGCTTTAAGTTACTTCATTCATGTGGAAAGATGTAAAATGTCAAATGAAGCGTGAATATTTTATATACATTGTACATCCTAGAAATGAAATAAATATGCATTGCTTTGAATCAAGATGAATGGTAAGCTTGTTTGCATTTGCTTCTTGTCAACATTTAGCAATGTTGTCTTGGAAGGAGAAACCTCTTTTAATTGATGCAATACAGCTTCATTTACAGGGTAGTGACAATGATATCCGTCCTTACGGGAAATACTTGGAAAATAAATGCTGTAAGGTAGCAGTGAAACCTGCATTGCGTGAAAATGATCACCACTAGTACAACCATTATATGGATGGGGGCTAGGAAAACAATAGAGCATATACATTAAAGAAAACAAAAAACTTTAAAACAAAAAGTACCTGGGGCAGGGAGGTACGATTAATGATTCCTACATCCCAATATTATTTTTATGAAGGGCCCCAGCAAAAATATCGACACAAAGAGAAAATCACTGCCCTCCAGGATTTTACCTAAATGCAAATTGGGGTAATAGCCTGGATTCCCCCTGCAAACAGCCCTCTCACACAGGGTGCCAAATCAGAAATAAAGAACAACTCACCCCTTAAAAAATAAAGTTAAATACAGTAATAAAATCATTCTTACTTAATATATTAAAAGGCATTTAAAATTTCTATATAGCATACCACTTAGAAAATGTATATAATTCAACACTGTATATTGAACAGTGTAAGAACAGTGTAAAAACAGTGTAAAAAGTTTCCGATTCATACTTACAGCTCTTCGCAGAATCGCACCCGCGCCTATCTTCACAGCCGGCAACCGTGTCTGTGATTGGCTGACTGGCAGACAATCAGAGATGCAGCTGCCAGTCTGGCCCCTCTCTGCTGTTTCCAGTTAGCAGAAAGGGGGAAAAGTAAGTATGTATCAGCAAGTTTTTTTTTGTTTTAACATGGCAGTTGGGGGTGGGCAAGGCAGAGGAACAATATATTTACAGGGTTATTCAATAAAGGTTCTTATCATTTAAAATGGTGCTAATTTCGCCCCAACCAATCAGATCTTATTTAACATTTGAAAGCTAACATCTGATTGGTTGGGGCAAAATTAGCACCATTTTAAACTATAAGAACTTTTATTGAATCTCCCTGTAAATGTTTTATTTCTGGGTAGACATGCCCTACGTAGAAAATCAACATTTTCTGTAGTGTAGTATACCCCAGCCCACCCCCAACCACCACATTAATTTTTTAAAACAAGCCCCAGAAATGGACTTACACTCCTTCATTCCCTCAGCTGTCTGCTCCTGGCTCTCTGCTTGCTGGAAGTTGCAGAGAGGGGTTAGATCAGCAGTCTCTATGGAAACTAACATTTCCCAATAATAACCAGGTTCATTATCATTATTCCAGGGTAGAATTCCTCCAGGGCTGTACAAAAGGGTGCTAGATGTCTAAAGAAGGCACAAAGAAAGTATTTTATGTTAAAGGGCATGTCCACCCCCAAAACTATAATTGAACCCACTACTGGCCCCAGTATTTAGTGTTAAAAATCCTTACCTTACAGCTCTGTTCCCCTAGATTCCACTGCACTGCCTGTTCAAAGTCCAGCAAAGTGAATAGTAGGAGCCTGTCTTCCTATGTAAAGGTTTTATCCTGTAGCCTTCGGGAAAAAAGTGACATATGCTGTGGAGCAGATTCCCCCCTCCCTCCCCCATCTAGATCCATCGGGCTGCCGTTTTAGTGTTCTGTTAAACCTTTTTTCTGTAATGTAGAGCTCCTCCTCCCAACCCGAATTGCACTGTTCTTTTAAAAATAAACTCCTCAGAACATTTCTTACCAGCCCGGGATCCCATGGCTAACAGACATCACAGCCAATCACAGACACTGCCGGCCAAGCCCCTAATGCCACTCCGTTCCCGAAGTTACATTGGGGACTGAGGTCGCGGGATCCCTGGCTGGTAAGTAATGTTCTTAGGAGTTTATTTTTACAAAAGGACAGTGCGGTTTGATGGAAAGTACTTTTGAGGTTTCGGAACCCATTTTCGATGGTTGCCATATATACGGGTTATTTTCGAGGGTTAACGCCCGGTTTTGGATGGAACATTCAGATAATTGAACAGAAGGGTTCCGTATCAGATTTGGGTCAGAGTCAGACCCGGATCCCATCTCTACTAAGTACCAAAGCAACAAATTAAAGCATAATTATACTCTAAAATTTTACTATTTAAAAATGGAAAGTTCCTGGGGCAGGGAGGATTGATTATTCCCACCTCACAATATAATTTAGTTGAGGAGCTACAGCACGTACAATTTTCATTTGCCAGGTTAGTACTGGACTTATCCTCTATTATCGATATTGCTGAAGCCAGGAGGAAGACTGTCAGAATCAGTATTCTTCAAGCTGATGCTCCTCACAGAAACAATGTTGGGAGGTAGGAATTACCAGTCCGATATCCCTGTCCCAAGTACATTTTATTTCAACTGTATTTTAATAAACTTTATACATACCATAGTTATCCTTTAAACCTTCAATACACCCAGCCCTGTACTCAGGTAAACAAACACATATGGTAATAATGGGCTTAAAGGTGAACTGTGGTCTCCAGACAAGTTTAAATGAAAGGCCAGTTTCCTATCTTTAAAACGAGCCATCAACCACCTCTCTATGTGCTCCACAGCCCTTCTTTCCCACTTTCCTCACTCTGCCTGAAAAGGCTGTTTCCATAGAGTTTTCTGTAGGGGGGGTCTGAGTGGCCCATGGCGCCCGCGAGTGGGCGGAGCATATGCACCCACGAGTGGGCGGAGCTTATTCATCCACATGTGGGTGGGGCTTAGGTGCCGCATGGGTGGGCGGGCCATGTCACCCGTGGGTGGGCGTGGCTACATAGGGCTGTAAGAGAATGGGCCAAGGGGGGCCTGCAACTTGAGGGACCATGGGGTCCATGAGTGGGAGGGACCAAGGGGACTGCAAAGGGGAGGAGGAGACAAAGGGCAGATTGACTGACATGGTTTCAGAGAAGGAAGCAGGAAGTGCAGGGGACCTGGTGATGCAGCTGCCATATCACACACAAAAATGTAAATATCTTCAAAACTATGCAAAATAAACAATGAAAATAAATTGCAAAAATTCTCAGGAGAGCAATCCCTATCAATTTTTCTCAATTTACCTAAAGTCATTTTTGGCCCACCGTTCCCCTTTAATATAGGTTTATACAACAATGGGACAAGTATACTTTAGAGTTATTTTCATTAAAAGTGTTTTGCAATTGGTAAGATGAATTACGGTAACTTACATTTAATAAAGTCGTAGAAATAAAGTTCATCATTACCCCCAAACCTTACCATAAAAAAATGCCAATTTGAAATTGAAATTGTTTTAAACACATGCGAGCTGCTGTTTGAAGTTCAGTTGCCAAATTGTAATGCCCTTTAAAGATGAAAGACGCATAACCAAACTAATTGGACTGCAATTAGTGAATCCATTTTATTCCAAATGCCATTCTGAGATGTTATTTGTCAATGTATTCACATTTTAAGTAGGCAAATATTCAACAATAAACAAAGAAATCAAACAAAGGCAAATCCTTATGAATAATAAAGTAAACGTGTTTTATAACAAGGTTCTCAGCAAAACATTATCCATCCCTGGGTGCAACAAGAATTAAGAGCCAACAGGTTTCATTCACTTTAGAACCTTATTGACACGTACCCACGTGTCTCCAAGCATTCCATACTTTCAGTTTAGTCTCAGACTTTTATTCTTTCACACATGCTTAGTCTGGAACTACTGTAGAAAGCAAAGTCAAAACCTACTAGACTTCTTTAGTCAATCTTTAATGACACCTGTAATTTTCACAAGGGAACATGTAACTGAGACCATGATGTCTGGGCGGCAGAGTGAGGCATTTGCCTCAGGCGGCGCCTCTGGGGGTAAAGGGAAAGGCGGCAGAATTTTTTTTTTGCATGTGCTGGGAGCACTCAGGGAGGCACCATTCAAGTGCCCCCCTAGCCCGCCTTTGCCCGAAGCCAATGTGCAGAGCACCAGCAATAAGGGAGTCTCCGTGAGTTTCAGAAAATTATGAAAACTGCCCTTTTCCAAGCTGCACAAAAACTGCCCACGCTTTGTGGGGCTATTTCTATTACATGTGTCTTCTTCTTTTCTTTCCCCATTAACCACCAGTCTCTCTTTCCCAGTTATTCAACTGTTCCTTTCACTGTTAAAAAAACAGCTTCCCAGTTATCCGCTTGCATCAGCATATCTATCAATGGGATTATCTATCTATCTTCTATCTATCTATCTATCTATCTATCTATCTATCTATCTATCAAAGGGATTATCTATCAATCATCTATCTATCTATCTATCTATCTATCTATCTATCTATCTATCTATCTATCAATGGGATTATCTATCTATCTTTCTATCTCTATTCGCCTACCAATGCCCTCACCCCTTGTAAAGTTTGAATTCACTAAGTGTTAAGCCACGGCCACAACCAGAAGCCACACCCACCTGATCGCTGTGGCACGTGTAATACAGCTGGGAAGTTCCTTTTTACAAAGTTTGATTCAGGTGGCAAAAACCCTAGAAGTGCCCTTGCCCATGTCCCAGGGTGTACAGTGCTTGGGTAGCCTTGTGCTTGGGTAGCCTTGCAGCAGGGCTGAATTTGGGGCATGTCTAGGCAGTCAGGGTGAGGGGTATAATAAAGTCCCACCCACATTCACATTGCTTGAATTCAATGTAGATAGCTATGCTCTAGGGCAGTACACTGGAATGATATGCAGAGTATTTTAGAAAAGTTGCAAAGACTGTATATGTTTTTCCTTGTATATCAATGTTACATTTTTTTTTTTGCCATACTAAAACAGTAAGTTATTACCCTACTGGAGTTTTCCAAAATTGCTAACAAGTCTCTAGGGCTTCATGAAGTTGCAGCTGGATATTGCAAAAATCAATAAATGAATAAATAAACAAATGAATGAAATATCCTTGTTTATCATTAACATATTGAGTTTATATGAATGTCACTAGCACTGGTTACATTTACCATACAATCATTACTTTGCTCATTCTGATCCCGAATGTGTACACATTTCACTACCTACCAAGCATCAAATCTTTCTTAAAATATATTGATAGTAAATTCCACTCATTGCCCATTGTATCTCCAGTCTGTAGTCACCAAATATAATGCTATTTATTATCTGTTTGATCCTTATTTGTAGGTTGTAGATGTCTTTGAATCTCACGATTACTCATTTTTAGGTCAATCACAAAATAAAAAAGAAAAACGTGTGGAAAAACCAACGGAATCTTTTCTATTTACAAATACATAACTGTTTCCTTCTTCTATATATATATTTACTCATATTCAAACTCCCCTTCACACAGTGAAAAACCTTACCGCATTCTCACCGTTATCTCTATAGGACTTCTTATGAATCTCATTATCCCTTCCTATGTGCACATCCTTCTGGGCATGTATTAAATTAAACTGTGATCCCTCCAGTCTTAGTTAGATCTCATATTTGTCATAACATTGATGATGTATTACACTATATAAATGTTATGGGATACGTTGTTCTGTATCAACTGTCTCCTTAAATAAATAAAATGTACTTTAACATGAACAATCTTCACCTAGATGCCACAAGTAATGGTCTGTAATCAGGGGCTTGGTGAGTTAGAACGTGGTAATATAGGATCTGTGATCTACTTTTTTTAAATCTAATTTTGCAAAAGCCTTTGATACACTGATAGATTCACAAACACATGTTATAGTTGTGGAAAGGACTATTAATAGTAGGAAATACATTTGTATTTGGAAAGCGTATGTATTGGACTAATTGAACTTATAGAAATGACTTAGAAGCTGGTGATTAAAGGTTGTTGACACAAAACTATGCAGGAAAAAAAATCCATAAAAATTTTCACCAGCAAACAGATTCAACACAGAAGATTCAACCCACATAAATAAAGATTTGGGTTAAAATATCTACAATCATTAATTGAGAAAATCTTGCAGGACTTGTTGATAGAGACCTAGGGGACTATGTACCTAGAGCCGTTAACACAGTTAACGCAGCTTTTAGACAAACATAATGGAGGTTGCGACGGTACACGAAAACATTTGTCGCTCAACTGCTGCAACCAATGTAACCTGTTGGCAGTGATGTACCAATCCTTGATAGAGAAAGACTTAGCAGGACTTGTTGATTAAGACCCAAATAAGAAACAAATACCAATAGTAACATGAGTGTAGGTAATTCCCAAAGTATGAGGCATAACTCACTTTCTGGATTGTAACTAATTATGTATCAAGAATCCCTATATGTTCACTATATATTTACTGAAGGGGCAACAGGAAGCAATAGCAGCACTGAGTACATTTCCTCGTCTGTTTGTAGTTAATGTAAAATTGTTTTTCATGGTAAATGTCTGACCAATGAAAACAGTTTTGAATTTGTAAAGGATTTCAAGATCAGTAAGATTTTTTTTGTAGGCCCTCTGGTGTTTTATTTTTCAGCACAGTCTTGGTTTGATTACATGATCATGAAGACCTGACTACGAGGTGATTAAAGGATAAGTGCACTGTAAAATCAAGTTATGTTTATTTGGAAGCTGCAGCTTTAAAAATACCGTTGCCATATTTTTTTTTTACCTATGCCCCTCCAGAGCCTAGCTTTGGGCCTTGGAAGTTGCTGACATCTTGTTACTGGTTTGCTGAATGTTAAGCTCCACCCCTCTGATATTTTCTCTGCTTTCTCCTGCATGTCAAAAATGTATCTTTAAAGGAAAGTGTCTTGTATTAAGCCAGCAGCAAACTGAAGGACAATTCAGAAACAAACAGAAAGATTTTCATAAGGAGAAGAGTTTTCAATCAAACAGTCAGTGCTCATAGCAACCCTATAAAGACGTTAATGACAGTTTAGCTTCTATACAGTTATTCACTTACATAGTTTAATGATCATGTCCATCCCAAAAAAGGATATTTCATGCATATGTTGAGAACCCCCATAACACCTAAGCTGTCTTGGAAGTTGGGGGATGGGGGACTCTCTACATATACATGAACTGTAATTTTAGGGGTGGATATGACCTTTAACAATCTCATTCAACGTTGAAAACTGAACACCCCACAGTGGCTGGGATGGAAAAGCTATGGATGTTGTTCTATTACTTTCATTATATTTTCTATTACTTTCCATATCAAATGTGCTACAAATCATTTTACTGCCACAGCGAACATCTTTGGTCCCCCAGTTTCTTTTTTTTGCAAGGTTTTGTGTTGCTGCATTGTGGCCTGGTCTTTTCTACAGATAAATGAAATGATTGTTTATGTACTGGCCATTATAGTATATAGTAAGCTGCCATGTCAAAGTTGCTCTCACAAGCTGGATCCTAATATAATAGTACTTGGTTTAATTAGCTGACATCCTCTGCAATGTTCCTTGTTTCCTAGAGGCGACTTTCTTGTTTAAAGTACTTTGTATTTGTCACTATTCCTCAAGGTTTCTCACTACAACCATTGTAGTTCATTTACCCTTATCTTTACTGTCTGAACTCCATAACTTATGTCATGGTTATTTAATAATCTGTTCCACTCTGCTCTCTGCAATGATTGATACTTTAAGGGTAGATGGTAACTGTAGATAGTTACTAATTGCATCCAGACATGAGCGAAACTGTCGAGTTTTGCACCTACAGCAGTTCTGCTGAACCTATAGAAGTTCTGAAAATTTGAATATCCATTTTGAACCCAATTGAAATGGAATTTTTGAAAATTAAAAAACAAATAAGAAGATGGGGCCCCCTTGGCTCCTTCCCTCCTCTGGTTGGGCTTCCCATCAAACAAAGAATCATATTCAATACCTTTCTTTTAACCGTTAAATCCCTTCACTCTACTGCACCTCCCTACTTATCTTCTTTCTTGGTCCCTTATGTTCCTGGCTGGGCCCTCTGTTCCTCACAAGGAAATCTTCTCCACAAACTCCCAATGAACACTGCCTCCTCCCGCCTTAAACCTCTTGCTGCTCCCTAACTTTGGAATTCTCTCCCTCTCTCTCCCCCTGGTGACATCCATTAATACTTTTAAATCTAGACTGTTATCCTACCTTTCTGACCATCAGCATAACTAATGATTGTTAGCCATCTCAAGCACTTTGTACCCTTCCCGCCACTTGTATCTGTATGTTGTCCCACCCATTTAGATTGTAAGCTCTTTGGGGCAGAAATCTCATTCCTAATGTGTCAAGGCATGCTGCACTTTTTAAATTTATTCATAATTTATATACAGTATATGCATTCTTAACCTTTGTATGAAATTGTATTTAATTTTTATTTATCTGTATAATGGCTTTCACTTATCCCCTTGTTTGTATACTCTGTATTTTATAATGTACAGCGCTGTGTACCCAAGTGGTGCTTCATAAATAAAATGATACATACATACATACACACATCTATTGTCTATAGATAGATAATAGAAAGATAGACAATAAATAGATTGGCAATACATAGATAGATGATAGATACACAGACAGACAGATACATTGATAGATAATTAATAGATATAGATAGGCAATAGATACACACCCCAATAAACCTTTTATGTACACACAGCTTACATTGTTCTTACAGATTTTCTTTAGCTCTGTATTTTAATAAGCTTTGTGCGTATTCTAGCAGTATGTTAATCTATTGTTTGAGCTCCCAGTTACAGTAATTTGTCTCAGATGAATTCCCCAAGAATCCCCAGGTAAAATATTTAAATGTAAATCATTTATTTCTCTTAGATATCAAAAGTATTTCAACAGATCATTGACCAGAAAGCATACATCAAATCTTCTCTTTTTTAGAAGGATCTGGTGCATAAAGGACAACAAACAATATACAGTTGAAGTACCACAATAAGAAATACTATCTCAATGAGAAGTCAACATGGCATATTTTTACTGCCAGAGAGACTAATAAATGTGATCAGCAGTGTGAGGTTGAATTCCACAAAAGCAAGTGGAATGGTACACACAATTTAGTATATACAAAAACGTTGATTTATAAAAAAAAATATACCATATGCTTCAACCAATCCTGCCATGCATTATCTAATTAAAGGGAACACCTAAACCCGTTAGATTCCATTAAAGGAGAACTAAATCCATTTTTTTATACTCCAGAATCTGAAAACAACCCCCCTAAAAACACCAATAAGCTATAAAATCCCACTTCAGTAAATTGTATTAAATGTAAGCCTGTTAAGAGCTGGATGAAGTATCTGTGTGTAGGTGCAGTGTCAGACCACACCTCCTGACCTCAGTCACATGCTTCCTTGCTTTATCTGTCCTGTAATAGGATTGGCTAGAGATTATTAATGGGTGTGACCAACTGTAACAAGTTTCTGCCATAGCTAAGGACTGAGCATGGGCAGAACCTAAGGGTCGTTGACCAGACTGTGTGATATTAGAATGCTGAGAAGTAAAGCACAAACCATATGTTATTTAGGTAAATAACAAAAGGAAGTTTCCTGTGAGTGTAACGAACTTGTGAGTGGCCCTTTCTCTTAAGGACCTTGATCTCAAGGACATAAAAAAAGAAGGACACTTAATCATTTGATGGTTGTATGGTGTGTGTGAAAGTTTAAAATAAGGATTGTTTGACGTTTGAAAATAAGGATTGTTTGTACTGTTAAAAACTGTGTGCAGGATTGAGTGTGCAGTAAGCAGACTAATCTTTCTTCTTCCAGTTAAAGGGGTGTGCTGGACTTCTATATTCTAGTATTGTACCTTTTTTTAATCACAAACAGGCTGAAAAGGGTTAATAAGTGTTTGGTTTTTTTTTTTTTCCCTCTCTTTCTGGCTCTTGCACTAATTGGTGTGGGGGTTGGGGCCTATTAGTTAAATAGGATTCACAGTGTTGGGCCTGTGGTTTGGACCTAACAAAAGGAAGTTTCCTGTGAGTGTAACGAACTTGTGAGTGGCCCTTTCTCTTAAGGACCTTGATCTCAGGGACATAAAAAAAGAAGGACATTGAAACAAGAAGGGCAATTAAACAAGGTTTGTGCGTCACTGTGTTGGTGTTGTGTATTAGAAGGGACAGTTTTGTCAGTACCATGCAATGTGCATCGTGCCACATGTATAGGAACCTGGAGCAGACGTTCCGGGGAACCTATGTTTGTGTCAGGTGTGAGTGGGTTGCCCGTTTGGAAGCTGAGGTGGAGAGTCTAAGGGGGCAGCTTGCAGCATTGCGGGGATTGGCAGAACTGGGGGGTCAGCAGGCACTGGCTGGGGCCAGTATAGAGGTGGGTGGAAGAGGGACAAGAAAGGATGAGGAAGGAGGTAGTTTTGTTAGGGTTACTAGGGGAAGTGGGGGACGGAAGAGTAGGGGGGCTTCTTCCCAGATTGTCCATCCCAACAGATTTGCCGCCTTAGGTAATGAAGTGGAGGAGGACACCTCGGAATTAGCATGTATGGAGGGGGCTAGTCCCTTGAGCACCCAGGGGACTGCCATCTCTGATACAAGGGAGGAGGAACGAAGGGTCAGGAATGCAAGGCAGGTGGTAGTGGTAGGGGACTCCATTATAAGGAAGGTAGATAGGGTAATCTGCCGCCAAGACCCTACATGCCGAACTGTGTGTTGCCTGCCTGGTGCTAGGGTTCGGCATGTGGTGGATCGTGTAGACAGATTATTGGGTGGGGCCGGGTGTGACCCGGCGGTCTTGGTTCACATTGGTGCCAATGACAAAGTTAGAGGTGGAGGTGAGGTCCTTAAACATGATTTCCGAGAACTAGGGGCCAAGATAAAAGCAAGGACCTCCAGGGTAGTGTTTTCAGAAATACTACCGCAGCCACGTGCTAAGCCAGGGAGACAGCGGGAGCTTAGGAGCATTAATGCGTGGCTAAGAGAGTGGTGTAAGGAAGAAGGGTTTGGGTTTATTGAGAACTGGGCAGACTTTGCTGTCGGCTACAGGCTCTTTAGTAGGGATGGGTTGCACCTCACTGATGGTGGTGCAGCTGTTTTAGGGGAGAAGATGGCTAGAGGGTTGGAGGAGATTTTAAACTAGGTTTGGGGGGGGAGGGTATTAGCAGTCTCACTGGGATAGATTGTCCAGGAGGAAAGCAGGGTGTAGATAGGCCAGTGGTGGGTGGAAAGGGGGGTGGGGCTAGCATAGGGGATAGGGAGGAATGTGTATCAAAGTGTACGAATAAATTACAGGATCATAATCTAAAATGTATGTTTGCAAATGCGAGAAGCCTGGCTGATAAAATGGGTGAATTGGAAATGATGGCATTGAATGAAAAATATGATGTAATAGGTATAGCAGAAACGTGGTTGAACAGTTCTCACGACTGGGCTGTAAATATAGAAGGATATGCCTTGTTTAGGCAGGACAGAAAAAAAAGGAAAGGGGGAGGAGTATGTGTATATGTTAAAAAAGAATTGAAGCCAAATTTAAAAGAAGAGATAACTGGTGATATGGATGATAAAGTGGAGGCAATATGGGTGGAATTAGGCAACAGGAAAGGGGGTAATGTCATTGTTGGTGTCTGCTATAAGCCGCCAAATGCTAGCAGAGAGGAGGTGAGTCAACTTCATATGCAGTTGGCAAGGGCTGCAAGTTTGGGGAGTGTGCTCATTATGGGGGACTTCAATTACCCTGACATTGATTGGTGTGGTGGAACTGCCATCACAGAAAAAGGCGATGAGTTCCTGAATTTGCTGCAGGATAATTTTCTCTCACAGGTGGTTGAGGTTCCTACTAGAAAAGGAGCTCTGTTGGATCTGGTAATATCTAACATTGTGGAGCGCATTATAGATATAAAGGTAACTGGAGGCTTAGGGAATAGTGACCATGAAATAGTGGCATTTGGACTTTGTTATCGAAAGGAAAAGTGTGCTGGGTTAACAAAGACATTTAATTTCAGGAAAGCAAATTTTCCCAGGTTAAAAGCAGCTCTTCAGAATGTCAACTGGGATAATGTATTATCAGGTAAAGGTACTGAACAGAAGTGGACTGTGTTCAAGGGGATTTTAAGCCAGTTCACATCTAAATTTATACCCTTGGGAAATAAATGTAAAAAAAATAAATCCGCGCCCATGTGGCTGAATTCTGATGTAAAGAGGCAAATGGTAAGGAAGAAAAAGGCATTTAAAACCTTTAAGGCCAAACCTAGTTAAAAATCTCCTCCAACCCTCAGCCATCTTCTCCCTAAAACAGCTGCACCCCCATCAGTGAGGTGCAACCCATCCCTACTAAAAAGCCTGTACCGACAGCAAGTCTGCCCAGTTCTCAATAAACCCAAACCTTCTTCCTTACACCACTCTCTTAGCCACGCATTAATGCTCCTAAGCTCCCGCAGTCTCCCTGGCTTAGCACGTGGCTGCGGTAGTATTTCTGAAAACACTACCCTGGAGGTCCTTGCTTTTATCTTGGCCCCTAGTTCTCGGAAATCATGTTTAAGGACCTCACCTCCACCTCTAACTTTGTCATTGGCACCAAGGTGAACCAACCGCCGGGTCACACCGGCCCCACCCAATAATCTGTCTACACCGATCCACCACATCCGAACCCTAGCACCAGGCAGGCACACACGTTCGGCATGTAGGGTCTTGGCGCAGATTACCCTATCTACCTTCCTTATAATGGAGTCCCCTACCACTACCACCTGCCTTGCATTCCTGACCCTTCGTTCCTCCTCCCTTGTTCAGAGATGGCAGTCCCCTGGGTGCTCAAGGGACTAGCCCCCTCCATACATGCTAATTCCGAGGTGTCCTCCTCCACTTCATTCCTAAGGCGGCAAATCTGTTGGGATGGACAATCTGGGAAAAGCCCCCCTACTCTTCCGTCCCCCACTTCCCCTAGTAACCCTAACAACCTACTCCTTCCTCATCCTTTCTTGTCCCCTTCCACCCACCTCTATACTGGCCCAGCCAGTGCCTGCTGACCCCCCGTTCTGCCAATCCCCGCAATGCTGCAAGCTGCCCCCTTAGACTCTCCACCTCAGCTTCCAAACGGGCAACCCACTCACACCTGACACAAACATAGGTTCCCCGGAACTGTCTGCTCCAGGTTCCTATACATGTGGCACGATGCCACATTGCATGGTACTGACAAAACTGTCCCTTCTAATACACCACACCAACACAGTGACGCACAAACCTTGTTTAATTGCCCTTCTTGTTTCAATGTCCTTCTTTTTTTATGTCCTTGAGATCAAGTCCTTAAGAGAAAGGGCCACTCACAAGTTCGTTACACTCACAGGAAACTTCCTTTTGTTAGGTCCAAACCACAGGCCCAACACTGTGAATCCTATTTAACTATAGGAGGCCCCAACCCCCAACCCAATTAGTGCAAGAGCCAGAAAGAGAGGGAAAAAAAAAAAAACCAAACACTTATTAACCCTTTTCCAGCTGTTTGTGATTACAACAGGTACAATACTAGAATATAGAAGTCCAGCACACCCCTTTAACTGGAAGAAGAAAGATTAGTCTGCTTACTGCACACTCAATCCTGCAACAGTTTTAACAGTACAAACAATCCTTATTTTCAAACTGTCAAACAATCCTATTTTCAAACTTTCACACACACCATACAACCATCAAATGATTAAGTGTCCTTCTTTTTTTATGTCCTTGAGATCAAGGTCCTTAAGAGAAAGGGCCACTCACAAGTTCGTTACACTCACAGGAAACTTCCTTTTGTTATTTACCTAAATAACATATGGTTGTGCTTTACTTCTCAGCATTCTAATATCACACAGCTGGTCAACGACCCTTAGTTCTGCCCTTGCTCAGTCCTTAGCTATGGCAGAAACTTGTTACAGTTTGGTCACACCCATTAATAATCTCTAGCCAATCCTATTACAGGCACAGATAACAAAGGAGCATGTGTGGGTCAGGAGGTGTGGTCTGACACTGCACCTACACACAGATACTTCATCCAGCTCTTAACAGGCTTACATTTAATACAATTTACTGAAGTGGGATTTTATAGCTTATTGGTTTTTTTAGGGGGGTTGTTTTCAGATTCTGGAGTATAAAAAAATGTTTAGTTCTCCTTTAATGGAATCTAACGGGTTGGTGTTCCTTTAATTGAATAATGCATGGCAGGATTGTTGAAGCATATGGTATATTTTTTTTTAAAATCAACGTTTTTGTATATACTAATTGTGTGTACCATTCCACTTGCTTTTGTGGAATTCAACCTCACACTGCTGATCACATTTTATTGTCTCTCTGCAGTAAAAATATGCCATGTTGACTTCTCATTGAGATAGTATTTCTTATTGTGGTACTTCAACTGTATATTGTTTGTTGTCCTTTATGCACCAGATCCTTCTAAAAAAGAGAAGATTTGATGTATGCTTTCTGGTCAATGATCTGTTGAATACTTATTTGATATCTAAGAGAAATAAATGATTTACATTTAATATTTTACCTGGGGATTCTTGGGGAATTCATCTGAGACAAATAACTGTACTGGGAGCTCAAACAATAGATAACATACTGCTAGAATACGCACAAAGCTTATTAAATACAGAGCTAAAGAAAATCTGTAAGAACAATGTAAGCTGTTGGTACATAAAAGGTTTATTGGGGTGTGTATCTATTGCCTATCTATATCTATTAATTATCTATCAATGTATCTGTCTGTCTGTGTATCTATCATCTATCTATGTATTGCCAATCTATTTATTGTCTATCTTTCTATTATCTATCTATAGACATAGATGTGTGTATGTAGTGATGTATCTTTTATTTATGAAGCACCACTTGGGTACACACGCTGTACATTATAAAATACAGAGTATACAAACAAGGGATAAGTGAAAGCCATTATACAGATAATAAATTAAATACAATTTCATACAAAGGTTAAGAATGCATATACTGTAATATAATTATGATAAATTTAAAAGTGCAGCATGCCTTGACACATTAGGATAGAGATTTCTGCCCCAAAGAGCTTACAATCTAAATGGTGTGGACAACATACATCAAGTGGCGGGAAGGGTACAAAGTGCTTGAGATGGCTAACAATCATTAGTTATGCTGATGGTCAGAAAGGTAGGATAACAGTCTAATTTAAAAGTATAATGGATGTCACCAGGGGAGAGAGAGGGAGAGAATTCCAAAGTTAGGGAGCAGCAAGAGTTTTAAGGCGGGAGGAGGCAGTGTTCATTGGGAGTTTGTGGAGAAGATTTCCTTGTGAGACAGAGGGCCCAGCCAGGAACATAAGGGACCAAGAAAGAAGATAAGTAGAGGTTGCAGTAGAGTGAAGGATTTAACGGTTAAAAGAAAGGTATTAATATGATTCTTTGTTTTGGTGGGAAGCCCAACCAGAGGAGGGAAGGAGCCAAGGGGGCCCCATCTTCTTATTTGTTTTTTAATTTTCAAAAATTCCATTTCAATTGGGTTCAAAATGGATATTCAAATTTTCAGAACTTCTATAGGTTCAAGAACTGCTGTAGGTGCAAAACTCGACAGTTTCGCTCATGTCTGGATGCAATTAGTAACTATCTACAGTACCATCTACCCTTAGTATCATCATTGCAGAGAGCAGAGTGAACAGATTATAAATACCCATGACATAATTATGGAGTTCAGACAGTAAGATAAGGGTAAATGAACTACATGGTTGTAGTGAGAACCTTGAGGAATAGTGACAAATACAAAGTACTTTAAACAAGAAGTCCCTCTAGGAAACAAGGAACATTGCAGAGGATGTCCTATTAAACCAAGTACTATTATATTAGGATCCGCTTGTGAGAGCAACTTTGACATGGCAGCTTACTATATACTATAATGGCCAGTACATAAACAATCATTTCATTTTCTGTAGAAAAGACCAGGCCACAATGCAGCAACACAAAACCTTGCAAAAAAGAAACTGGGGGACCAAAGATGTTCGCTGTGGCAGTAAGATTTGTACCACATTTGATATGGAAAGTAATAGAAATATAATGAAAGTAATAGAACAACATCCATAGCTTTTCCATCCCAGCCACGTGGGGTGTTCAGTTTTCAACGTTGAATGAGATTGTTAAAGGTCATATCCACCCCTAAAATTACAGTTCATGTATATGTAGAGAGTCCCCCATCCCCCAACTTCCAAGACAGCTTAGTGTTATGGGGTTCTCAACATATGCATGAAATATCCTTTTTTGGGATGGACATGATCATTAAACTATGTAAGTGAATAACTGTATAGAAGCTAAACTGTCATTAACGTCTTTATAGGGTTGCTATGACACTGACTGTTTGATTGAAAACTCTTCTCCTTATGAAAATCTTTCTGTTTGTTTCTGAATTGTCCTTCAGTTTGCTGCTGGCTTAATACAAGACACTTTCCTTTAAGATACATTTTTGACATGCAGGAGAAAGCAGAGAAAATATCAGAGGGGTGGAGCTTAACATTCAGCAAACCAGTAACAAGATGTCAGCAACTTCCAAGGCCAAAAGCTAGGCTCTGAGGGGCATAGGTAAAAAAAAATATGGCAACGGTATTTTTAAAGCTGCAGCTTCCAAATAAACATAACTTGATTTTACAGTGCACTTATCCTTTAATCACCTCGTAGTCAGGTCTTCATGATCATGTAATCAAACCAAGACTGTGCTGAAAAATAAAACACCAGAGGGCCTCACAAAAAAAATCTTACTGATCTTGAAATCCTTTACAAATTCAAAACTGTTTTCATTGGTCAGACATTTACCATGAAAAACAATTTTACATTAACTACAAACAGACGAGGAAATGTACTCAGTGCTGCTATTGCTTCCTGTTGCCCCTTCAGTAAATATATATTGAACATATAGGGATTCTTGATACATAATTAGTTACAATCCAGAAAGTGAGTTATGCCTCATACTTTGGGAATTACCTACACTCGTTTACTATTGGTATTTGTTTCTTATTGTGGTCTTAATCAACAAGTCCTGCTAAGTCTTTCTCTATCAAGGATTGGTACATCACTGCCAACAGGTTACTTGGTTGCAGCAGTTGAGCGACAAATGTTTTCGTGTACCGTCGCAACCTCCATTATGTTTGTCTAAAGCTGCGTTAACTGTGTTAACGCTCTAGGTACATAGTCCCCTAGTCTCTATCACAAGTCCTGCAAGATTTTCTCAATTAATGATTGTAGATATTTTAACCCAAATCTTTATTTATGTGGGTTGAATCTTCTGTTGTTGAATCTGTTTGCTGGTGAAAATTTTTATGGATTTTTTTTCCTGCTAGTTTTGTGTCAACAACCTTTAATCACCAGCTTCTAAGTCATTTCTATAAGTTCAATTAGTCCAATACATACCTTTCCAAATACAAATGTATTTCCTACTATTAATATTCCTTTCCACAACTATAACATGTGTTTGTGAATCTATCAGTGTATCAAAGGCTTTTGCAAAATTAGATTTAAAAAAAGTAGATCACAGATCCTATATTACCACGTTCTAACTCACCAAGCCCCTGATAACAGACCATTACTTGTGGCATCTAGGTGAAGATTGTTCATGTTAAAGTACATTTTATTTATTTAAGGAGACAGTTGATACAGAACAATATCCCAACATTTATATAGTGTAATACATCACAATGTTATGACAATATGAGATCTAACTAAGACTGGAGGGATCACAGTTTAATTTAATACATGCCCAGAAGGATGTGCACATAGGAAGGGTAATGAGATTCATAAAAGTCCTATAGAGATAACGGTAGAATGCGGTAGGGTTTTTCACTGTGTGAAGGGGAGTTTGAATATGAGTAAATATATATATAGAAGAAGGAAACAGTTATGTATTGTGTAAATAGAAAAGTTCCGTTGGTTTTTCCACACGTTTTTCTTTTTTATTTTGTGATTGACCTAAAAATGAGTAACGTGAGATTCAAAGACATCTACAACCTACAAATAAGGATCAAACAGTAATAAATAGCATTATATTGGTGTGACTACAGACTGGAGATACAATGGGCAATGAGTGGAATTTACTATCAATATATTTTAAGAAAGATTTGATGCTTGGTAGGTAGTGAAATGTGTACACATTCGGGATCAGAATGAGCAAAGTAATGATTGTATGGTAAATGTAACCAGTGCTAGTGACATTCATATAAACTCAATATGTTAATGATAAACAAGGATATTTCATTCATTTGTTTATTTATTCATTTATTGATTTTTGCAATATCCAGCTGCAACTTCATGAAGCCCTAAGACTTGTTAGCAATTTTGGAAAACTCCAGTAGGGTATAACTTACCTGTTTTAGTATGGCAAAAAAAAAATGTAACATTGATATACAAGGAAAAACATATACAGTCTTTGCAACTTTTCTAAAATACTCTGCATATCATTCCAGTGTACTGCCCTAGAGCATAGCTATCTCATTGAATTCAAGCATGTGAATGTGGGTGGGACTTTATTATACCCCTCACCCTGACTGCCTAGACATGCCCCAATTCAGCCCTGCTGCAAGGCTACCCAAGCACAAGGCTACCCAGCACTGTACACCCTGGGACATGGGCAAGGGCACTTCTAGGGTTTTTGCCACCTGAATCAAACTTTGTAAAAAGGAACTTCCAGCTGTATTACACGTGCCACACGATCAGGTGGGTGTGGCTTCTGGTTGTGGCCGTGGCTTAACACTTAGTGAATTCAAACTTTACAAGGGGTGAGGGCATTGGTAGGCGAATAGAGATAGAAAGATAGATGATAATCCCATGATAGATAGATAGATAGATAGATAGATGATGATAGATAGATAGATAGATGATTGATGATAATCCCTTTGATAGATAATAGATAGATAGATAGATAGATAGATATGATAGAAATAGATAGATAATCCCATTATAGATATGCTGATGCAAGCGGATAACTGGGAAGCTGTTTTTTTAACAGTGAAAGGAACAGTTGAATAACTGGGAAAGAGAGACTGTTGGTTAATGGGGAAGAAAAGAAGAAACACATGTAATAGAAATAGCCCCACAAAGCGTGGGCAGTTTTTGTGCAGCTTGGAAAAGGGCATGTTCATAATTTTCTGAAACTCACGGAGACTCCCTTATTGCTGGTGCTCTGCACATTGGCTTCGGGCAAAGGCGGGCTAGGGGGGCACTTGAATGGTGCCTCCCTGAGTGCTCCCAGCACATGCAAAAAAAAAATTCTGCCGCCTTTCCCTTTACCCCACAGAGGCGCCGCCTGAGGCAAATGCCTCACTCTGCCGCCCAGACATCATGGTCTCAGTTACATTTTCCCTTGTGAAAATTACAGGTTCATTAAAGATTGACTAAAGAAGTCTAGTAGGTTTTGACTTTGCTTTCTACAGTAGTTCCAGACTAAGCATGTGTGAAAGAATAAAAGTCTGAGACTAAACTGAAAGTATGGAATGCTTGGAGACACGTGGGTACGTGTCAATAAGTTTCTAAAGTGAATGAAACCTGTTGGCTCTTAATTCTTGTTGCACCCAGGGATGGAATGTTTTGCTGAGAACCTTGTTATAAAACACGTTTACTTTATTATTCATAAGGATTTGCCTTTGTTTGATTTCTTTGTTTATTGTTGATATTTGCCTACTTAATGTGAATACATTGACAAATAACATCTCAGAATGGCATTTGGAATAAATGGATCACTAATTGCAGTCCAATTAGTTTGGTTATGCGTCTTTCATCTTTAAGGGCATTACAATTTGGCAACTGAACTTCAAACGCAGCTCGCATGTGTTTAAAACAATTTCAATTTCAAATTGGCATTTTTTTATGGTAAGGTTTGGGGGTAATGATGAACTTATTTCTACGACTTTATTAAATGTAAGTTACCGTAATTCATCTTACCAATTGCAAAACACTTTTAATGAAAATAACTCTAAAGTATACTTGTCCCATTGTTGTATAACCTATATTAAAGGGAACGGTGGGCCAAAAATGACTTTAGGTAAATTGAGAAAAATTGATAGGGATTGCTCTCCTGAGAATTTTTGCAATTTATTTTCATTGTTTATTTTGCATAGTTTTGAAGATATTTACATTTTGTGTGTGATATGGCAGCTGCATCACCAGGTCCCCTGCACTTCCTGCTTCCTTCTCTGAAACCATGTCAGTCAATCTGCCCTTTGTCTCCTCCTCCCCTTGTGCAGTCCCCTTGGTCCCTCCCACTCATGGACCCCATGGTCCCTCAAGTTGCAGGCCCCCCTTGGCCCATTCTCTTACAGCCCTATGTCCACGCCCCCCCACGGGTGACATGGCCCGCCCACCCATGCGGCCCCTAAGCCCACCCCACATGTGGATGAATAAGCTCCGCCCACTCGTGGGTGCATATCTCCGCCCACTCGCGGGCGCCATGGGCCACTCAGACCCCCCCAAAAACTCTATGGAAACAGCCTTTTCAGGCAGAGTGAGGAAAGTGGGAAAGAAGGGCTGTGGAGCACATAGAGAGGTGGTTGATGGCTCGTTTTAAAGATAGGAAACTGGCCTTCATTTAAACTGTCTGGAGACCACAGTTCACCTTTAAGCCCATTATTACCATATGTGTTTGTTACCTGAGTACAGGGCTGGGTGTATTGGGTTTAAAGGATAACTATGGTATGTATAAAGTTTATTAAAATACAGTTGAATATAAATGTACTTGGGACAGGGATATCGGACTGGTAATTCCTACCTCCCAACATTGTTTCTCGTGAGAGCATCAGCTTGAAGAATACTGATTCTGACAGTCTTCCTCCTGGCTTCAGCAATATCGATAATAGAGGATAAGTCCAGTACTAACCTGGCAAATGAAATTGTACGTGCTGTAGCTCCTCAACTAAATTATATTGTGGTGGGAATAATCAATCCTCCCTCGCCCCAGGAACTTTCCATTTTTAAATAGTAAAATTTTAGAGTATAATTGACTTTAATTTGTTGCTTTGGTACTTAGTAGAGAGGGGATCCGGGTCTGACTCTGACCCAAATCTGATACGGAACCCTTCTGTTCAATTATCTGAATGTTCCATCCAAACCGGGCGTTAACCCTCGAAATAACCCGTATATATGGCAACCTCGAAAATGGGTTCCGAAACCTCAAAATTACTTTCCATCAAACCGCACTGTCCTTTTGTAAAAATAAACTCCTAAGAACATTAATCCAGCCAGGATCCCGCGACCTCAGTCCCCAATGTAACTTCGGGAACGGAGTGGCATTAGGGGCTTGGCCGGCAGTGTCTGTGATTGGCTGTGATGTCTGTTAGCCATGGGATCCGGGCTGGTAAGAATGTTCTGAGGAGTTTATTTTAAAAGAACAGTGCAATTCGGTTGGGAGGAGGACTCTCTACATTACAGAAAAAAGGTTTAACAGAACACTAAAACGGCAGCCCGATGGATCTAGATGGGGGAGGGAGGGGGGAATTGCTCCACAGCATATGTAACTTTTTTCCCGAAGCTACAGATAAAACCTTTACATAGGAAGACAGGCTCCTACTATTCACTTTGCTGGACTTTGAACAGGCAGTGCAGTGGAATCTAGGGGAACAGAGCTGTAAGGTAAGGATTTTTAACACTAAATACTGGGGCCAGTAGTGGGTTCAATTATAGTTTTGGGGGTGGACATGCCCTTTAACATAAAATACTTTCTTTGTGCCTTCTTTAGACATCTAGCACCCTTTTGTACAGCCCTGGAGGAATTCTACCCTGGAATAATGATAATGAACCTGGTTATTATTGGGAAATGAGTTTCCATAGAGACTGCTGATCTAACCCCTCTCTGCAACTTCCAGCAAGCAAGAGCCAGGAGCAGACAGCTGAGGAATGAAGGAGTGTAAGTCCATTTCTGGGCTTGTTTTAAAAAATTAATGTGGTGGTTGGGGTGGGCTGGGGTAATACACCTACAGAAAATGTTTGATTTTCTACGTAGGGCATGTCTACCCAAAATAAAACTTTACAGGAGATTCAATAAAAGTTCTTATAGTTTAAAATGGTGCTAATTTTGCCCCAACCAATCAGATGTTAGCTTTCAAATGTAAATAAGATCTGATTGGTTGGGGCGAAATTAGCACCATTTTAAATGATAGAACCTTTATTGAATAACCCTGTAAATATATTGTTCCTCTGCCTTGCCCACCCCCAACTGCCATGTTAAAAACAAAAAAAAACTTGCTGATACATACTTACTTTTCCCCTCTTTCTGCTAACGGAAACAGCAGAGAGGGGCCAGACTGGCAGCTGCATCTCTGATTGTCTGCCAGTCAGCCAATCACAGACACGGTTGCCGGCTGTGAAGATAGGCGCGGGTGCGATTCTGCGAAGAGCTGTAAGTATGAATCGGAAACTTTTTACACTGTTTTTACACTGTTCTTACACTGTTCAATATACAGTGTTGAATTATATACATTTTCTAAGTGGTATGCTATATAGAAATTTTAAATGCCTTTTAATATATTAAGTAGAATGATTTTATTACTGTATTTAACTTTATTTTTTAAGGGGTGAGTTGTTCTTTATTTCTGATTTGGCACCCTGTGTGAGAGGGCTGTTTGCAGGGGGAATCCAGGCTATTACCCCAATTTGCATTTAGGTAAAATCCTGGAGGGCAGTGATTTTCTCTTTGTGTCGATATTTTTGCTGGGGCCTCTCATAAAATAATATTGGGATGTAGGAATCATTAATCGTACCTCCCTGCCCCAGGTACTTTTTGTTTTAAAGTTTTTTGTTTTCTTTAATGTATATGCTCTATTGTTTTCCTAGCCCCCATCCATATAATGGTTGTACGTGTGGTGATCATTTTCACGCAATGCAGGTTTTCACTGCTACCTTACAGCATTTATTTTCCAAGTATTTCCCGTAAGGACGGATATCATTGTCACTACCCTGTAAATGAGCTGTATTGCATCATTAAAAGAGGTTTCTCCTTCCAAGACAACATTGCTAAATGTTGACAGAAGCAAATGCAAACAAGCTTACCATTCATCTTGATTCAAGCAATGCATATTTATTTCATTTCTAGGATGTACAATGTATATAAAATATTCACGCTTCATTTGACATTCATCTTCCACTGAATGAAGTAACTTAAGCATCACATAAATCCGATTCGCTCTCTGGAGAGTATTGTTATTTAAAGGGCATGTCCCCTCCCCAAACTAAAATTTAACCCACACTGGCCCCACTGTGTATCTCTGCTCCTTAGGTGTTCTCCTGCAGTGAGTGTCCAAAGTCTTGGAAACCGAAGAGTAGGAGGTGTCTTCCTGTTCCCAGAAATGTTTCTGCTCCTCCTTGTCCTCGGATAGGACAGTGGCATGTGCAGGAGCCCCCCCACTCCCCCCCCCCTGACCACCCTCCCAATCCCCATGCCTTCCTTTCCACCTAGCATAATTTCCTTTTTTTAATTGTAGATCCCCTTTGCCCACCCCTAACCACCAAGTTAGATAAAAAAAATCACATCATACTTACAGTCCTTTGCTCCCGCAGCGCTCTCCATGGAAGGTGCATCTGTAATTGGCTGCCTCTTAGCCATCACAGATGCGGCTGCCGGGCCAGCCCCTGTTTGCAAGTACGGCAACAGGGAGCCGGATCAGTGCGCACAGGAGCGAAGGGCAGTAAGTACAGCTCGGATCTGATCAGAGGCTAGGGGCAATCTACAATATATTAAAAGGTGAACATGCCCTTTAATGATAGACGATAGACAATAAATTAAATTACCGTTTATTCTGAGAGATCTCTTTAAGATGCTAGAAAGATTAACAAATAAGTAAAACATGAAAATTCATGGAACCCAGGGAGCCATTGAATATTTATTCAGGTTTTCAGCATTTATATTGGTTCATCTATATTTATGATAAGATAGTTTTTTGCTTTGCTTCGCATTTATCTGTTTCACAACCTTTAAAAGATCAAACTGTAGATCTGCCTGAAGGAAAGAAAAATGTGACCTCATTACCAAAACTTACCAAGATTGTTTGATCCCTGTGATGTTTCTGTGTTTACAATCCAATTATAGATTGTAAGCTCTCCGGGGCAGGGATCTCATTCCTAATGTGTCAACCATTCTGCACTTATATCAATTTATCCATAATTTATATATATAAGTATTAACCTATGTATGAAATTGTATTTAATTTTTAATTATCTGTATAATCTCTTGCACTTATCTCCTTTTTTGTATATTCGGTATTTTGTAATGTACAGAGCTGCGTACCCAAGTGGCACTCTATAATAAAATTAAACATACATACATAATCATGGGGTGCTTTCTGACCAATTTAAAGGATAATTAAAGGTTCAGTGCCCATAACATATCTTTTAAAAAGAGCCATATTTTTTTATCCCAATGACCTTAATCTGCCAACCGAAATACTGACTTCCTGTTTGCAGGACCCTAGTAGAGACCGTTATGGTCTTGCCCTTGACCCAGCGCCTGATTGATTCAGTTGCTCAGTAGAGATCTGAGCATCTTTGACCCATCCAACAGCCAATCAGTAGAACTAACTGTTAGGAACATTCCAAGAATGTGGTGCATTCTGGGAAGTAGAAGGACCTTAGAACCTGAAATGTCAGATTACTAATGTCAACAGCAGGAACTGCAAAGGGTATGAAATCAACTGATTTTTCAAAATGGGAGATAATATGTAGAATAACTAAGAAGCATTACAAACTAACAATTTAACAATATTGATCATTTCCACTGAACTGTCCCTTTAAGGAAAAGAGTATTGGGTATATTGCAAATAAACTTTTTCGATAACATTAAATGAAAAGCATACTGAGATATCAGGATATGGTGGGCTTTCTACCATCGCAATATATATTTTAAGAGAGCGACAGCACAAAATAAAACTACTTCTGCCAGTCTCGGTTTCTGGGAAGATATTTGCACAGGTCTGCCGATGCAAACCTGGCAATGAAAACTGATGTACAGTAGCTCCAAATGAAACAGTATAGGATGTGGAATAATAAAATCTACTTCCCTGCCCAGGTACTTTTCTAAATGTTAATTTTTTCAATATAGTTGTCCTTTAATTTACTGTTCGTAGAGATGAAGGAAGCTGCAAGTTTTGATTCGTTTTAAATTTTTCAAAGAAATTTGGATTTTTCAATAAGAGATTCTTAGAATTAAATTTTGGAAAAAATCCATCAGATTCGCAGATTTTCAAAAATGTCAGTTTCTAATCAAATTAAAATTATTATTAAAATATAAATGATAAATTATCACAATTTTAAAGTGAGATAACCGGGGGGGGGTCATTACCTGCACTCACCTTTCGCCATTTCGCTTTTCATTTTATTGAGTTAAGTTCAGCCATTCAAAATCGCCACATCTGAGGTGGTGACATAGTGGCCATTTATTTAGCCTGAATGGGTCCATGGAGGTGTCAGTACATTGTGGAGATTTTCTCAATACTAATAAGTACCCAGGGGGTGTTAGACTATTTCCCGCATTTCCTGTAATACAATCTGAGATTTCTGATATTCCTAAGACTGATTTTTTAAGGTTCCGATTTTCTTATTTCCTAATAAAGTCACATGGGGGTCTAAGGGACATATTTATAAAGGGGCATATTTTCGCTATTTTTTTCCCTTCAGACTTCACAACAATTTTTTAAACTTTTCTTTTCATCATAGTTATTAAAAAGGTGAATTTTCTTCAAAAATTACGTGGCAAAAGTAGCACTAATAATGCTGAAAATGTGTCAAAATGTAATTTTCAGTGTAAATGATGGTAAATAGGTAATACTCCCCTGGTGGATTTTCTAGTATATTCAAATTGGTTAATACACACTGAACACCTATCTTTGTTATTTAATATAGCTTAACACTGTGGTGTTTTTCGCAGCGATAGATATAATAATAGTGTAAAACTCACCCAGGCGAATTTTCTCTATTTTATCATTTGGACTTATTTTTTAAAATGTTGGCATATAGTAGGGTTCCATCCCCAATCCCTAACCTATAATCCATTTTTCAGAAAGTCCCCTAAACTCTACTTACCTTACCTCTTTCCTCGCCGTCCTGCCTGGCCCTCTCTGCATGAAACTGCAAGCAGGGGCCGGACCGGCAGCCGCGTCCCTGATTGGCCGAGGGCAGCCAATCACGGAAAGGGCTGCTGGCTGCACAGCACGCCGGGGGAGAGAGGTAAGGTAAGTAGAGTTCAGGGGGACTTTCTGAAAAATGTATATATTGGTTGGGGCTGGGGGAAGGAGCTTACTATGTGCCAAAGGGTTTTTACCCAGGGGAGGGAGAGCAAAACGGAGGGAGAGGGAGGGAGAGAAAGTGGGGGAGGGCTGCTCTGAGCAAGCAAATAACCTCTGAGAGGACACCTCAGAGCCAACCAATTTCCCTCCCTGCAGTGCTCCTGGTGGTCAGTTTTTTTTGACTTTGGGGGGACAATACAGGAGAACCATTTGGAGCTGGGATGTAAGGTAAGGATTTTTATACACTACAGAGTGGGGCCAGTAGTGAATTAGTTATAGTTTTGGGGGTGGACATGCCCTTTAATATGGGAACATCCATAGTGCTGTGGAAGAAATAGTCATGTGGTGGAACATTCCAGTATGTAAAAGAACCCATTTTCGGGCTATACCCCATAGATGCATTTACGCCTCGCCAAATATCCACATTTTGGCACTTTATAAATACCGCTTTGATTTTTGAAAATGCCCCCCGCCGCCCGCCGCCCGCCCGGCCCCGCCGCCCCCCATGCCGCCCCGCCCCCCCGCCCCCCCGCCCGCCGCCCATGCCCGCCTGCCGCCCCCCCCCCGCCGGCCGCCCCCAATGCCCCCCGGCCCGCCGCCCCCCCCCCCCCGCCCCCCCCCCCCCCAGCCGCCCCGCCCGGTTCCACATGGACTTCTCGAGTATTCCCGGGCCTCCGCCCAGGATACCTTGCACTCAAGTCCAGGGGGCAACCGTGTTCAGTAAAATAGTTATAGATCAGGGTATCCGGGCTGAAGGAATACTCGGGGATCTGGAGCGTTACAGTTACACTGAGAATTCAGGAGAAGATTAATGAGGAATCCGGGTAGCCTGTTAAAAGATTTTTTTTGATATTAGAAATCTGGAAGAAAAATAAATGAGAACATTTTATTTTCAAACGAGGCAATTTTTTTGATTGCTTCTTTTATTGTATACCATACTTCTTGATGAAATGTACGGTAATACTTTTGTTATGGACAAATCGAATCTTTTTCGAATTTTTAATAGTTTCGTAAACATCGCAAATTAATGAGGGAATATATTTTTGGGGGAAAGAGAGATTTTAAGGGAGAAGTAAACCAAATATCTACATGTTTGAGGAAGATAAAGCAGTAATCCAGTACCTTGCATTGTTGTGAAAACATTTCAAAATATAGGATTTTTACTTTATTTTTACTAAGTTACTTAAAGGGCATGTCCACCCATTTTAAAACTTTTTATATAGTAGGGCTCCCTCCTCCAGCCAACCACTATAATAAATTTTTCAGAAAATCCCCAGATCATTATTACCTTCCTTCTTCCTCCGGCGCACTGTCCCAGCCCTCTGCTTGCATGAAACCGCAAGCAGGTGGCCGGACTCAGCTGCCGGAAGTGGAGAACGCCGGGGAAAGAGGTAAGGTAAGTAAGGATTGGGGGAGTTTTGTAAATTGTTATAGCGGTTGGGGCTGGGGGAGGGAGCCCTACTATATAACAAAGGGATTTGTGCTAGGGGGAGGGAGAGCAAAATGGGTGGGGGAGGGAGGGAGAGGAGGGGGGGCTGGTGCGCATGGAAAAATTTCCCGGAGGAGAGACAGGAGGCAGAGTCCTATATGGCAGGGCAGCTATTGGAGCAGGGATGTAAGGATTTTTATGCACTACAGAGTGGGGCAGTAGTGGGTTAAATTCTAGTTTTGGCGGTGGACATGCCCTTTAGGACAAATTACTCACTTTCCTCGTCCTCTCCTCCACAGCCTAACAGTACCCAGGGTGAGGGCCTAAACGCTAGACAAGTGAGGGCACTTCTGGGTAATTTTACCCCCGCGGTGATGTGGCCAATTGAAAGACGCTCTCTTGAGAAGGCGTCTACCCATTGGCCCCATCGTGGACTGTCAGTGACAGAAGACAGAGGAGGAGTGGACTGGTGTGATGAAGGAACACTTCAAGTAAGCATTACAGATGATCTAAAAAGAATTGTAGTTTAGGTTCTCATCCTCGGTACTCTTTAGGTGTGGATCAGAGGTGAGGTCAGTATAATTGTCCTTTTGTATCTGTATTATTTTACCCATGGAGTTTACCCATTCACAGGGGCGTAACTATACCAGATATAGACTCCTCTCAGAAAACCACACGAATAGGGGCCCCAGTGGGGCACAGTGATCTAGTTACACCACTGCCCATTAACATCAGGCCCTGCCCCCAAAGACCTTACAACCTAAGGGTCTGAGCAATATGTCTGCCTGTGCTATTATTCCAGCAATCAGAATCAGATGTTTGCTTTTTATTGGGTTACTGCAGTTAGAGACCATCTGATTGGTTGCTGTATTAAGGCTGGATATTTTTGGTGAACCGACGATTCACAGTATTTTCGGTCGGTCAGCCGAAAATATCTGTTGTGTGTGGGGCTGCCAGCCGTGATCGACCTTGATCGTGTGTCGATAAATTCCGGACCGTGCGGGTTCCTATAGGTCCACATGATGATCGTTTGCATTTTTGGCCTCGGACGAATTTGCCATGACCAAGGACATTTGTTCCAGCCGGCGCTCACTAGTATGAGCGAGCGGTTGGACAAATAGTCCTTCGTGTGAACTCGTTAAGAGCACAGACAAAGTTTACATGTTTTATTGCAGCCCCTTAGTATGTTGTCTCTCTCTCACACACAATCTATTAGTATTTCTGCTCTAGAAGCTTAAATTTAACTTCCATTCCCATTGCAAATTCCGTGTAAATGCACAAGCAAGGTAATTAAGGCAATTAATTCGACTATCATTTAGACCCAAGACAAAATCAATGGGGTATATTTGGAAATATAGCTAAACTGAATTCTCCAATTACTAAATGAGGTCAGGAAAATGCAATGACATTTATACAAGAAAAACTTTTACAGGGACCTTATAAAATAATTGGATTGCAGTATGTCTTCCCCCCAAGTAATGTGCTGCTATGATAAGGTCAAAGGATCTCTTTTTTTAGTCCACACCAAACAAGGAATGCTACAGTTAAGCTGGGTAAAAACATATGTAATACAGGACCATTCCATCGGATCCTACAGAATTGCCCGTTTTCAGAAAAGTGTGTACCATGTACATGATCGAACCAGGCCTGCCAAACGTTAACTTCTCCATTGGGAAAGATCCCCTCACCCACATAGGGAGAGGCCACAGTCCTGAATGTTCTTGTATACTTTATATATAGGGAACAATCTGTGAACTGTGTGTAGCCAAATCTTTGAAAAATGCAGACAGAATTTACAGATTGGGACAGTGTATACCAAGGAATCTGAGAGATGTACTGTAGATATAAATCTGAGAGCCAGCCATACACGGTCCATTGTTTTTTCGATCGGACTTTCGATCAGTCAAAATAATATAAAAGTAGGTCTGGTTCAGGTCGATATGGACGATGGAAAATGTTCGATGTTCGATGTATCGATGTCGTGTATGGGGGTCTTTACCTGAAATGCTGCATGATGCTGCATGATGCTGGTTCTTCCATTTCACAGCAGTCAGTAATGTATCAGATGAAATTACAGCCAATCACTGAAGTCTATTTCCCTAGCTGCCTCTTCTAAGCTAAAAAAGCTTGGAGAGATTGCAGAAACCTTTTAAAATGGAAGAGGAGAGCATCATGTTGCTGTATAACAGATTAGCCCTACGTCTGTATAACTATTGTGGTGTTGCCCTTAAGTGGTTAAGCTCCATATATATGCTTTTGACATCAAATAAGTTGCAAAAATAATTATCATAAAGTTTTATGTGGTGTGTTACGTACAGGTGTTAGGAACAGAAATGCATGGCAAAGGATACCTGTTGTCTAACAGACATGATGTTTATTGAGAATATTAAGTATCTCTCTCTTGGAGGTTGACACTATTTCCAGTGCCCCGTGAACTGCCAAATAATTTGTATTGCATGGTGTATATTTTATTTGAAAGCTGCAGGAACCATTTTAATTATGAAAGTGGAAAACTTTGACCTACAGTTATAAAGAAAATCAAGAGCAAACTTAAAAAGGGAGAAGCAATCCTCCTTTCATCTTTATAGTATATACTACTAGAGATGGCCGGTTCGCGGACCCGAACCCAGATCCGCCGTGGATATATCCCGTCCGCGAATGGCGGATTATTCGGATTTTCCGCCTTCCAAACTTCTGAACCGCGGATTTTTTTGAAAATTTTGTAATTACGAGGATCTCCGTATTTTCGAAATACGGAGAAAACGGAGGTCCTCGTAATTCGTAAATTTCGAAAAACAAGAAATTCTTGTAAATTCGCGGAATTTCTGCATTTTGGGGATTATTTTGAAGACGGAGCAAGCCACATGTCCCAAATTATCCAATGGCAGCTAACATGATTATTGCCAGCCCCCTGAGAATAAAAGGCTGTTCACAGGCGCCATTTTGTCAGTGTGTTGGAGTGTTTTAGTGGAGACCTGACAGTGTAGGAGTTGGAGAGTTTTTTGTGCTTTTTGACCTTTTTTGAGCTTTCTGTGTGTGGATTTCAGTATGGTGGTTAGACTTGTTGTTAACCACCCCTGTATTCACGCATCTTGAACCAACAGTCCTTTTAAGGACTAACCTTGTTGTAACGGAGAGGAGGACCCGTCTCTCCACTGAGAATGTGGACCGCCTTATATTCATCAAGATGAATGAGGCGTGGATCACATCTCAGTACAGCACCCCTATTGCTGATGCTAATGCCCGTGACTGAAGGCCTCTGCCCTGGCCACCCATACATGCTCCTTCCACCTCATTTTCCACCTAGAGGCTTAGCTGATGCCAGCTTAGCTGGCAAATGGCAAATTTTTCTTATTGGCGGGCCATATATGGTCCTCCTTGCTCTCTGCATTCAGTTGTGAAATACAAATGCTCTGCAACAACAGCTACTTGTGGCTAATTTTTTAAGATTGGGTCGATCCTACTTGGCCTGAGAGCAGTACTTTGTTCTTCCTTCTCTCTCCAAGAGGCACCTTTGTGGTGTCACCTACTCTGACCATCTCATACAGCCGCAACAGCTACTCTGTGGCTAATGTTTTCAGCTTGGGTCATTCCTGCCTGGCACTAGAGCAGTACTCCATATTACACAAGTGTGGGCCTGCTGTAACTCAATGGTGTGGTTCCTACAAAGCCTTACCGTTCACCCGCTTTCCCTTGCACGAAGCATACTCTGAGGGAGAGAAGCCAATGGGGTGAGGGGTATGTCCAGTGGGGCCAAGCCTGCCTGACTCTTCAACAATGGTGGCAAACTGCAGTGGGCCTGCTGTAACTCAATGGTGCTGTTCTACGAAGCCTACCCTTTCACCCGCTTTCCCTTGCACAAAGCACTATGAGGGAGAGAAGCCAATGGGGTGAGGGGTATGTCCAGTGGGGCCAAGCTGCCGACTCTTCAACAATGGTGGCAAACTGCAGTGGGCCTGCTGTACTCAATGGTGCTGTTCTACGAAGCCTTACCCTTTCACCCGCTTTCCCTTGCACAAAGCATACTCTGAGGGAGAGAAGCCAGTGGGGTGAGGGGTATGTCCAGTGGGGCCAAGCCTGCCTGGCTCTTCAACAATGGTGGCAAACTGCAGTGGGCCTGCTGTAACTCAAGGTGCTGTTCCTACCCGTTCACCCGCCTTCCCTTGCACGAAGCATACTCTGAGGGAGAGAAGCCAATGGGGTGAGGGGTATGTCCAGTGGGGCCAAGCCTGCCTGGCCCCACAACAATGGTGGCAAACCGCAGTGGACATTATGTAACCCAGTACCCCCATGCCTTCTTTCCCTTGTTGTGTGCAAACTACTATATAGGGGAATGTGGCCAATGTGGTGTGTGAATGGCATTAATGGTAAGGTATATACAATAATATGCTTTTGTCAGAAGTGAATTAAAATATTTACACTTATACAATACAGTAATATATAAAAAGTATACTTGCCTTCCAACAGTTGCCGCATGGCTTGAACATAATGAGGCCTCTGCCTTTTCAGATCAGACCACTGTCTCTGGAGACAGTGTGGCGCTCGGCGCCGCACATGATATGTGCCAGGGGGAAATCATCATACCCCCTGGCCAGGAGGTACGGTGTGGCATACATCTGCCTTACAGAACTCGCCATTGTGAGGCAGGAAGTTCCGGTTCCTCGTTTTTACGAAAATCCTGTTTTACGAAAATCCTCGTTTTTACGAAAATTCTTGTTTTTACGGGAATCCCCGTTTTTACGGAAATCCTCATATTTTCGAAAAATACCGTTTTTTTAAATTCAGCTAGCGGACTGATTAATTTAGGTATTGTAGGCACTGATACGTGTTTCTAAGGCCATTACCCAGGTCCCTGAGGGATTAAGTGTACGTTACCAAGGCTATTTAGACCACTTTTAATGCGGATTTTGCCGAACTTTCATTTTAATACGTTTTAACGTATTCTCGAGAATCCGCGGATCCTCTCGCAGAACGGATTTTTCGAGTTCGGACATTCTATATACTACTGGTCTAACAGTACAACCATTTTATCTGGTGATGGTGGTAACGGCACCAGTAAAACCACATTTTTTTCACTCTACAAAGTGGAGCAAAAACAAACATTTGGCCATTAAGTGCCATTAAGAGGAATGGCGCAGGCCCCGGTAAAATAAACCCAACTCTAACCCAATATAACATCAGGAAGTGTGGAGTTAACTCCATTTTATCCCTGATCAGGGATATTACTTCTCCCTGTTAGGTACCTACGCATCAGAAGGCCTTAATATGGACTTTGGGCATTTCTGGGTATTTAAAAATCAAGTACAATCAAACCACTAGCACAGGGATACTATTCCTATTAGCAAATTTATAAATAGTGCTGAAACAAACCTGATTTCAATTCAGAACTGCTGGTTTTGAACATCTGTGGGTCCAACGGATTTTCGACATTTTTTAACTTTTCATCGAAACTTGAAAATTCCATTGAAAACTTTGAAAATTCCATTAGAAAATCAGAAATGATTAGAGAAATCTGAATGTGCTATTAAAATTAGAAAAATTCCAAATTAATGGATTCAGAACTTAAATGGTTCTGCGCAACTGGTAAGGAACGAAACTTTGTCCGTTTTGTTCATTTCTATAGATAAATATGTGCACCGTGTGTGGGGGGAGTTGTTGCTTATGTAGCTGCAAACTTTTTGGTTTTTACTCAACTGTGATGACTGCTGTATGTACCGGGGTGAGCAAGACCCCTATTGATTTATGTTGGATGTAGGACTACCTACTAATATTGGTTGACTGAGGAGCACAAGCACAAAAAAAACAACACAGTTTGGAAACACGTGGGTCTTGTAAATCAGGGTCCTGGTGATACCACATAGTTGGTTGAAAAGCTTCTAATTTAAAATGGGAGCAACAGTGGATCAGCTACGTAGCTGAGAGTTTCTATAAGAATATTTTGCACTATTGCTCCAACAAAACTCTAATATACTTGTGTCCTAATGCAGCCAAGTCTTAAGGAAAACTAAAGCCACAGAACAACACTGAACCAGAAGGCAGAACACCTTGATATAAAACCAGTAATCTGTGTCTTACCTCTCATTTTGATACGGTGCTGGGAAATTTAGTAGTATAGTATTTGAGTATAGTATTTGAGGTTGAATAAAGACATACGTCCATCCAGTCCAACCCATCTAGCAATATCCTCATTTCCTGCCTAACTGTTGATCCAGAGGAAGGCAAAAAACCCCACAAATTTATGAAGGGGGAAAAATTCCTTCCTGACTCCAAGGGCAATCGGAAATTTCCCTGGATCACTCTACTTTATGTATCAATACCAGTAACTTGCAACATTCCTGTTTGCAGAAACTCATCCAGCTTTTTTTTGAAACTGACCAATGAACTGCCATTACAACGTCCACTGGTTCTGAATTGCTTGAGGATAATTTTTTCTTACCAGGTGTTCTAGGTTCCTCTATGAAAAGGAGGGCTTTTCTTTTTTTTACTTCCCCTCGCCCCTCTTCCCTTGGGATTCGGACCCTCACTCTGAGAAGCACAGTTCCACTAGCTCTGTCCCTACTGGAGTGCAAGAATAAACACTAGGACACGCGCTTGAAGCCTGATTAACCTCTTGTTCGTTGCTTTTACGTGTTCATTAAGAGATCGTCCTGCGAAGTCCTTTGAGCAGTGTCTCTTCTTTTAGTCGTGTGAACAATGCCCGCTCTAGATACCGTTCATCGTATCGCGCCCGTTTATATGTGAGTTATACACTAGTATTTTTCAGCAGTCCCCCCCACGACCGCTTATTCATGTCCGCACATCATTATCCACCAGCGTATTTCGACCCAGATAATTGTATACTGAATTATGCCAGCTCGTCTCTTACAGCATTCACGCTGTCCCACCCTCGCGCCCTTGATTAATTTGTAGTATGCCCATTCGCTTCTGATCGCTCCTTTCCATTGTCTTCACCAGCCGTCCTATTGTTGTACTAAAGGATCCCAACATTGCCGTGGATTATATTCCCATATCATGATTGTACCCCTTGTTACACCACATGCTTTCGAGCAAAGAGGGTGACAATGCCACAGATTCCTCCCTTTGCATACCATACCACTACGGCAGTATCACCAAAACATCTCCCCCTCCCTTGTTTCTCCTTCTTCTTTTCCACATTTTACCTTATACACATGCTAGGTGTCGTGCGACTGTTCGCCCGCATGCGGCATGTTGCAGTGTCTGCACCCCCCTTTTCCTTACTCTTTACCCCTTCCATTTCTTTATTCTTATCTTCCACCCACCTTCTCCCCTTCTTCCTCCCGCCTCCCCTCCTCTCACTCCTCCTTTTCCATTCTTTCTCTTCCTCCCATCCTCTACCAGTTTGCTCCATCACTCAAAAACCTCCAAAGATCTCCTTTCCAACGGGCACTCACCTTATACACAGAGCCATTTATAGTATAAGTAGACACAAGTATTTTAGTCCCAAATGTCATCACCTTACATTTATTCAACATTGAATTTCACTTGCCACTTAGCAGCCCAATGTTGATAATCTATTATGATCCCCTTGCACACGATTTGCACTACTCCTGAAGCTTTTTACTGGCGACAAAGTTTGTTGTCGTCAGAAACAAAGAACCTTGAGTGACATAACCACCTCCAAATCATTAATAATACTAGTTAAATAGAAGCGTCCAACACGAACACTGTGGCACTCCACTTAGACTTTATGTCCATAATGATGAAGCCCCTTAACAACTACTTCTGCATCCTAAGCTTTTAACCAATTTTCATCCATGTACAAATGTGACTCCCAGACCAACAGACCTTAGCTTATTCATTAGTCGCGGCTATGGGGACGTATAAAAAGCCTTTGCAAAATCCAAGTAAAACTACATCTATGCTATACCAGGTTAAATTTCTTAACTTATTCTCATTAAAAGCACAAGCAAGTTAGTTTGACAAGATCTATCCTCTAAATCCATGCTGGTTTTATACTTATAATGTCAGTCCTAACATCCCTGCCTATAATGACCCCCCCCACCCAACCACCCCTCCCACCCTCCCCCCCCCCCCCCCCCCCCCTCCCTCTAGAACATGATCCCGTATTAAAATTTCCAGGATCTTCCCACCACTGAAGCTTAAACGTACAGGCTGAAGTACCCGCTGCTGAGACGGAACAATCAACCTTTAAATTGGAATAAACATCAGCCTTTTTCCAAACCAGAGAACCACACCAGGCGACATGAGGGAATCAGCAAAAAATTAGAAACAATGGCCTAGATAAAACGTGAACTTAGCTCCCTAAGTACCCTAGGACTGTATTTTATCCGGTCCAGGAGATTTACTAATATTAACGTATTTAGTTTTTTGATACACATATTCATGGTTGAACAAAGTGCTGTATACGGATGAATCTGTATACCCTTTATGATGCTATAGCTCTATGATATCTGCTACATTGGCTCTTCTAAGTGTATACAGAGGAAAAAAAAATATATCAAGACATTTGCTTTATCGCAGCCTCCGTAACTAAACTTATCACCATTAATTAATGGTGCCACATTCTCAGTCCCTATCTCTTATATTAATTATACTTAAAAAAAATGTTTGGCTTTAGTGACGGCTTTCTTCAGCTATCCTAACTTCATTATTAATTTAGCTAGTTGATTGCCTTTCTTACACTCACTGTACAGGTTTATATCCCTAAGGCCCTTTCCGTTCCCCGCTTCGGGGGGGGAGGGTATTAGCAGTCTCACTGGGATAGATTGTCCAGGAGGAAAGCAGGGTGTAGATAGGCCAGTGGTGGGTGGAAAGGGGGGTGGGGCTAGCATAGGGGATAGGGAGGAATGTGTATCAAAGTGTACGAATAAATTACAGGATCATAATCTAAAATGTATGTTTGCAAATGCGAGAAGCCTGGCTGACAAAATGGGTGAATTGGAAATGATGGCATTGAATGAAAAGTATGATGTAATAGGTATAGCAGAAACGTGGTTGAACAGTTCTCACGACTGGGCTGTAAATATAGAAGGATATGCCTTGTTTAGGCAGGACAGAAAAAAAAAGGAAAGGGGGAGGAGTATGTGTATATGTTAAAAAAGAATTGAAGCCAAATTTAAAAGAAGAGATAACTGGTGATATGGATGATAAAGTGGAGGCAATATGGGTGGAATTAGGCAACAGGAAAGGGGGTAATGTCATTGTTGGTGTCTGCTATAAGCCGCCAAATGCTAGCAGAGAGGAGGTGAGTCAACTTCATATGCAGTTGGCAAGGGCTGCAAGTTTGGGGAGTGTGCTCATTATGGGGGACTTCAATTACCCTGACATTGATTGGTGTGGTGGAACTGCCATCACAGAAAAAGGCGATGAGTTCCTGAATTTGCTGCAGGATAATTTTCTCTCACAGGTGGTTGAGGTTCCTACTAGAAAAGGAGCTCTGTTGGATCTGGTAATATCTAACATTGTGGAGCGCATTATAGATATAAAGGTAACTGGAGGCTTAGGGAATAGTGACCATGAAATAGTGGCATTTGGACTTTGTTATCGAAAGGAAAAGTGTGCTGGGTTAACAAAGACATTTAATTTCAGGAAAGCAAATTTTCCCAGGTTAAAAGCAGCTCTTCAGAATGTCAACTGGGATAATGTATTATCAGGTAAAGGTACTGAACAGAAGTGGACTGTGTTCAAGGGGATTTTAAGCCAGTTCACATCTAAATTTATACCCTTGGGAAATAAATGTAAAAAAAATAAATCCGCGCCCATGTGGCTGAATTCTGATGTAAAGAGGCAAATGGAAAGGAAGAAAAAGGCATTTAAAACCTTTAAGGCCGAGGGAACGGAAAGGGCCTTTAGGAATTATAAAAACTGTAACAAGGAGTGTAAGAAAGCAATCAAACTAGCTAAAATTAATAATGAAGTTAGGATAGCTGAACAAAGCATCACTAAGCCTAAACATTTTTTTAAGTATATTAATAGTAAGAAGATGAGGACTGAGAATGTGGCACCATTAATTAATGGGGATAAGTTAGTTACGGAGGGTGGCGATAAAGTAAATGTCTTGAATAATTTTTTTTCCCCTCTTTATACACTATAGAAGATCCAAGTACAGATATCATAGAGTATAGTAGCAATAAAGGTATACAAGATTCAAGTGCACTTTGGTTAACCGAGGATATGGTACAGAAAGAACTAAATAAGGTTAATATTAGTAAATCTCCTGGACCGGATAAAATACATCCTAGGGTACTTAGGGAGCTAAGTTCAGTTTTATCTAGGCCATTGTTTCTAATTTTTGCTGATTCCCTCATGTCCGGTGGTGTGCCTCTGGATTGGAAAAAGGCTGATGTTATTCCAATATTCAAAAAGGGTAGTCGTTCACAGCCGGGTAATTACAGGCCTGTAAGTTTAACTTCAGTGGTGGGGAAGATCCTGGAAAGTTTAATAAGGGATCATGTTCTAGAGTATGTTTCAAGGACTGACATTATAAGTAGTAACCAGCATGGATTTAGGAGGAATAGATCTTGTCAAACTAACTTGCTTGGCTTTTATGAGGAAGTAAGTAGAAATTTAGACTCTGGTATAGCAGTAGATGTAGTTTACTTGGATTTTGCAAAGGCTTTTGATACAGTCCCCCATAGGCGACTAATGAATAAGCTAAGGTCTGTTGGTCTGGGGAGTCACATTTGTACATGGATAGAAAATTGGTTAAAGAATAGGATGCAGAGAGTAGTTGTTAATGGGGCTTCATCATTATGGACTAAAGTGCTAAGTGGAGTGCCACAGGGTTCTGTGTTGGGGCCGCTTCTATTTAATCTATTTATTAATGATTTGGAAGTGGGTATTGTCAGCAAGGTTTCTGTGTTTGCTGACGACACAAAACTTTGTCGACCATTAAAAACTTCAGAGGATGTGCAATCGTTGCAAGGGGATCTAGATAGATTATCACATTGGGCTGCTAAGTGGCAGATGAAATTCAATGTTGATAAATGTAAGGTGATGCATTTTGGACTTAAAAATACTTGTGCTACTTATACTATAAATGGCTCTGTGTTAAGTGAATCCCTGTTGGAAAGGGATCTTGGAGTTTTGGTGGATAACAAACTTAAAGGTAGCAAGCAGTGCCAGGCGGCAACAGCCAGAGCCAGCATGGTATTGTCTTGTATAAAGCGAGGTATGGATTCAAGGGAGGAAAATGTAATTCTCCCTCTTTACAAAGCATTGGTAAGGCCTCATTTGGAATATGCAGTGCAATTTTGGAATCCTGTGTACAAAAGGGACATCTTTGAAATGGAAAGGGTTCAGAGAAGGGCAACTAAATTAATAAGGGGATTGGGGGAGCTTGAATATGAAGAGAGACTGGAAAAGTTACAATTATGTACGCTGGAGAAAAGGCGCTTGCGTGGGGATATGATTACTGTGTATAAATACATTAACGGGCCATACAATAAACTATCTGGGGCATTGTTCACCAAGAGAACATGTCAAAGGACACGAGGACATCCCTTAAGACTTGAAGAAAAAAGGTTTAGGCTTCAAGCTCGGAAAGGGTTTTTCACTGTGAGAACGGTAAGGCTATGGAACTGTCTTCCAGTGGACGTTGTAATGGCAGGTTCATTGGTCAGTTTCAAAAAAAAGCTGGATGAGTTTCTGCAAACAAGGAATGTTGCAAGTTACTGGTATTGATACATAAAGTAGAGTTGATCCAGGGAAATTTCCGATTGCCACTTGGAGTCAGGAAGGAATTTTTTCCCCCTTCATAAATTTGGTGGGGGTTTTTTGCCTTCCTCTGGATCAACAGTTAGGCAGGAAATGAGGATATTGCTAGATGGGTTGGACTGGATGGACGTATGTCTTTATTCAACCTCAAATACTATACTCAAATACTATACTACTAAATTTCCCAGCACCCGTATCAAAATGAGAGGTAAGACACAGATTACTGGTTTTATATCAAGGTGTTCTGCCTTCTGGTTCAGTGTTGTTCTGTGGCTTTAGTTGTCCTTTAAGACTTGGCTGCATTAGGACACAAGTATATTAGAGTTTGTTGGAGCAATAGTGCAAAATATTCTTATAGAAATCTCTCAGCTACGTAGCTGGATTCCACTGTTGCTCCCATTTTAAATTAGAAGCTTTTCAACCAACTATGTGGTATCACCAGGACCCTGATTTACAAGACCCACGTGTTTCCAAACTGTGTTGTTTTCTTTGTGCTTGTGCTCCTCAGTCAACCAATATTAGTAGGTAGTCCTACATCCAACATAAATCAATAGGGGTCTTGCTCACCCCGGTACATACAGCAGTCATCACAGTTGAGTAAAAACCAAAAAGTTTGCAGTCTACATAAATGCAACAACTCCCCCCACACACAGGTGCACATATTTATCTATAGAAATGAACAAAACGGACAAAGTTTCGTTCCCTTACCAGTTGCGCAGAACCATTTAAAGTTCTGAAAATCCGATTAATTTGGAATTTTTCTAATTTTAATAGCACATTCAGATTTTCTCTAATCATTTCTGATTTTCTAATGGAATTTTCAAAGTTTCTAATGGAATTTTCAAGTTTCGATGAAAAGTTAAAAAATGTCGAAAATCCGTTGGACCCACAGATGTTCAAAACCAGCAGTTCTGAATTGAAATCAGGTTTGTTTCAGCACTATTTATAAAGTTGCTAATAGGAATAGTATCCCTGTGCTAGTGGTTTGATTGTACTTGATTTTTAAATACCCAGAAAATGCCCAAAGTCCATATTAAGGCCTTCTGATGCTAGGGTACCTAACAGGGAGAAGTAATATCCCTGATTCAGGGATAAAATGGAGTTAACTCCACACTTCCTGATGTTATATTGGGTTAGAGTTGGGTTTATTTTACCGGGGCCTGCGCCATTTCCTCTTAATGGCACTTAATGGCCAAATGTTTGTTTTTGCTCCACTTTGTAGAGTGAAAAAAATGTGGTTTTACTGGTGCCGTTACCACCATCACCAGATAAAATGGTTGTAGCTGTGATAGACCAGTAGTATATAGAGATGTCCGAACTTCGAAAAATCCGTTCTGCGAGAGGATCCGCGGATTCTCGAGAATACGTTAAAACGTATTAAAATGAAAGTTCGGCAAAATCCGCATTAAAAGTGGTCTAAATAGCCTTGGTAACGTACACTTAATCCCTCAGGGACCTGGGTAATGGCCTTAGAAACACGTATCAGTGCCTACAATACCTAAAAATTACAGTCCGCTAGCGTGAATTTAAAAAAACGGTATTTTTCGAAAATATGAGGATTTCCGTAAAAACGGGGATTCCCGTAAAAACAAGAATTTTCGTAAAAACGAGGATTTTCGTAAAAACGAGGATTTTCGTAAAAACGAGGAACCGGAACTTCCTGCCTACACAATGGCGAGTTCTGTAAGGCAGATGTATGCCACACCGTACCTCCTGGCCAGGGGGTATGATGATTTCCCCCCTGGCACATATCATGTGCGGCGCCGAAAGCGCCACACATGTCTCCAGAGACAGTGGTCTGATCTGAAAAGGCAGAGGCCTCATTATGTTCAAGCCATGCGGCAACTGATGGAAGGCAAGTATACTTTTTATTATATTACTGTATTGTTATAAGTAGTAAAATATTTTAATTCACTTCTGACAAAAGCATATTTATTGTATATACCTTACCATTAATGCCATTACACACACCACATTGGCCACATTCCCCTATATAGTAGTTTGCACACAACAAGGGAAAGAAGGCAATGGGGGTACTGGGTTACATAATGTCCACTGCGGTTTGCCACCATTGTTGTGGGGCCAGGCAGGCTTGGCCCCACTGGACATACCCCTCACCCCATTGGCTTCTCTCCCTCAGAGTATGCTTCGTGCAAGGGAAAGCGGGTGAACGGGTAGGAACAGCACCATTGAGTTACAGCAGGCCCACTGCAGTTTGCCACCATTGTTGAAGAGCCAGGCAGGCTTGGCCCCACTGGACATACCCCTCACCCCACTGGCTTCTCTCCCTCAGAGTATGCTTTGTGCAGGAAAGCGGGTAAAGGGTAAGGCTTCGTAGGAACAGCACCATTGAGTTACAGCAGGCCCACTGCAGTTTGCCACCATTGTTGAAGAGTCAGGCAGGCTTGGCCCCACTGGACATACCCCTCACCCCTTGGCTTCTCTCCCTCAGAGTATGCTTTGTGCAAGGAAAGCGGGTGAAAGGGTAGGCTTCGTAGGAACAGCACCATTGAGTTACAGCAGGCCCACTGCAGTTTGCCACCATTGTTGAAGAGTCAGGCAGGCTTGGCCCCACTGGACATACCCCTCACCCCATTGGCTTCTCTCCCTCAGAGTATGCTTCGTGCAAGGGAAAGCGGGTGAACGGGTAAGGCTTTGTAGGAACCACACCATTGAGTTACAGCAGGCCCACACTTTGTAATATGGAGTACTGCTCTAGTGCCAGGCAGGAATGACCCAGAGCTGAAAACATTAGCCACAGAGTAGCTGTTGCGGCTGTATGAGATGGTCAGAGTAGGTGACACCACAAAGGTGCCTCTTGGAGAGAGAAGGAAGAACAAAGTACTGCTCTCAGGCCAAGTAGGATCGACCCAATCTTAGAAAAATTAGCCACAAAGTAGCTGTTGTTGCAGAGCATTTGTTATTTCACAACTTGAATGCAGTAGAGCAAGGTAGGACCATATATGGCCCTGCCAATAAGAAAAATTTGCCATTTGCCAGCTAAGCTGGCATCAGCTAAGCCTCTAGGTGGAAAATGAGGTGGAAGGAGCAGTATGGGTGGCCAGGGGCAGGAGGCCTTCAGTCACGGGCATTAGCATCAGCAATAGGGGTGCTGTACTGAGATGTGATCCACGCCTCATTCATCTTGATGAATATAAGGCGGTCCACATTCTCAGTGGAGAGACGGGTCCTCCTCTCCGTTACAACAAGGTTAGTCCTTAAAAGGACTGTTGGGTCTCAAGATGCGTGAATACAGGGGTGGTTAACAACAAGTGCTAAACCACCATACTGAAATCCACACACAGAAAGCTCAAAAAAGGTCAAAAAGCACAAAAAACTCTCCAACTCCTACACTGTCAGGTCTCCACTAAACACACTCCAACACACTGACAAAATGGCGCCTGTGAAGCAGCCTTTTATTCTCAGGGGGCTGGCAATAATCATGTTAGCTGCCATTGGATAATTTGGGACATGTGGCTTGCTCCGTCTTCAAAATAATCCCCAAAATGCAGAAATTCCGCGAATTTACAAGAATTTCTTGTTTTTTCGAAAATTTACGAATTACGAGGACCTCCGTTTTCTCCGTATTTCGAAAATACGGAGATCCTCGTAATTACGAAAATTTTCAAAAAAATCCGCGGTTCAGAAGTTTGGAAGGCGGAAAATCCGGAATAATCCGCCATTCGCGGACGGGATATATCCACGGCGGATCTGGGTTCGGGTCCGCGAACCGGCCATCTCTAGTAGTATATACTATAAAGATGAAAGGAGGATTGCTTCTCCCTGTTTAAGTTTGCTCTTGATTTTCTTTATAACTGTAGGTCAAATGTTTTCACATTTCATAATTAAAATGGTTCCTGCAGCTTTCAAAATAAAATATAACCCATGCAATACAAATTATTTGGCAGTTCAGCGGGGCACTGGAAATAGTGTCAACCTCCAAGAGAGAGATACATTAATATTATCTCAATAAACATCATGTCTGTTAGACAACAGGTATCCTTTGCCATGCATTTCTGTTCCTAACACCTGTACGTAACACACCACATAAAACTTTATGATAATTATTTCTTGCAACTTATTTGATGTCAAAAGCATATATATGGAGCTTAACCACTTAAAGGGCAACACCACAATAGTTATACAGACGTAGGGCTAATCTGTTATACAGCAACATGATGCTCTCCTCTTCCATTTTAAAAGGTTTCTGCAATCTCTCCAAGCTTTTTTAGCTTAGAAGAGGCAGCTAGGGAAATAGACTTCAGTGATTGGCTGTAATGTCATCTGATACATTACTGACTGCTGTGAAATGGAAGAACCAGCATCATGCAGCATCATGCAGCATTTCAGGTAAAGACCCCCATACACGACATCGATACATCGAACATCGAACATTTTCCATCGTCCATATCGACCTGAACCAGACCTACTTTTATATTATTTTGACTGATCGAAAGTCCGATCGAAAAAAACATTGGACCGTGTATGGCTGGCTCTCAGATTTATATCTACAGTACATCTCTCAGATTCCTTGGTATACACTGTCCCAATCTGTAAGATTCTGTCTGTCATTTTTCAAAGATTTGGCTACACACAGTTCACAGATTGTTCCCTATATATAAAGTATACAGAGAACATTCAGGACTGTGGCCAGCTCCCTATGTGGGTGAGGGGATCTTTCCCAATGGAGAGAGTTAACGTTTGGCAGTGCCTGGTTCGATCATGTACATGGTACACACTTTTCTGATAAACGGGCAATTCTGTAGGATCCGATGGAATGGTCCCTGTATTACATATGTGTGTACCCAGCTTAACTGTAGCATTCCTTGTTTGTGTGAGACTAAAAAAAGAGATCCTTTGACCTTATCATAGCAGCACATTTACTTGTGGGAAGACATACTGCAATCCAATTATTTTATAAGGTCCCTGTAAAAGTTTTTCTTGTATAAATGTCATTGCATTTTCCTGACCTCATTTAGTAATTGGAGAATTCAGTTTAGCTATATTTCCAAATATACCCCATTGATTTTGTCTTGGGTGCTAAATGATAGTCGAATTAATTGCCTTAATTAACTTGCTTGTGCATTTACACGGAATTTGCAATGGGAATGGAAGTTAAAATTTAAGCTTCTAGAGCAGAAATACTAATAGATTGTGTGTGAGAGAGAGACAACATACTAAGGGGCTGCAATAAAACATGTAAACATTTGTCTGTGCTCTTAAGCTGAGTTCACACGAAGGGACTATTTGTCCCAACCGCTCGCTCGATACTAGTGAGCGCTCGGCTGGAACAAATGTCCTTTGGTCATGGCAAATTCGTCCGAGGCCAAAAATGCAAACGATCGATCATGTGGACCTATAGGGAACCGCACGGTCCGGAATTTATCGACACATCCGATCAAGGTCGATCACGGCTGGCAGCCCCACACCAACAGATATTTTCGGCTGACCGACCGAAAATACTGTGAATCGGTCGGTTCACCAAAAATATCCAGCCTTAATACAGCAACCAATCAGATGGTCTCTAACTGCAGTAACCCAATAAAAAGCAAACATCTGATTCTGATTGCTGGAAATAATAGCACAGGCAGACATATTGCATCAGACCCTTAGGTTGTAAGGTCTTTGGGGGCAGGGCCTGATGTTAATGGGCAGTGGTGTAACTAGGAATCACTGTGCCCCACTGGGGCCCCTATTCGTGTGGTTTTCTGAGAGGAGTCTATATCTGGTATAGTTACGCCCCTGTGAATGGGTAAACTCCATGGGTAAAATAATAACAGATACAAAAGGACAATTATACTGACCTCACCTCTGATCCACACCTAAAGAGTACCGAGGATGAGAACCTAAACTACAAGGTACTTTTTAGATCATCTGTAATGCTTACTTGAAGTGTTCCTTCATCACACCAGTCCACTCCTCCTCTGTCTTCTGTCACTGACAGTCCACGATGGGGCCAATGGGTAGACGCGCTTCTCAAAGAGAGCGTCTTTCAATTGGCCACATCACCGCGGGGTAAAATTACCCAGAAGTGCCCTCACTTGTCTAGCGTTTAGGCCCTCACCCTGGGTACTGTTAGGCTGTGGAAGGAGAGGAGCGAGGGAAAGTGAGTATAATTGTCCTTTAAAGGGCATGTCCACCGCCAAAACTAGAATTTAACCCACTACTGGCCCCACTCTGTAGTGCATAAAAATCCTTACATCCCTGCTCCAAATAGCTGCCCTGCCATATAGGACTCTGCCTCCTGTCTCTCCTCCGGGAGAATTTTTCCATGCGCACTGCAGCCCCCCCTCCCTCTCCCTCCCTCCCCCACCCATTTTGCTCTCCCTCCCCCTAGCACAAATCCCTTTGTTATATAGTAGGGCTCCCTCCCCCAGCCCCAACCGCTATAACAGATTTTACAGAAACTCCCCCAATCCTTACTTACCTTACCTCTTTCCCCGGCGTTCTCCACTTCCGGCAGCTGAGTCCGGCCACCTGCTTGCGGTTTCATGCAAGCAGAGGGCTGGGACAGTGCGCCGGAGGAAAGAAGGAAGGTAAGTAATGATCTGGGGAGTTTCTGAAAAATTTATTATAGTGGTTGGGGCTGGAGGAGGGAGCCCTACTATATAACAAAAGTTTTAAAAATGGGTGGACATGCCCTTTAAGTAACTTAGTAAAAATAAAGTAAAAATCCTATATTTTGAAATGTTTTACACAACAATGCAAGGTACTGGATTACTGCTTTATCTTCCTCAAACATGTAGATATTTGGTTTACTTCTCCCTTAAAATCTCTCTTTCCCCCAAAAATATATTCCCTCATTGAATTTGCGATGTTTACGAAACTATTAAAAATTCGAAAAAGATTCGATTTGTCCATAACAAAAGTATTACCGGTACATTTCATCAAGAAGTATGGTATACAATAAAAGAAGCAATCAAAAAAATTGCCTCTGTTGAAAATAAAATGTTCTCATTTTATTTTTCTTCCAGATTTCTAAATATCAAAAAAAATCTTTTAACAGGCTACCCAGGATTCCTCATTGTAATCTTCTCCTGAAGTCTCAGTGTAACTGTAACGCTCCAGATCCCCGAGTATTCCTTCAGCCCGGATACCCTGATCTATAACTATTTTACTGAACACGGTTGCCCCCTGGACTTGAAGTGCAAGGTATCCTGGGCTGAGGCCCGGGAATACTCGAGAAGTCCAGGGGGAAACAAGCCAGAACTAGGCACAAGGAAGAGGAGAAAAGTTCAGATACCAAAATACGAGGTATGGACTAGGGTAGGCAAATGCAGAGTCTAAAATGGAGCAAAAGGTCAAAAACACAGAAATCAAGCCGCCAAGCAAGGTACAGAGGGTTGAGCAAAAGACTAATCAGGAAGGGGCAGAGGTCAGGGCAGGCAGATACGAATCAGAGTCAAAAACAGGCAAGGTCAGTAAGCAGAGAAACATTAAAAAAAAAATCACACCATCAGCAAAATAGAAACTAACAGCTATATCGGACCAATGGGCTGAAGGGTTTAAAAAGGCCAGAGGAACCAATAGGAAAGAAGCCAAGAAGAAGAGAAAGGCTGATTGGATAATAGAAGGAATTTGAATTAACAAGAAGACTGTCACTTTAAAACTGGCACACGCCTGTGCAGGGCATAAAAGCTTGTGTATTGACGGAAATTCCCGAAGGCGACCGAACCCAAACCCGCGTCGCGAGTGCCAAAAGTCACAGAAGACCGAGGAGCACCGGAAGACGTCGAGTGGTGCCGAGAACGGCCACAAACCGAAGAAACGCCGCGGGAGCTCAGAACAGGTACGTTCTTTCTTACAGTAACGTTGGCTTCTGTACAATGAGGCCTCTGTTGTGTTGTTGGTACATGATACATTCATTGCTTTCAGTCTAACAGGGAGATTCAATAAAAGTTCTTATCGTTTAAAAAAAACAATCAGATCTTATTTAACATTTGTAAGCTTACATCTAATTGGTTGGGGCAAAGTTAGCACCATTTTAAACGATAAGAACTTTTATTGAATAACCCTGCATGTGTATTAGAAATTGTATTAGACAATAAGGAATTTACAGTGAAATATTTAAGTATTATTTCTTTATTGTACAGTGAGTGACTTGTTACAATACAGTGTATTTCTCTTTTTATAGCTTCAAATATTTCAGTTCCTTTGGGCCTTTATTTTAATTTACCCAAAGTGTGAGGAAGTCTGTAGAAAGTTAGTGTTCAGTCCCAGTTTTGAGCCTCATTTTGGAATTTTGTTGAAATGCAACATCGAAAATTTAATTTGTGATGATGAAAACTGTTAATAATCGATGTCCAAAATTAAAAAATGTTCAATATTTTTCAGTAATGACAGCAGTAAACGTAACCTGTGTTATCGTAAAACAATCTTTTATAAATTTCGCCATTAGTTCCACGGAATTTCAATGCCTTTCAGGCAACTGCGTGCAGAACAAAACTTGCTGGTTTTGTTGATTTCAATTAAAGTCAGGGGACCATTTTATCCTAGTGGTAATTTAAGGGTATCTCAACTGGGAAAATCATTTTTTGCTGTTCAGTTTTATTGAAGAATGGGAGGTAAGAGGCATCTCCTTTATCTCTCGTTCTTCTATAAAACTGAATAGCTAAAAATGATTTTCCTAGTAGAGAGTAAAGCAGGGGTTAACGATCTCTCGGACCTGTTGGTGGGCCAGACTATAGTTTTGTTTTTTTTCATAGTTTTGCTTTTTTTAAGCTTGAACAAATTTCCATGCGCTCTACATATATCTTATATATACCGGAAGCAGACCCACTCACAGCCGAAGCAGGGACAGGAGCAGGGGCCAGGTGAATTATCTATGAGGGTCGTTAAAGCAGGAGGATCCCTGCTTTAAGGTCTTATGCGAAAACGAAGAACAAGTATAATATTCAATGTTCAATATTTAATATATTCTAAAGTGTATGTATACTGAAAAAATGACTTTGCGTCATCTTAATCTATAAATAAATTCATGTAATTAGCACTTACTCTGGGGTGTGCGTGTTGCTGCATACCTTCAATACAGTACTGGTTTTGCTCAGGCTCTGACCACTGACCTGACTATTTTCTCACATACCAACTGTCAATACTGCATACAGTATACAGCACACCAACTGTCAAACCATTCCAGCTACAGCAAAACTGTAAGATGTTTCAGATTGGGTATCTAAAGAAATAGGGACAGATCAACATATAAATGATACAGTGATAGTTGGGATGAATTATAGTTTCCACTAATGGACAATTTAAAAAAACTAATTTGCCAGTGTACATACCCTTTAAGTTTGATATTGAATATTCAATATTGTATAATTGCTAAACCCATCGAATATTCAAAATTTTGGTTTTGAAAAGTTCCGGAACTTCAAGAACGCCAGTTTCAATTCAGAACTGGGTTTAAAGCAAACTGTAACCCACCCCTATTTATAACTAGGCAATTGTAAAGGAGTTTTAAGCTTTGTACATACAACTTTTATCTTCCTATACTTTGTTCAATAAAATTTCTGTGTGCATTAGCACTGGAAAATATTCTGTGTACTAAAATTAATTAAACTGCACATAAAAAAACTAAGCAATTTCCCTTTAATAAAAACGTCACTTTTTCATTACAACATTGAATAAAATATTTCACGCTATGATGGCTTTTCCTTTGATAATATGATCGGAATGATCCACATCGTAGGTTTTGAGAGTGAGAAGAATACAGACTCAGTATAGCAATGATCATATTATTTATTCCATTTATAGTATAAATGATTTTGTAATATACAAAGCTGTGGAATCCAATTCTCTGTGAAATTTTTAATGAAAGTGAAATTCCACTTGAATACCAGAGATGCTTGTGATATTGTTTTATCAGAATTGGAATCCTGCTGGAATCCAAGCACGGAATGGATTTAGCTAGTCGACAATGTACCTAATTGGTACAGTATCATGTCCATTATTCCTGCTTGTGTTGATTGCATAGAGAGGAATAGACTAATAATAGGAAACTCCTGGACTGTCGTTTTTTTTTTCAGCAGAACTGAAGGTAAATATACTTTAGCAAATATACTTTTTTTTCCAGCAGAACTGAAGGTAAATATACCGTACTTTATGACTGTTAAAAAAATAAGGTGAAAGGTTTGAAGGGGAACTTTATTTTGTTTCAAAAATTATTTAAAGGAAGAGTACCTTAGTTCAGAAGACGGGGTTGAGTATTCCTACCTCCTAATATTTTCAGAGTAGCTACATGTTAAAGATTCCTCTGAGGACTTCCATTTGTACAAGAAGCCAGGCTTCTGCTAAGGTTCAGCTACCAGACAAAGACCTGGCAGCAAATCTCTGCAAATAAAAAAACCCCCATACTAAGGTATTTGGGGCGGTATTTATAAAGGTATGGTATAGATATTTCTCCAGACCGTGCATTTACTGGTCGGTATTTTTATGACTGCGCCATAAAATCCAGATACCGCACAGTATTGTACTACTGCGTGGTATTGCCAATTCAATACCACAGTGATATTTTACTACTGCATTGTATTGTACAGTTATTGCCATAATCATAAGATCGCAGCTGTAAACGTACATTTATGACCCCGATCACAGCTTTATGATAACCTGCGATATCGATCTTTTATGATACTGCAGGTTTATTATTTTAAATGTAAAATATACTTTTCCCTCCTCATGCATTATTTACTATTTTTCACATTTTCAATTACAATAACATTTTGTTGTTAGCTGTAGAGTGCCGTAGGTGTATGTTAACCATTTATTGATCCATATATACTTTAATGATGGGAAAAGAACTTCTTTTATCTAGTTCCTGGACTTAAAGGTCTCTGCTTCATATACTTTTTTATTTCCATATTTCTAGCTTGTCACATTCTGCCCTGCAGAAATCAACTTCAAATGACAATAATTCTTTAGCAGTAGAATATAGATTATTATTATTATTGTGGATTTATATAGCACCAACATCTTCCGTAGCACTTTACAATTACATGTATACATTCAGGCTCTGCCCCGAAGAGCTTACAATCTAATCCCATTTATTTGACACATACAACCTATCAGTATGTCTTTCTGATTCTGGGGGAAAACAAAGTGTCTGGAAGAAACCCACGCAAGCACGGGGAGAACATACAAACTCCTTGAAGATGTGTCCAAGGGTGGATTCAGTGCTGCAAGGCATCAGTGCTAACCAATGAGCCACCACGCATTATTGCAGGTGATGTGACTATTTGTTCCTGTTTTGGGGCTGTGGATATCAACCAAAAGCCTTTCTATTTTCTATTTTCTTCAGTAAGACTAACATGGTTTGTAGACCAGTCTTACTCAGTTATCAGATTATCGGGGAGATTCAATATAGGCGGCCGCGTTACTTACCTTAGCCCGATCCCGCGATACAATACCTGACGTAAACGAGATTACATCAGGTATTACATTGCGGGATCGGGCTAAGGTAAGAGCGTGGGTTTAACGGCTCCCACACACTAGCGTTAAGTTTTGCGCTACCAAGTAGCGCAAAACCTAATGCTTCGGGTTTTGGATCAATAGCACGGCGCTATTTCCAAAAACATTTGGAAATGGCGCTGTGCTCTAAAATCCGTCTAAAACCCACATTAACCCGAAATTTCTTCGGGTTAACGTGGGTTTTAGACAGAAAAGCCCTATATTGAATCTCCCCCATGTTGCCCCCCCCCCCTTTAGCTATTCTTAGATCTTTTGCTCCTGTGACCCATTCAGAAGTCTCTCATCTGCTTCTATCATTTCTGCTCATGACCTGTCCTCTTGATCCCATGCCCTCTGTATTACTGAAGCACTGTAATCATGTGCTTACCCCTATACTTGCCCACATATTCAATGCCTCCCTGACATCTGGAATTTTCCCTTCCATCTTTAAGCATGCCCATTTTAAGCCCATACTAAAAAGCCCTCGCTGGACCCCTCTTGTTTAGCCAATTACCGCCCGGTCTCTCTCTTATCGATAGCCTCTAAACTGCTAGAACAATTAGTCTTCTCCCGTATCGCTAACTACCTTCATGCTCATAACCTATTGGATCCTTTGCAATCTGGATTCTGCCCTGGGCATTCCACCGAGACGGCTCTGTGTAAGGTTATAAATGATCTGTAGGTTGCAAAGGCCAATGGTCATTTTTCTATTCTTATCCTCCTTGACCTCACCTCTGCTTTCGACACAGTCGATCATTCCCTCCTGATGCAGATATATCACTCTTTGGGCATTCAGAACGAAGTGGCATCCTGGTTTCTATCCTATCTCTCTGACAGAACTTTGTATCTTATGCTAGCAACACCTCTTCTCTAGTTCCTCTTGGTGTGGGGGTCCCTCAGGGGTCTGTTCTTGGACCCTTATTGTTCTCCCTCTACACTATTTCCTTGGGAGATGTTATTACCTCTTTTGGCTTCAAATATCATTTATTTGCAGACGATACACAAATCTACTTGTCCACCCCTACGCTAACTCCTGACATCCAATCACGTGTCTCCGATTGCCTCCTTGCCATCTCCTCCTGGATGTCTCAACGCTACCTCAAATTAAATCTTTCTAAAACTGAACTGAACTGTTTTTCCACCTAAACCTGGTCCTTTCCTATCTTTCTCGATCTCTGTTGAGAATACCCCATTTCCCCTATCCAATCTGCACGCTGCCTAGGGGTAATTATTGACTCCTCTCTCTCATTTTCTAACCACATTAACTATGTTGCAAAAACCTGACGCTTCTTCCTTTGCAATATAGCCAAAATCTGCAGGTTTCTTTCTCTCCCAACCACCGCTATGCTTATTCATGCTCTCATCCTATCGCGCCTGGACTATTGCAACCTACTACTTTCTGGTCTTCCTGCTTCCCACCTCTCTCCCCTTCAGTCTATACTTAACTCTGCCAAATGTATTGTTTCGCTCTCTAACAAACCGGATCCCAAATCTCCTCTGTACCGGACAACAACCTGGCTCCCCGTTAAACAGGGCATTACATACAAAATCCTTCTCCTAACATTTAAATCCCTTCGCTCTGCTGCTTCTCCTTATATTTCCTCTTTAGTCTCCCTATATGTTCCTGCCCGTATCCGCTCATCGCAGAACCAGCTCCTGTAAAGACCCCCCACTCGGACTGCTTCCTCTCACCTTTCTCTCTTGTAGCTCCCATCCTCTGGAATTCTATTCCCCTCTCTCTAAGTCAAGAAACCTCAATCAGCAGGTTAAAATCTAGCCTTACATCCTACCTATCTGGTAACCAGCACAGTATATGATATCTATATATCTGTATATGATAAATCTACCCTTACATCCTACCTATCTGGTAACCAGCACAGTATATGATATCTATATATCTATATATGATAAATCTAGCCTTACATCCTAACTATCTGGTAACCAGCACAGTATTTGATTGTTTTATTTGCACTGCATACGTCTCACTCCAGCACTTATACCCATTCCATTATATCTGTGTGTTACCCACCTAGCTAGATTGTAAGTTCTACAGGCAGGGACCTCATTACCTCTTGTGGCAAAGCCCTAGTACTCCTATTTATATAAGTTATATATTTATGTACTGAACTATCATTGTATTTATCCCCCTTGTATGACTTTATTGTATTTTAACACTGTACAGCACTGCGTCCCCAAGTGACGCTATATAAATAAACATATACATACATAAGACTATTTCTTAAAATTTGATACAACAGGCATTAGCCATTTAAATAAACAAAGAAAGCATCATTACTTGTTTAAACCTTTGATGTTTTTAGTGACATTACAATGCCTGTTAAGTCTTATTCAATGGAGTCATCTCCATACCGAAATTACCAAATAATCTTCTGTAATATTCAGACCTTAGCAGCACCGTTGTAAGCTACCAGACTCCATTGTGCAGCAGGATTCATTACTGTCATTCATTGGTACTCACAGGTCCCATCAGAATTTGTCATTTCTTGTCCCCACCAGTTTACTGTCAAAAAAAAAGGAAACTGAAGGTTTTATCCCACAGATAGCGGAAGATGATTATTTTTTAGAGAAGTTTTCAGTCCTATCCTCACTCCTGCCAAGCAGAATTACCTTTCTTCAGTTCTCAGTCTGGCAGAACTAGTCCAGGATGAAGTGGTAGATCATTTATTAGAATAATATCTGTAATGTTGTATCCTCAACAGATTTAAGATGATGACTTTGGCTTCCCATCTATAGCTGTATTTCAATATAATTTACTCTGTGCTTTACCTGTCATTTTTTCCCGAGCCTATTAAATGGCACATTTAATAGGCACCGAGCCTATTAAATGTACTATTCATTTCTCGTTTTTTTTTGTGAAATGCTTTTAAACTATACAGGCATTAAACACATTTTCTGTAGTGTAGGACACCCCTTCCCATCCCCAACCACCAGGTCAGATTGTTAAAAAAGAAACAGAACTCTACTTACAGACTTTCTCTCCCGCAGTGTTCTCCATTGGCTGCAGCCGCATCTGTGATTGACTGCCTCTCAGCCAATCACAGTCATGGCTGCTGGTCCAGCCCCTATTTGCTAGGTAAAGGGCAAATCTGGTCTCCAAACAAGCTAGGGTTAAATGAAAGCTTGCAGTATTTCCTTTATAATGAGCCGACAATCTCACATCTCTGGTTTTAGCCTGTGAGAAATTACATTGGGGTTAATGTTCAGACTTCCTGCTTCCAGTAGGCTGAGTGACATCACCTGACCTCTGCCCTGCCTGTCCGCCCCAGGGGAGAAGCATGCTCAGTTAAGACTTAATGCTGGGGAAATTAGGAAGTACCTGGGGAAAAAATTGACAGTTGAGAAGGGGAGCCTTTTAATGCTGACAGAGGCTGGTCACATGACTACAAGCTGGTCACATGGCTGAAAACATGAAGTGTTCAAGCAGGAAGTAATATTGCTGAACCTTTCCAGCAATAACTTCTCACAAATTTTATCTAGAGATGTGATTTAGGTTTTATTTTGAAGGTATGATGAAAGGCTTTTTATATCATTCTTACTAGTTTGGGAGAATTCAAGGCCACAGTTATACTTTAAGGCAAGCAGGAAGCCGGATCAGTGCGCCACAGGAGCACGGGGCTGTAAGTAGAGTTACAAATCTTTTTTTTAACAATCTGACACGTCAGTTGGGGGGTGGGCAGGGATGCCCTACATTATATAAAAAGTTACATGTTACATTAGACATGTTGGATATAAAGTGTATGGGGGGGGGGATGAAAATAATGAAAATAATACTGTCTACCCCTACAGATTAAATGATAAAATTGAATTAGGATGTTTTTATGATGTTATTTTAATAAAAGATTTGTATAGTTGGTCATAAGTTTTTGATGCCCCATAGATTTTTTTTACAATGGTTCATCCCATTGGCCAAATGATGAGGGAGTCTATGAAGAGTGAAGCATTACTTTATTGGCAGTATTTGTTTACATATACAGTTTGCACGTCATAGAGGGTTTGAGAAGTGTTTATTTTGATATATTTTTTAAATATTTTCATTCACAGACCTGTTACTGACCTTCAGGGTCTCCACAACAAGTCTACCCACTGTGTGGGTTATTCCATGGTTCAGCATGTAGAGCCCTTTATAGAATCAGACAAGAGCTCATTCTCTCCCCCAGTGAAGCAAGACTGCAAGCAATGGAACCAATTGGTGCAGGAAGAAGTTAGCAGGCGTCTCAGCAGTATCCAGTGAGGATAAAGGCAAGTGAAGTGCATGGAGATCCTTTTGCTCTGAGTGTCCTTGTACCTTCCCAGATCCATATTAGGCTAATAGGTGTCAGGGGCCTTTAGGGACAAGTCCGTGAGAAGCAACTGGTCCATATAGAGCACTATTGTGGAACGTAGTTGAACACAGTTTGTTTTGTCTTTGGACCTGTGAGGTGTGAGTGGAGCATGGCTGGAGCACCATTAGAATTTAAATTCTCATTTATGTGTGATGGATTCAATCTGTTTTTTTTAGTTATTTGTGATCTATATCTGATATACGAGTTTCATAAACTAACAAACTTGACTTTTGTGTTGAACTTTATACTTTAGATAACTGACAATGTATCTGTTATATTCAATTAGAGGAACTGGACTTGAAGTTTAGTTCTTGAAGATGTTTCACTAGTCATCCAACTGGCTTTCTCAATTCAGAATGACTTGTACAAGAATCTGTGGCAATTATGTACCCTGGAAAATCCCAATTAGCATATGACAGCCAGGTGTTAAGGGCGTGATTGGATAGTGGCTAAGAGGTGTTATAGGATCGCACAGAGTATGGTGTCAAAACAGCATTGTACATGGCAGACAGTTGGTGTCGAACCCCCCCACCTCTTTTTAGGCTTGGTTTCTTTATTTTCACATAAATGGCCTCCTTAACACCTCTCTTGAACCAGTCACGTTCCTGTCTGGGTTTGGGGGGCTGGCTGGATTGATTCAGTGGCCTCAGGCTCAGCCCTCATGGCCTGTTGTAATGTAACCTCCGTCCCTGTCCCTGGGGTCTTTATCATGGGGGGGATGTCTCACGTGGCACGGTGGCTGGATTAATTGGCCAGTCATACGTGATAGGAAGCTCAAAATCTTAAAATGTTCGCCACGCCCACCGACAAAGCCACCCTCACTTTAATTTGGCGGTGGCGCGCTGTGCGCGCCGCAGTGCGGTCAAAGGCAGCATTCTAAACTTTGCCTCAGGCAGCAAAAACCCTAGAAGTGCCCCTGTGTATTTATTGGGAGGCTTGGTCAAGCCTCCATGTGGTAACAGCACCCCCAACACGCCCCCTTAATGGGAGGTCCTATGCCTTTAATAGAAAGCACTGGATGGCCTCTTCCCTCATTTTTAAAAAGCCAAAGGGCTGAGGGGGAAGGGAGAGAGCCTTTTATATGGATCCAGTGTGTAAAAATGAGACATGCAAAAGTTTGCTAATCGTAATTGAAGTATAAGAAATTGAAAAGGTTAGACGTTAGGACCTTCCAGACTGGGGTTACCTTGACGTGGTTGGAAGGCTTTTCATTCATGTGATCACAGTAATGTATACTAAAACCCCTTTGTTTATAAAGTATGCCAGTGTGCAGATAATATTATAGTGTATGGGGCCTAGGAATGTGCATTGATTATCTTTTCTATGTTTGTACAATTCTGTCTGCCACTAACTGTCACTCAGAGCTAGCATGTGAGAAAACACTCCTCCACCCACCCTTGATCTGCTTGATTATGTAGGCTGTACATCCTAGCAACCGAACAGTTCAAGTTTGTTTGACTGGCAGAAGAGGAGGAGAGAGGTTGAAACAGACAAAACCACCAGCCAATGGCAAGTGATATGTTAACGATGGCCCTGGGATGTCTAGGAGGTGGGCTGTTAGTTCTCATCTTTGCTGTGTGATATCTAAGGGAGAGCAGTACGGTTGTAAATGAGAGTAAGTGATTTCAGCTGCTGGAAGTGTGGACATGTAATGGGGTAATGTTATTTTTTTTTATACTGTTGTTCTTTAAGGATAAAGGACATACCTTTGAAGATTGTAATGTTAACATATTGGCAAAGGAACGTGACTGGTTCAAGAGAGGTGTCAAGGAGACCATTTATGTGAAAATAAAGAAACCAAGCCTAAATAGAGGTGGGGGGTTCGACACCAACTGTCTGCCATGTACAATGCTGTTTTGACACCTTACTCTGGGCGTTCCTATAACACCTCTTAGCCACTATCCAATCACACCCTTAACACCTGGCTGTGATATGCTAATTGGGATTTTCCAGGGTACATAATTGCCACAGATTCTTGTACAAGTCATTCTGAATTGAGAAAGCCAGTCGGATGACTAGCGAAACGTCTTCAAGAACTAAACTTCAAGTCTAGTTGCTCTAATTGAATACAACAGATATACCATGACCTGGATGAATGAGAACCTTCACAAGCATAACTGACAATGGTTTATTGGTTTAGGGATTTGTATCCCACAACAGCACTTCAATTTGCCATTGCCAACATTGCCAATAGAGGAAACCTTCAATTCTGCTCATTGCTCTCCCATTATTTAATTGTTTATCATTAGCTCTGTGTTGGGGGAGGGACCTGCCCTGTAGTAGGAGAGATATACCAGTCCAGGTAACCATTGGAGAAGTCCCAGAAGTATGAAGGAGGCAGGGAGAGACTGGCACTTTAAGCTGGACTTTTCCCTTTTGCTTCATTCTCAAGTACACTGATCTCAGGAAAGGGCATTCAATCCAGCCGGCATCTTCATCATCTGGGGTGCAGATGTTCAAAAAGTAAAGAAGCTGAGAGTGAAGGCAATTTTGACCGCTTGTACCTTGTAAAAAAGAAAAATATAATTTCAGCACCTACCTCCCTAATAATAGTAATAATAATAATGATAATAACAAAATAATGATAATAATAATAATGATGATAATAATAATAACAATAATAATAATACTAATAATAATAATAATGATAATAATAATAATGATAATAACACTAATAATAATGATAATGATAATAATAATGATAATGATGATAATAATAATAATAATGATAATAACAATAATGATGATGATGATGATAATAACAATAATGATAATGATAATAATAATGATAATGATGATAATAATAATAATAATAATGATAATAATAATGATGATGATAATAATAATAATAATAATAATAATAATATTGAAAATAATAATAATAATAGATAACAGAATAACAACATTTAAATGGCGTGCTATTTATTTTGGTATGAAAATTATCCTCCGTACTGAACAAATACTGAAATCTAAGTTGATGGTAAATGATGGTATATCTTTTATAACTCACAGAGAGCTTATACCATTCGCCAATCAAATCTGCAACTTTTTAGAGAAATCCTGATTTAAATCCAAAAGTTTCAGCTTTTTATTTATTTATTTTATCGTGTGCGAAAAACAATATAAATATCCAGACATGAGGAAGTTTTATAGCTTTCCCTTGCTGGTGCTGTCAAGTAACCAATGGCTGACCAGCTAATGACCTTTTGTAAACATGGTGTACAATGAGGAAACGAATGAGTTACAACTACCTGATACATATTAGTGATAAAATCCATACATGCTCCTTTATATTTTAGAATTAATTTTTCTTTAAAAACATTTTATTAACTAATTTAGGGGGTTATTCAATAAAAGTTCTTATCGTTTAAAATTAGCACCATTTTAAACGATAAGAACTTTTATTGAATCTCCCTGTTAGTGTCTTTGGTAGAGTGTGCAAACACAGCAAGTAAATATTTAAATGTATTGAATTTGTATTACTTGTTTCTAAATAGCCAAATGTCGCGTTTTTAGTTTTGCTGAGGTTTACAGGGGTAAAAGTCAGTCTTTTTTGTGACCTCCTTCTCTGGTATTTATTAGAGATCGGCAAACTCAAAAAATAAATTGAAAATACTTGTGCGGAAACATTAAGTTTCGCACTACAATGTAAGCAAAACGAAACACGAAAATTGGATCGAGTGCGCTGCGCTTTTTTCTAGATAATTTGCAGAAAATGGTGGTGTACCGTGTTAGCCAGTCAGAATGTTTACAGGGTAACCCTTTTGAAATAAAAAGTAACATGCGTGGTATAAAGGTGATTATTGGCTAACTAAGATAATCATAGCAAGCTTTCAGAACATTCTAGTTCCTTTATCAAGCTGATTGTATAGATAAACCTGAGCGCACCACAGCTTCATTGTAATCAGCTTGAAAAAGGAACTAAAATGTTGTGAAAGCTTGCTATGATAATCTTAGTTAGCCAATAAAGGTATCCCCTTTATACCACGCATGTTACTTTTTATTTCAAAAGGTTTACTCTGTAAACAAAATAATTTGGAAACAGCGCAGTGCCCTGAAATCAGTGTAAAACCCACATTAACCCAACATGACATTGGTTCCAAAAAAGGCGGGTATTCATTAAAATGGGGGAATTTTGGGAGGCAGCACTACTTGGCTAGGTATCTCCTGGCCCAAGGATCTGATGCCTGCACAATGTGCACCAGGCATGTGAAGTGCCACTAGTGCCGTGTAGTCTGACAGGTCCCATTAGATGCATGCGCATAGAAAACAGAGTACGATGGGACCTTTCAAACTACGTGGCGGGGGAGCAAGTGATTGGGTAAGTACCTTACCTTCTATCGTGGCTCCTGATCATATTATTGAAGAACAGGTGGTAAGACACTGCTCCTTTACCTCCTGTTCTTCAATCAAACTAAATTGCCAAACTTTGTTTTTCAGTGGAGATACCCTTTAAGAAGTAAACACACTTGTTGAAAATGTATTGCATTTCATCCTTGGTAATTCACATAGTAAAATACACAAACAACGAAATTCTTTAATGAGTAAAGTATAATACTCACTTGTACAACTGAGGTTTCTATCTCACTTCAATTTCCTTGAAAATTTTGGCTTAGGATAAACTCTTATTGTCTCATTTCCTGCTTAGAGACCCCAAAGTCTAGATTTATCAACCTTGTCTCCCTATCAGTGATCATTATTCGATAATTGTCTTCCTTCCTAGTTCTGTAATATATCTTTTCTTACAATGTGTGCCCTCGCATACCATGAATTTTTCAGTGTTACCAGAGGAAATCATTTCTCTGTAATATATTCACAAAAAAAACCAAATATCCTGTCACCAGGCCTGTAGTGATATAAATATATTAAAGTCATTGCAGGGGCTTTGATTTTGTGTGCTATGTAATTAAGTGATAGCGCTCCACTCTTAAAAGCATCGGAAAGGCTTCTCCGCTAAGAGCTGCATCTAATTAACTGAATGGCTTGGACAATATCCTAGCAATACTAGCATCTAGAACATCTGCTTGATTTGTTACCATAGCTATGTGTGACATCGCCATAGCTAAGCGTGACATCGCTCGTTGAAGAGCCAAACCATTTATCGTTATAGTCTTTTGCCGTTTTATTGATTTTGAAATATGGAAGTGCTGTTTTTGCAGTAAGGACATTCATCTTTTTAATGAGATGTCGATAGGTTACAATTTAACTACAGATCATTAAGATGCTCATATAAACCCACTGTTATATAGTTTTATAGTTGCAGTGATGAAAGGAACATTATCAATTATAATTTGGGGGAAAACTCTTTTTCGGAAGGATGCCGAGGACTGTAGTGAACTTGAAAGATACGTGGACAGATATAGCTTAGGGGGTTTACAAACGCACTCAATATAAGAAATCCTTCCTGCACAAGGCTTAGGGAATGATACAGTGAAAGGTTTTCAAACATGAATTGTAAGTCACTTTTAAACTGAGAGGCAGAAATAATCCACAATTCTATTCATGATGATCAGTGGGTTATCTTGTGATGGATTCCTACAGAACTAGTCTTATAGAGGATAAAAATAGAAGGATGCAGAGAACTCCTTATCTAGTCATTACAGAACGTATAGAACATAATAGAATGAATATATAGAGCCATAGTTGATTAAAGTATGTTGTAGGGCATCTCTAAAACGTTATCTTTTTCCATCATAAAACAAGATGTAATGTTATGTGTGCATACGACATGTTAGTTACTAAAGATGCAAAATTTTGCCTGCACTCTTAACCTGCAGAAACCAATGAGATGTTATAATATGTTTTCTAACTGCAGTAGATCAGCTAAAATAAAACATCTGGTTAGTTGCTGCAGATTAAGAACACAGGTGAATGTTTTCACCCAAGAGCGATACATTAGCCGCTATTGTTGATTTCTGGGGCTTAAACACCAATATGGTGGAGGCACTGGAGGACTAGAGAAAAACAAAAAATAAAATGCAGCACTAGTGTGGGGCCCTTTAATGTTTAGGTCTTAATAACAGCTCAGAGGTAATGGGCCTTTCAGGAGGAACCTTTATGCTGGCCATTCACTAGTCAGATATTCGATAGATTACACGTTTGAGATATTCCATCCTGGACCATTTATTTTACGATCACAAAAAGCAACAGGCCAGGCGTTTCTTCTTTGCCTCGTGTTATCAAAGGCTGGAAATAAACAGAAACCATTCATATGCCCATTAATCAATTCCATTTAGCTCAAAGGGTGTCAACATTCTGTGTGTGCAGAGCTGGACATATCTTATTTTCAGCATAGTTTTGATGATCTGGGCATTAGGGCATGATTTATGTACCTACCTCGGTGAATTGGGCATTAGGGCATGCTTTTTATGTAACTATCGTGTGATATGGGCATTGGGCCTGCATTTTTTATGTACCTATCTGTGTGATCTGGGCATTAGGGCATGATTTATGTACCTATCTGTGTGATCTGGGCATTAGGGCATGCTTTATGTACCTATCTGTGTGATCTGGGCATTAGGGCATGATTTATGTACCTATCTGTGTGGATTGGGCATTAGAGGCCATTGATTTGATGACCATCTGTGTATTCTGGGCGGGCATTAGGGCATGATTTATGTACCTATCTGTGTGATCTGGGCATTAGGGCATGTTATATATACAAGTGTGTTTGATCTGGACATTAGGGCATGTTATATGTATCTGTCTGTGTGAACTGAGCATAAGAGCATCTTATATGTACCCATCTGTGTGAGCGTGAGGGCAACTTTGTTAGGTTAGTTATGGAGTAGATAAATGTCTTTTTGAGGAACTGTATAAATACCGCCGTGATGTGAACGTTTAAAACAAGCAAATGTTTAACCACTCCCATTCAAGGAAGCCACGCACACCTAACCCTGGTTGCAGTGGTGCACTTCAAGGCACTTAGTAGTACATAGGGGCGGCATCCAAAGGGTTACTCAGGTGGCAAAAACCCTAGAGACTACCCTGAGTGTTCAGGTCAGTAAAGTAAAAGGGCCCTAGATCCTCTGGGTTTATAACTGAAAACCATTACAAATAGAGAAGTGTCGGGGCTTCCTGAGACTGTATTTAATAGTGATTGGTTTTGATGGAATGGTTGTGATATATTCCAACACAGAGTACAAACTAAATGTTGGTACACACCATACAATTCTTCCTACTGGCAGACCGATCAAGGCTTCCGATCAAGGCAGGAGGAAGGACTGTCGGCCGCGGCAAAAGCAGGCGTGTTCGACAGTTAACCACGACCAATTGCGCGGTCCATAGAGGACCGCACAGTCAGTTGTGGTTTTCCTACCCGTCCGATTGTGTTTTTGTCAGATTCGGATGAAGGAATGGTCAGCGATCGGTCGGAGCCGTCATACAATAATTTTATAAAATGATGCAAAATAAGTCACACACTCAGGAGACATCTTTGTAGTAATAATAAATATTATAATACTTCCCTGACAAATATTTATCAAACTTATGTAAAATAGTCTAACATTCCCTATGCCAATTTGTTTTTTATTTTGCAGTTGCATATTAATAGGAGAAAACACCATCTAAAATTTTCAGCAGTATTGAAGGACAACAATAATGTCCAATACTACCATCCTCCATTTGAAAATCCCAGGGAGCGGAACTAAACAATAGGTCCTCACCCCTGGGTTTAGCTTAGCTTGTTTCTCCAGCACTAACCTGCACTAACCTCCCCAGCACTAACCTGTTCAAGTGGCAATCCCCTGCACGCTGTTCCCTGTCCCCCCTCTCAGCCAGGGGCAATACCAGTTAGAAGACATGCTTCTTGAACAGTGTATCCTATTGGTCAGCTCGCATTACTGAGGTAAAGAACAGTGCACCAGTGATCACAACTTTAATAGGTTAGTGCTGAAGCTAAACCTAGGGTGATGACTTGAAGGGCTGAAGAATCGGGGCTGAGGGGAGTATAGTCGCCATTTAATGTAATATCTAGGGATGTGCCAAAGTTTTGACCTGAAACCAGACTTGACATTCTAAATTCCCCCAATTGAAACTACTAAGAGAATTTTTATGTAGAACTACCAACATTTTGACCACCAAAACCTGGTTTGCAACATTTTCTAGTTTCGGAACAAAACTATAGTTTTTAAGCCATAACTATGCCGTAATCTATGTACATAGTGGACAATGACCCTACCACATTTGTTCATTTTAAGCCTAATACAACATCAGCTCTTCTGCTGTGTGCAGTGCTTCCTCGTGGAGACGTTCGAAACCAGCGAGTTCTGTTTGGAAAACAGAATTTTGGATCTTTGAAAAAATTCTAAAATCCACAAATTGAGCAAATGAAGTCAATGGGAGTTAAAAAACCCAAAAGTTCTGATTTAATTTAAGCTAACATAATGGCTCAGGGACCTGGGAAATGGTCTGGGGAACACATTTATAAATACAAAATTTCTTTACTCACTATTTTCCACATTACATTTTCAATATTTTTTTTCGAATGTTCGAAATCAAGGGCTCCCCTATTCGATATTTCTCCCATATTCTGAATCAAGGGTTCAAGTATTCAGACTCAAGGGTTTACGTATTTTAATTTCTTGAAATTGCCTGTATATTCAATATTTTCCGAATATTAGATTTTGAAAATGTAATAATTTGAGAAAATTCTATAATTCTAGATAATTCAATAATTATCATAAATCTGGGGAAAATTCTGTGATCTGAAAAATCCAGGGAGTTCCATCAAAACTTCTGAACTGTTATTTCTGAGTCGAAAATCGGGTTTGATTACTGAGCATGGTTGTTGCCCTCACAGATTAGTCAGAATTTTCGGATTAGTCAGCAGTGGGGATATTGTGCCTGAGCAGAACAGCAGAACAAGTACTGTACTAAAGATATGTAACATCACACACACTTCAGAGTAAAGGTTCTTACACACGTGCGATTGCCGGTCCTGTAAGGACAGCATGTAAGTAGCTTTAGGGCTAATTACATGCAATGATTCATAGCTTATGATTAGGCTTTTTTTTTCTTTTTACATACCCTTTAACACACCCTTACATACCCTTTAACACACCCGAACATACCCCTTAACACACCCTAACATACCCTTAACACACCCTCCTACCCTTTAACACACCCTTACATACCCTTTAACACACCCTTACATACCCTTTAACACACCCTTACATACCCTTTAACACACCCTTACATACCCTTTAACACACCCTAACATACCCTTTAACACACCCTAACAACCCTTTAACACACCCTTACATACCCTTACACACCCTAACATACCCTTTACACACCCTAACACACCCTAACACCCCCTTAACACACCCTAACATACCCTTTAACACACCCTTACATACCCTTTAACACACCCTTACATACCCTTTAACAAACATCCCACCCTTACATACCCTTTAACACACCCTTACATACCCTTTAACACCAGCAGATATAGCTAAAAAATGTTCTCTGTGTTTTGGAGAAACAAATTGTGGTGTTATAAAAATACTACTCCAAATGTCTCCATGTATTCCATAACAAAGTGCAGTGAATTTCCTTTGCTTTGTATTTTTGCCCCATTATAAATATGCCACAAAGAAACCATTAAAACAATTAAAAAAAAGACTGCAGAGATATTGTAAGTTGTCGAACAGATGGATGACAAGAAGACAATGATCCTTATACATCATTGTATACACAGTACTTGACTTAAATCTCCATTCAGTGCTAAAGATCCAACAAGGTACTTAAACTGCTCCTTTTTTCTCTCAGTATGATGAATGTTTCTTCTGCACATCTTTCCTTACCTATTAGTATGAATTGTGTTTTGCTAAATTGATGAAGAATGAAAGCGATAAAAACATATAATTATATAAACCTCTAAACATAGAAATTGTTTCATGGGGTCCACAAGGATTTTCATGCTGGACACATTTCTAAAATCAGTCTTACTTTATGTGAATCTGTGCAGACAAACTGCACACTATATTGGTGTGACTGGGGAGAACCAGAGATGCCCCACAGTGGAAGTCTAAACGTACCAGTGTAATTAATTGTCCATCCCTCAAATAAAAACTTATTCTAGATTTATATTATATATAAAAATAAATCACCCCCCAAACCCCTAAATGGTGATAGTTTGAAATCTGAAACATATAAGTACAACCTGAAATCCTGCACAATGTCCTGTTTCCCCTGTTTCTGTATCCTGGTTCTTCCAGTTAGTAACTGGATTTGACAATTGACATCACAGCCAGTGACTGAATGTTAATCCCCTGTCTGCCTCTTCTGAGCATGCCCAGGCTCAGTAAATGCTCAGTACAAGTTTCTAAATTGCTCAGTTTCCATGAGGCATCCAGAAGCATAGCAGACATACACTAATGAATTCAGAGGACAAAGTAAGATTTATCAACATATTGTCAAGAGGCCATTCTTTCTAAAAGATGTTATTATGAGGTTTGAGTTGTCCTTTAACATTTTTGTTATGTAACGCACACTACAGTAATAATAATCACATTTGATTATAATATACACTGTAACCTGTAAGGTGTGTAGCTCTCTGGTTTCAAAGAAAAGAAGTTTCATACTTATAGTCTGGATTGGCACTACAGGAGACCTGCGTCTCCACTAAATGAGAGAGCAGGAATAACAGATAGGCGTGCCTCCACCCAGGATTGAGACAGGATTGAATTATTGCTCTGTATTCACTTTATTCCATTCAACAGGTGCCCCTCAACATACTCAAACAGGAAAAGTTTATTCAAGGCAGATATCAATTTTGTACCAGTCCTTCAATCTGCCAGTTATTGACCATAACTGGAAACTCTCCAACTTCTTCCCAACCACCACTGCCCCTATTTCTTTAGATATCCAATCTAAAACTTCTTATATTTCAGCTGTCAATCAAGTTCCTTGCTCTCAAAAACTATTCTTCTGTGAGTAGTTTTACTGTAGCTGGAATGGTGACAGAATTTTTACAGTTGGAATGCTGTATGCTGTGTGAAGGCTTGACAGTTGTTTTGTGGGGAAAAAAGTCAGGTTGGATGGAAGTGGGAGTGGTTAAAATAGGGAGGGGGGATACTGCTCCTAAACAAAATGTGTGCTGGATTGAAGGTATGCAGCAACACACGCAAAGATTAAATTATAGATTAAAATGAGGCGAAGTAATTATTTCAGTTTAGTGTCCCTTTAATATCAGGATGAGAAGCAGTTGGGTAGCTACAGACTTATGGGCCCTGATGCAAAATTTGGGCATAGGCCCCCCAACACCGCCGCAAACACAAATCAGCACCACAATCCAAATAATCATTGGTAAAATGCTTTGTATATAACCACTGGTAAAATAGTTGGCACAAAGACCGGTTAAATGCTTGGCATGCAGATACTGATAAACTGGTTGGGAAACTGGCACTGCACACAGCCAGACACTGGTTAAATGCTTGGCACACAGACAATGGTAAAAATGCTTTGTATACAGACCTCTGGTTAATCAGTTGGCACACAGAATGGTAGTTTTGGAACCTTAGCACAAAATGGGGCCCCTTCTTGGTCATGAGGCCTGATGCGGTCACATCCCTTGCACCCCTGGTAGCTGCGCTCCTGATGAGAAGCAGGGGAGGCATCCCCAGCTTTCCTACAGTTGTATAACATATGGGAAATTACTTAAGATTAGAGATGGCCGAACTTACTGCTAAAATTCGGCCTGAACTCGGGTTCGAGTCCATCGTTACTGAAGGTGAGTCCTGGTTTTGAAACCTGGTTTCGTTTCGGGTCTCCTGGTTCATAAAATAAGTGGATCTGGCAGAATGTTTGGAAATTCTGGAAGTTGTAAATTATCGAAATCAAAATATTGAAAATTTGAAAAATTGAGACTAAAAATTTAAAAATAAAACTCTGGCAACTTTCTGCTCCTAGACAGCTTCCAGCCATTCTGTCATGTAGACTGAATATTATTATCAGATCTTATTGTAGCAATTGGTTATCAGGAGGGAACCAAACTTAGCCCCTATAAAATAAACCGCAGGTTTTAGTACATTTTTTCATACATTTATGTTTCATACATTTTACGTTTTCATACATTTACAATCATTCGGTAGCAGACTACAAGCATGGTATTGTTTATGCCAATGTACTATTCCGATCGCAATTTTCTAATAGCGATACCTCGACTTTATAAATATGCCAATATCTGCCACAAATGCTACCGGTTAAAATTAACAAATAAAATAAGTTTGCAATGATGAAACCTTTCCTTATTACTAGATTATACGTGGATTAGAATGATAAAACATGTAAAATATATATCAACTGTTTATATAAAACAACACTGCTGTCTTATTCATAATCCATCAAACATTGATATCCAACTTTTTAAATCCTAAGTGTTTTTTGGCAGGTTCTATGTGACAGATGTACCAACTGTAAACATTGTAGTATGTGACACAGGAGTGGATTTTATTGTCTGAGGAAATTAATGTTCTGATCTCGTTCAGGAAACACTTTACAGCTAATGTCAACCCCTCGGGTGCTAATCTCAATACTGTATAAAGGGAACAGACAAAAATCTTTCTCATTAGCATCTCTTATGTTGCAATCAATGCACCAATTTGTTACCAACCTAAAAGTTATTGTTCTCCAACATTACCATATTAAGTATGGCTATCTTATTGGCAGGAAGTTCTGTGTCACTTAGAAAAATGTCCTCAGCCATGTTCAGAACATTAATTTGCATCATTTTTATTTCAATATCATAAGTTCTTGACAACTTTCCATAAACAGATTAATGAATGTAGCTCGTGGTAAGCACCTTTCCCGTTAATCATAGGAATGTATCTGCATAAAGGAAGATGAATGCCGTTCAGTCCATATGTGTATAAAGATTGTGTGTGAGTCTGTAGGTGCTCACAGGTCACCAAACAGAGGTTTACATTTGTCCTTTAGTATATGTTTATTCTTTTTATAACACACCAAATGTCCCACACAATGTAGAGTATCTCCAGTAGCCATGCTTAATTATTATATACTCAAGTCTTTAGAGTAGGATCAGGTTACCATTTGCTGGCAGTTTAAGGTAGGTAGAGGAATGGTTACATGTATGTAGAGGAGAATGCGTGTCTTGTTAGGACTTGGAGAAAATAGACCCAGAGAAAATAGAATCCTCACACACGTGGGTGGACTCTAGCCTGATGTTCCTACTGACAAGTCTACCATTAATATACTGATTTATAGCCTGTTAACTGGAAATCAAAGCCAATATTTTGGCCCCATAAACACCAGCTTGAAAACCTACGAGAAGTCTATTTCTGTGCTAATTTTAGGTTTGTAAGCTGGCGTTTAGGGTTGGGGGGGTCCCCTACATTATATGAAGTTTATTTTTTTAAAATCAAGATGCAGCACTAAGGGATCTGGAGGGATGGAGGGGGGGGGGCTGCGATGCGATCTGCTTATTGGAGCAAAATGTGATCACCATTGCAGAAATCGCATGCGCAAGCAGACAGCAAGGCAAGCGTGCATTTGGGCAATAACACACGTTGTAGTGTGGCCTTAGACTAAGACAGTTATACTTACCTCCCCATATCCTGTTTTCTTACATTAAAAAAGTACCCAGGGTGAAACCTTAACTGCTAGGTCCTCACTCCTGGGTTGAAATTTCCCTCTCTGATCCGGTCCAGTTCTGCCTCATTCATCATTCTGCAATCAAAAGGGGCCACGTTGATATCAGCAGCTCCTTCAGGAACCAGATGAAATACATTTTTTTTCTATTTAAAAGATTAACAAATGGGAAACCTCAAGCAACATGGCATTGTTCTTGGAATAAATGTCTTTATTATGTTTTAGTTATGTTGGATCAGGTCTTCTATACCAAAAATGTGAACACAAGGTTGTAAACCACTAGTTGTCCTGTTGCTATGATTACATTGACTGTCTTTCTTCCACCATTGGGATTAGTGACTGTTCTGTGTTCTGGGACTTCCCACTGTGCATATGTTCGATTTTCTTTCTTTTAATAAAAAGTTTTGGAAACAAACATAAAAATAAGATAAACAATTGTCTTGTCGTGTTTTTAGTTGAAGTGGGTAAAGCTGCGTCAATTCCAGGAATCCCAGCTCTGCGTGTATTAAAAAGTCACTCTAGCATTGAACCAGCAAATTCGCTCTTTCTCCGTCTTACCTAAGGTATTCCATCAAAGGTAAAAACCTTTCCATTTCATGTCTTCCTTTCAGGGAAAACAACCTTTTTTTCTAAACTTTTTGCATCTCTTCAGTTTTAATCTCAAACAAATCCTGTGTGCTGTCTACGAGCGATATGCATCTGTGCTTAAATAAATCCCAGCAGAGCTAGTCTGTAGCCTATGATTGCGGCTCCAGGGAATGAGGAATGTAACCTTTCCCTACTGTTTAATATAACATAGAGAATAAAGTATAGGCAACAAGGAATATACACCGTATTGTATGAATGGACTCTTTAGCCCGGGGCATGGAAATAATGAAAGGTGCACTTGTTTCCTATATGTATAAAATATGTACATGGTTTTACAAGACACTCGGAATATACAGGGCAGCATAAAGTCCCATGCAGACATAAGATAACTGTCAGAGCTGAGCAGCCAACAAAGTCCTAATGATGATCTTACTTGTGCAGTGACTTTCATAAGAATCATTATTGATCCAACAGGACAGATTACAACAGCACTGACAGGGGCCGACATGTATGATTGTTGGCCCCTTGTTGTTGGGCGTTTTTTAAATGTTTGTTACCCACTTCAGCTGACAGTATTGTACAAGGCTTAAAGGGCATCTATAGTGAAATTTATACATTGCTCCAATCTAGACATAAAAAGGTAAGTGTATTCTGCCTAATTCCCACCTTCTTCTGTTGGAGAGACCCTAGTCCTCCCTTATCACTGCAACCCGATCTCCCTTTGACAGGCAATAATCTGGTGAACGTTTGGGGAGGAAGGGGACTTCTTCCCTTTACTTCTGTTTTTAACCCAGTATTTGACAAGCATTTTAGTGAGCTGGAAGGAGTCATTGGGAGACTTTCTCTAAATCTTGTGTAAGCCTACACACTACATCGGCATGCTGTTAGGGGATTTGATTGACAGCTCAAGCAGGAGTGGTGTATTGAAATCTTCACTTTTTTAACTTATATATCTCGGGACAGAGAAGGGGAAATAGATGAAAATAAAGGTACTCTGGGGGTTGGGGGGAATTATAGAACACATAGAAAGGAACAAAAATGTTTTAATTTTTCCACTATAGATGCCCTTTAAGAGAAAACCTGATGATGTTATTCTTTTAAGAGTTGTTATCTGGTACATGAAATTGGTACCAAAGATGGCCAAACTCACTGAAATCCATTCCAATTGCAGATTTTCAAAAAATAGGGTTTCTATTACTTCTATTACCTTTTTGCTTGTAGCTATAACTTGGAGTCCAGAGGTAGAGGACTGATAGAGGCTGCACCTACAACTACAGTGGCAAGTTGCCATGGGAGTGCCTAGGCCCAAACCCCCAAACCAATTTGTATGGTAGCACATTAGGTAACCCTCGAAAATATGTTCCAAAATCTGAACGATCCGCCAGGTTTAGGACAGAACGTTTGGATATCAGAACCGAGTCGGACCCGGGTCCCATCTCTATTTAATATTAGTTGTGTGTCCAGATTAACCCTAAAGGTGCCTATACACTAGGTCTTACCTTCCGACATTCCCACATTCCAGACAACTTACAGGCATTGATTGTAAAGCATTATTCGGCCGGGGAGCAGCGCAGGGAAGAAAGCCCGCGGATTTAGATTTTAAAGCCAATTTTACGTTTGGCGTCTCGAATCGCCTTTAATGTCAGGTTTATGGGCAGCTTTACGTAACCCATCCAATAAATAAAAACCAAATCAGTGCTACCAAGAGATGATACATATCTGAAAAATCAGGGTTTCCTTAGAGGATCAAACTATCAGTAAATTACTTTTATTGTTATTATAAATTAGAGATGTAATGTGGGTTTGAATATAACCCGATTTCGAATCGAATCTGAGGGTTTCGAAGTCCCAAAGAAAATTTTGGAACTTCCGGATTTCATGGAACCCGGATTTTCAGAATTTTCGTTTTTATAGAAAATCGCAAATAGATGATCATCGAATATCGAAAATAGACAATAATCAAAAATAGACGATTATCGAAAATGGACTATTATTGAAATAACCCTCGAAAGCAATAATTGATTTTGGTAACTCTCAAAAATGGAATGCGGAAGCTCAAACAGCCCGATCGTGAGGAAATATAGTTTTTAAATAAGTTTTGGTTCTATTTACGGTTCCCCAGATCATTCCCCAGGTCTCTGTGTCATTTACAGTAACTTACTATTACTATTTGTCCCTCAAAATGGACAGAAACTTTCAAATTTTTTTCTTATTGTCGAAAATTTTGAAAATTCAAAAACGGAACGAAACTCAACAATTTCGAACCTCTCTATTATAAATCTTACTATTGGCAACAAAGCACCACTGAACTGTAAATGTAACTTCCTCCCAATTGTATATATATTTTATATATAATTATGTGGGAGGTAGGAGCCAGGTCAGGAGAAGCCAGTTTCCTATCTGACTTCCCTGACCTATAATCATATCTTTTATCAATGCCTGGCATGGAGAGTGAGAGCTTCAATCTTCTAAAGCAATTAACTCCTTAAATTCTGAAAAACATGGGGTAGAAATGGCTCCTACTTCCCACTAAATTATATTTAGTGGAAGTATTTAGGGCAAAATGAACATTTTCAGCTTAGTGGTCCTTTAAAAACTTGCACAATATAATTTTTTTTTTTTTTACATTTCAATTACCACTGAATACTATTGAATAGCACTGCTGAATCTATATAGCAGCATAGTAATAAAGGTTGAATAAAGACATTCATCCATCTAGGCTGACCCGCATCATCAACGCCCATAAATCAAACAATACGTAATTGGAAGTAAGGACAAAAAAAAAAAAGAGATGCTGAACTTTTTTCTTTATGTTTGTATTAAACAGTTACAAACACACAGAGCTAAATCACAAGGGCATGTTCTCTTCCATGGATTTTTATTCATTCTAATCTTCTTGGCACCAAAAAATCAAATATCTTGGCTTGTTTGGACATCCCACAGCTTTTCTCCTAATTCTCCCTTTTCTCCTAAGTCTGTTATTTCCTACACTCAGAACTATATCCAATAAATCTAAAGATATTTTAGCATAAACAGATACAGTCTAAACAATAATAAATACATTTATTAGGACTCGGGGAAAAAAACCCAAACATACGGCATCCAGAAATCATAAATAATAAAATCATTCGAAATCTTTAGTTTCCTACCCCCTGATTTAGGCCGGTATTTGTAAATAAATAAAAAAAATGCTGTCGACAGTATGAAAACACCACAATTCAGTTCATCCTACCCCCTATCAATACTGCATATCAGGCACAGTAATGCTATTTTATGATATTGTGCCTTTAGCACTCGTTATTTTTATGACCATAATCATACAATTAGGTTCATATATTTATGATTGCTTATACAATACCATAGCGTTACTGGGCTACCTCCTGGTATTGTACAATCGTACGTTCTTAAATGTATGACCGCACAATAACCCTCTTGCCCACCCCCAAACGCTGAGTTAATACTAAAAAAAAATTCCGATATATACTTACAGCCCTTCGCTCCCACACCTATCTTCACAACCGGCAGCCGCGTCTGCCGGTCCGGCCCCTCTCTGCTGTTTCTGGTTAGCAGAGAGGGGAGAAGATAGCCACGGGAGCGAAGGGACTGTAAGTATAAATAGGAAAGCTATTTTTTTTAGTATTAACATGGCGGTTGGGGGTGGGTAAGCCTAAGGAAATGTATACGTATATACTCGAGTATAAACCGAGGTTTTCAGGCTGAAAAATCAGCCTGAAAATCCAACCTCGGTATATACTCGTCACTTACGTATGGAAATCCGGCTCCCTGCTGCCTTTACTGATGCGCCGGCTGACATCACTTCCCGGCACCGAGTAGTGACGTCAGCCGGTGCATCAGTAGAGGGAGCAAGCGAGCGTCGGAGTGCGCACAGAAAATCTCACTGTCTACCAGGTACACCATTTATTCCTTTGGATCTCCCCATGTTAAGTTAAGAGCTGGCGTAACGGACTGGATCATGTCCCTGACCCTGGCCATTACCTGCACCAGTAAATCCAGCCTGGGAAGTGGTTCTACCTCCTTACTCCTGGCTGGTTGTGATTGTGAGAGACAGATGAAAAAGGGGTGGGTAATCTTCTTGTAACAGGGCCAGGGGAGGAAATCATTCATCAAATACAGTATATTCCATCACATACATTTTCTATCATCCACTGAACTGAGGGGGAGGGTGCAGATGTTTGGAAACTACAACTCCCAGCTACTAAAGCATGCTGGGAGTTGTAGTTTCCAAACATCTGGAGTGGCTTTAGTTGTCTTTAAAATGGACAGCAGAATTCTCATACAGTAATAACCAAATCTAGTATGGTTATTACTGTATGGGAGATCTGCTGTCCATTTAAAGGGCAACTAAAGCCTCAAAACAATACAGATTAAGAAAGCAGTAGTGGTCATAATTTCTACCCTCGGTTTATACTCGAGTCAATAACTTTTACTAGTTTTTCAGGTAAAATTTGGTACCTCAGTTTATACTCGGGACGGTTTATACTCGAGTATATACGGTAATAAAAGTAATATTTTAGAGTGGATATGCCCTTTAACTATAGATTTTAGAAATCACTGTGTAATTACGAATATAAAATTCTGAAAGGGCATCTATACCGAAAAATGGGTTATTTTAAATTAACCATAACTGGAAACTCTAATTCTTCCCAACCACTGTATAATTTTTTTGTTGATCTGCCCCCTATTTCTTTAGATATCCAATCTAAAACTTCTAATATTTCAGCTGTCATTCAAGTTCCTTGCTCTCAAAAACTATTTTTCTGTGAGTAGTTTTACTGTAGCTGGAATGGTGACAGAGTTTTGACAGTTGAAATTCTGTATGCTGTGTGCAGGCTTGACAGTTGGTTTGTGAGGGAAAAGTCAGGTCAGATGGAAGTGGGAGTGGTTAAAAGAGGGAGGGGGGATACTGCTCCTAAACAAAATGTGTGCTGGATTGAAGGAATGCAGCAATACACACAAACAAGGGTTAGGCCACACTATTGCGTTTTTCCCGTGTTTACCATTGCGCCCGCGATTTTCCCTTCGCGTTTTGGTAACGCATGCGTTACAGAAATTAGAAGGCTACATTTGAGGGTTAGCGAACAATACATTCTAGAGTTAGCAAAAACGACCCATACATTGGAGGGTTAGCGAACAATACATTTGAGGGTTACCGAAAACGAAAGATACATTCCAGAGTTAGTGAATGATACATTCTAGGGTTAGCTAAAAGGATCCATACATTCGAGGGTTACTGAAAACAAAAGATACATTCCAGAGTTAGTGAATGATACATTCTAGGGTTAGCTAAAAGGATCCATACATTCGACGGTTACTGAAAACGAAAGATACATTACAGAGTTAGTGAATGATATATTCTAGGGTTAGCAAAAAGGATCCATACATTCGAGGGTTACCGAAAACGAAAGATACTTTCGAGGGTAACCAAAAATCGAAGGCTACATTCGAGGGTTAGCAAACAATACATTCTAGGGTCAGCGAAAACGATCTATACATTCGAGGGTTACTGAAAACGAATGATACATTCGAGGGTTATAGAACGATACATTCTAGGGTTAGCTAACAGCCCGTAAATTCGATAATTATCGAAAATACAGCCGCGAGTCTGGAAAGTCCGAGAAATCTGGGTCCAGGATAGTTCGAGAAGACCGAGTCCGTTCTCTAGTGATGAGGCTACATGTTGAATATTTGCATCAAGAACAGGAAAAAACTATAGTGCACCAATACAATGCAAACAATAGGATTGCAATCATTACAATCCGTTAATAATAATGCTAATAATGGTCATATAACGGTAATAACACATATAATGGCAAATGAGTTCTATTCTCTACCATAAAAAAAGGATTTGTTAAAATAAAAGTTTCTTTCCCTTAGTCCATACAATATTTTACCCCACAGCACACGGATTTCTTCTCTTTATTATGATTAGACCAAGTGTTTTTCTGGGAAAAATAAAATCCGTTATTATCCCCCACCAAGGATCTCCAATTGTTTTAGTCTTTAGGTTTTTTTATAAATCTGTTTTGTATACTGTGTTATTAGTTGTGCAATCTGACCACAGTGAGCTCACCACCCCCCTCAGCCCCGTTACCTAAATTGCTAAGACAGAAGCCTGTAATTTATAGTCCTGTGTACAGAGACGTTTCTTTCTAAATCAACATTTAGGTTGTTATTTGGCTGATTGCAAAGTGCATTTTATTACGATTCCATTGTACATTTCAATAGTTTCCATTAAATAGACCAACTAAAAATCAACATTCACTATTCAAAAGGAGAACAATCACCTTACTGGATATTATATCGCGTAGGATCAGTAAATTCTGTATTAATAAAAATGGAACATATTTCATCTACTAAATCCTAGATTTAGATTTCTCATTAAAGGGCAAGTCCAGCCCCAAAATCAAAACTTACATACAGGTAAATCACCCCCCAAAACCCTAAATGGTAATAGTTTGAAATCTGAAATAATTAAGTCTGACCTGAAATCCTGCACAATGTCCTGTTGCCCCTGTTTCTGCTTCCTGGTTCTTCCAGTTAGCAACTATCAGTTATGGATTTGACAGTTGACATCACAGCCAATGACTGAATGTGAATCCCCTGTCTGCCTCTTCTGAGCATGCCCAGGCTCAGTACAGGTTTCTAAATTGCTCAGTTTCCATGAGGACTCCAGAAGCATAGCAGGCATACAGTAATGAATTTGTAGGACAAACGATTATATATCAACAGATTTTAAAGAGGCCATTCTTCCTAAAAGATGTTCTTATGAGGGTGGAGTTGTCCTTTAAAGTCGTTTTTGTGTCCTAGCACCTTTGGCTGTGTACACAGTTGTTTGTTTTTGGTCTGATTGAATGAAGCAACTGAACCTTTGGTTAATTGGGCCCAAAAATTTTTTGGGACCCTCCGATGTCAGACGAATGTTCATCTAAATTGGTCATCACTGGACAACACGATTGGTCACGCAGTAGTTTGCAATTCAACCAATGATATTCTGCCCCCGCTAATCAGTTGGGTCAAAACCTTGTACAATGTGTTCCCAGCCTTACACATCAAAAAAAAGTCAATGACTGCTGTCAATGTAGTTAATGTAAACTATTAACAAATGTGGTTCAGGAGATTATCCATGTAAAGAGGCTAACTTAATTTTAAATAGATAAACAATGGTGGAGGTGCACTCTGTCCAACTGCGGGTGCAGACGCCTCGTGGGTTCTTCCCTTTGGAACCAGTAGCTTCGCAGGAAAAAAGGAAATTGAGGGTCGCACTCCAAGAAATTAGAATAATTTTATTGTGATCCACACATCACACGTCACAACGTTTCGGGGGGAATGCCCCCTTCTTCAGGTGAACTTAACTTTACCTTAACTGCTATATTTTTATAAAATATTAAATATTAAATATATTTGCATATTTTTTGTTGCATGCGTAAATTTGGGTCCTACAAATACAGATAAAGAGCTGGTACACACAGGTATTTTTGTCTATTCTGATGAAATACAGTAAGTACTGAATGTAATTTCTGATGTCACCTATTGCTTCACCATAGTAGTTGCACATGTTGGTAAATCACAGTTAATCCTGCAGTCCAATGGACTGCAAAAATGATCTGTCCAAAATATTATTGCAGACTAGAAACAGACCTGAACCCAAACACAGTTCCGAAGCGGATTTCACGGAAATCTGCAAGTGATACAGATTTCAGTGAATTTGGCCATCGCTACCACAGAAACTTTAATTGACCAATAGACTTCCACACAGGTTATTAATTGGTAGGTGGAACCTGTGGCATTGCAGCAATTAAATACACCTGTGGAACCTGTGGCATTGCAGCAAGTAAATACACCTGTGGAACCTGTGGCATTACAGCAAGTAAATACACCTGTGGAACCTGTGGCATTAATTAACCCAATTAATTAATAAAACCTGTGGAACCTGTGGCATTGCAGCAATTAACTACACCTGTGGAATCTGTGGCATTGCAGACATTTTATACACCTGTTCCTATAAGACTCTATTCAAGCTTGGAGGGATTCCTTCTATATATCTATATATATAAAATCCCAGAGCTGATTATTTGATTCCGTGTGTGTGTTTCACTGCAGATCCAGCTCTGTGCGATCCACTTGTAAAGGGATTTTCTGTTTTAAAGGGATTTGTCTGTTTTTAAGGGGTGCGTTAAGAAACAAAAGCATTTATTAAATGTTTGCAGTCTGAGTGAATGTTCTAACTTAGCACTATTTATTTCTGGGAGTGTGTCTGAGTAAGTAAATAAAATCACATTTGTTTTTTTTACTGCTTACTACTGGAATAAGGTGGTGGGGATTGTTTAAGTAAACTTTAGGCACAAGGTTTCTGAATTAAATACTTGTTATCAACATTGTTACCTGTAGGGTGGGGGCTGGAAAGAAACAAGAGAGAGGCATTTTTTTTGTTTCTTTCCATTCTGATTGGATGAGGGTGTAGCTAATTGGTTTAAATTGCAAAAAAGAGAAATATAGGGTATTTGGTTTGAACCTTTGTTTGAGCCTCATATAAATGTTCTCCTTCCTGAGCGATCCAGCTCTGTGCGATCCACTTGTAAAAGGATTTGTCTGTTTTTAAGGGGTGCGTTAAGAAACAAAATCGTTTAGAACAAAAAAGGGTTTAAGAACAAGATTGCCATTTGTTGTTTTGTATTGCTGCTTCTGTGTTGTGTATTGCTGCTTCTGTGTTGTTGTGTAATGCTGTTTCTGTGTTGTGTATTGTTGTTTAGTATGGACAGTTTTGTTGGGGCCATGCAATGTGCATCCTGCCGCATGTATGGGATCTTGGAGCAGCCGCCCCAAGGGACCTACAGTATGTATGTGACAGATGTGAGTGGGTTGCCCATTTGGAATCTGAGGTGCAGAATCTAAAAGGGAAAAAAGATTTGACATTGCAGGGCTTGTCAAATCTGGGGGAAATGCAGGTACTGGAAGGGGCCAGTAAACTGGATGGTGAAAATGGGGCAGATAAGGTGGAAAGGGAACATAGATTTGTAAGGGTCACCAGGGGAAGTAGGGGACGGAAGGATAGGGTCGCTTCTTCCCAGCTGGTCGAACCCAGCAGATTTGCCATGTTAGGTGAAGATGTGGAGTATGATGGCTCAGAAGTAGCATGTATGGAGCGAGCCATTCCCTTGAGCACCCAGGGGACAACCATCTCTAATGCAAGGGAAGGAGAATTGGGGGCTAGGAAGGACAGGGTAATATTCCGCCAAGACCTTACATGCCGAACAGTGTGTTGCCTGTCTGGTGCTAGGGTTGGACATATGGTGGATCGTGTAGACAGATTATTGGGTGGGGGTGGGAGTGACCCGGCGGTCTTGGTTCACGTTGGTGCCAATGACAAAGTTAGAGGTGGAGGTGAGGTCCTTAAAAATGATTTCCAAATGTTAGGGGCCAAGTTAAAAGCAAGGACCTCCAGGGTACTGTTTTCAGAAATACTACCACAGCCATGTGCTACACTAGGGAGGCAACGGGAGCTCAGGAGTATAAATGCGTGGCTAAAAGGGTGGTGTAAGGAGATGGGGTTTGGGTTTTTGGAGGCTACAGGCTCTTTAGTAGAGATGGACTGCACCTCAATGATGATGGTACAGCTGTTTTGGGGGAGAAGATGGCTAGAGGGTTGGAGGAGATTTTAAAGTAGGTATGGGTGGGAGGGTATGTTGAACTACACAGGAGTAGACAGAGGTAATAGGGATCAGGGGGCTAATAAGGTGGAAATAGGGAGGGGGGAGCATAGAGGATAAGGAGGCATGCACGTCCAAGTTTGGAAGTAAATTGAATGATACTCTAAAATGTATGTTTTACAAATGCAAGAAGTCTGTCTGGAAAAACTGGAGAACTAGAACTAATAGCTTTAAAGGAAAGGTATGATGTGATTGGTATAGCAGAAACACGATAAAAATGATTCACATGACTGGACAGTAAATATTGAAGGATACTCCTTATTTAGACATGGCAGAGTTAATAAGAAAGGAGGGGGAGTATGTATGTATGTTAAAGAGGAATTGAAGCCATGTACAGGAAGCAAGAAAGTCGGTAAATTAATTGTTGAGGTATGTTATAAGCTGCCAAATGCCAGTGAGGATGTGGAAATAAATCTCCATGTGCAGTTGGCAAAGGCTGCTGGTATGGGGCATGTTCTGGTTATGGGGGATTTTGACTACCCTGGAGTAAGGGAACTGCCGGCACCTCAAAAGGTATACATTTCTTAAATCTCCTTTATGAGCATTTCCTTTCACAGATGGAAGAAGTTCCTACTAGACAGAATGCGTTGTTGGATCTGGTGATATATAATAACCCTGAGCTCATTTTAGAGATGAGGGTAATGGGAAGCTTAGGGAATAGTGATTATGATATAGGGTCATTTTAATATGTCCACTCATAAAATTCACTTAGATTCATTCAAATGTACATGGTTAATTATCCACATACGTAGATTTTCAGCCTCCTCTGCTGGCTGCTTTAGTAGTTACAGAACCGCAAAATTTGTAAGCCAGTAACTCATCCGTATAATCTGACCGCCTGTTCGTTCACCCACCGACGTACGTACCCCGATCGCGCATGTGCAGAAGACACTTGTTCATGGTCGGGATCAGGGACTGCGCTCAAGCTTCCCAGAGCCAATGGGAACATAACATCACATATCCATGGCTACTGTAAATAATTGTACAGCCTGTTTGAGGTGAGTGCTACTTTTTCTTATGTGTGCATGCATTAGTGACTGTATTTGGATGTGTATGTGTGTATTAGTGTTTAGAGCATGCACGGAGAAAACAGCTTCAGTGAGTGGACGGGGCAGGCTCACAAATTAATGCAGAGATGAGTGACAGCCCAGACTGCAGGAACGCAGAAAACTTCTAAAGGCTGTGCCAAAAATTGGAATGGATTTTCTTTAAACTAAAGGTAGGGGGAGGGTTGGGGGTGATGTAGAATGGAATACATTAAAAAATTGTGTTTATATAAGTGGACATACCCTTTAAGACATACCCTTTCAGATTCACTTTGGTCTGGGGATGTGCCGCTGGATTGGAAAGAAGCCAGTATTTCCCCCCCTTTTTTAGCTGTTTTTTTTTTTGCCTCCCTCTGGATCAACTGTTAGGTAGGGTTTAAAAGGAGGCTGAAAATGATGGACTTGATGGACGCATGTCTTTATTCAACCTCAATTACTAAGTTTCTATGTTACTATGACTCACCACTAGAGGGAGACGGTTAATCAGATGGTCTCTGCAGTTTCTATGACTCAGCACAGAGGGAGAAACACAGGAAACATGTAGGAAGCAGAAAACAAACAATTACACAGACCGCCGGTAAGGTTGCTTGGGACAGAGGGGGGGTGGGGGGTGGCTGGATTGGGAGAGAGGGGGGACTCTGGCCGTGGGACAATAAGAGGGTACTCTTGCCTGGGGGATAGAAGGGGGGGCGCTATGGCTATATATAATCCTTGTATTGTATATATATATATATATATATATATATATATATATAGATAAATGATATATAGATATATAGATATATACATACAATACAAGAATGTGGGAAGCCCTCCAATTAGCCTTGACGTGGTTGGAAGGCCTTTCATCATGTAATCACAGTAATGTATACTAAAACCCCTTTGTTGTAAAGTATGCCAGTGTGCAGATAATATGATATTGTATGGGGCCTAGGAATGTGCATTGATTATCTTTTCTATGTTTGTATATATATATATATATATATATATATATATATATACCTTACTGTAAAACAATAATTAGTTTAATTTAGCAAAGCACTATTTAAAGGGCATGTCCACCCCAAAACTATAATCCCCCCAAACTAATGGCCCCACCTGTAGTGTAGTTTAATCCTTACCTCACATCCCAGCTCCATAGGGTTCTCCTGGTCCCCCCCCAAAGTCCCAAAAAATGACTACCAGAGGGCTAGCAGAGTCCATATAGGACAATGCCTGTCTAGTGGCCCAGGTAGATTTTTGCCATGCGTACTGCAGCCTTCTCCCCCTCCCTCCCCTCCCCTTCCCTCCCTCTCCCTCCCTCTCCCCCGTTCTACATCCCTCCCCTAGCATAAAACCCCTCAGTAATGATTTCCCCATGTCTCCCAGCCCCAACCGCATATTTTTTTTTTTAGAAAGCTCCCCAAACTCTATATACCTCTCCTTCCTCCGGCGAAGTGAGCTGCCGGCAGCCGCGTCTGATTGGCTGCCGCTCAGCCAATACAGACGCGGCTGCCGGTCCCGCCCTCTGCTTGCATTTCCTGCAAGCAGAGGGCCGGGAGCGCGGCGGAGGATCGAGGGGAGGTAAGTAGAGTTTGGGGGGGCTTTCTAAAAAAAAAATTATAGCGGTTGGGGCTGGGAGCCCAGGGGGGACCTTATATGAAAATTTTTTTTTTAGGGTGGACATAGCCTTTAAGGAATACAGATAAACCTTTAAAGGTCTCTGTTCATTTCTCTCCAGGCCATCAGTTTGATCTTCACAAATACCCTTTGTCTGATATATCTTATCTATGTAATGTAATTCCAGTATTTAGTGTAATTATTGACCTATACAATTTAGGGTTTCTTAAAGAGAAAGCTATTTCTAGAGTGTATCATTCGTATGCATCCTAGATTGTTTTGAGAAGTAATAAATTATTACTTAAAGGGGAACTGCAAACAAATTAGTTGAGTTTAAATGAAAGGCCAGTTTTCTACCTTTAAAACGAGCCGTCAACCACCTCTCTACGTGCTCCACAGCCCAAGATATAAAGAAATGGCTGACCAAAAAGTTAATGGGTGGGAGGCTGACATGTGACATGTAGCTTGTCCTGCACAGTGCTGCCGGCGAGCACAGCCTCAGACTCCCTCAGTGTGTGAGGGAGACAGGAAGTCCCTCCTCCTCTCTGCTGTGTAAAGGTAGGGGGGGCCAGAGTGGCCCACAGCACCTGTGAGCAGGTGGGGCTTAGGCACCTGTGAGTGGGTGGGGCTTATGCACCCGTGAGTGGGCAGGGCCACGGCACCTGTGAGTGGGCAGGCCACCGCACCTGTGAGTGGACGGGGCCACGGCACCTGCGAGTGGGCGGGGCCACATGGGGCTGTAAGGGAATGGGCCAGGGGGGGCCTGCAACTGGAGGGACCATGGGGTCCATGAGTGGGAGGGACCAGGGGGGATGCAAAGTGGAGGAGACACAGGGCAGATTGAATGACAGATTTCAGAGCAGGAAGCAGGAAGTGCAGGGGACCAGGTGATGCTGATGCCATATCACACACAAAAATGTAAATATCTTTAAAACTATGTAAAATAAACAATGAAAATAAATTGCAAAAACTCTCAGGAGAGCAATTTCTATCAATTCACCTAAAGTCATTTTTGGACCACAGTTCCTCTAATATTAAAGGACAACTATACTCACCTCACCCTCGCTCCTCTTCCTCCATAGCAGCATAGTACCCAGGGTGAGGACCTAAAAAAGTCCTCACCCTGGGTACTTTCCCTAACTCCTGCACTACTTACCGCAAATCTGCTTCGCCGATCACTCCATTCCTCCGCTCTTCCTGCTTCAGTGAGAGATCGAGAGGCAGCCAATAGGAAGAAACGCTCTGCAAGGAGGCGTGTCTTCCAATTGGCTGCCTCGCGACTGTCACTGACAGTAGAAGAGAGGTGGAACAGTGTGGATCGGCGAAGCAGATTTGGGGTAAGTAGTGCAGGAGTTAGGGAAAGTACCCAGGGTGAGGACTTAGCGATTTTAGGTCCTCACCCTGGGTACTATGCTGCAGTGGATCGGGGAAAAGGTGAGTATAATTGTCCTTTAAGAAAGTTGTGTTACAGTTGATATGTTTCGTTTCTGTGTAAAGATATTTAAAGAGATATTAGTTACTACCAATAAGCCTATCATTTACAAGGACATATATATCTATATCTCAGTGCAAACTAAACTCTAAAAGGTATTTGGAGTTAAAGTCACGCTAAGCGATTCGCTACTGCTTAGCGCGACTTTAACTCTTTAATAGTGCCGCCGGATGCATGAGTTACGTAAATAACACCAGCGCATCCGGCACTAGTGATTCCATATCGCATTTGCGCTGGTTGTAGAGCATGATTTTTAACGCCCATGTGCGCAAACACAATATTGAATCACGTTTGCAAGATTTACCCAGAGGCCAGAGCCATAGTGGCTCTGGGTAAATCGCCCTGTATGGGTCTTGGAAACTCTGCGGTAACATAGCTATTAGTAGAAATGGACGAACTTCCAAAAGTTCAGTTGGTTTCTGAACTATGGAACTTCAGTAAAAGTTCATAAAATCTTTAAAAGTATCTTGCTTGTGCTTGGGGAAGTATCTTGCTTGCGCTTGGGGTTATGTGTAGGGAAAGGGTTAAAACAAAAAGTAAAAAATAAATAGATTAAGATCAAAATCTCTGTAAAAAAATCAGTTTAAAATGGCACTTCCATATATTAAATTTCTTAAAACACTCACTGGTGCATTAGCAGTTGTGCTAATGGACTGTTTCTGCAAGGTTTTTTTAGTGCTTTTTATTGTTTTTAATTGCTATAATAAAGTTTGGTGGCAACCTTATTCCTCTGTGCAGATTTTTGGGAGCTACACAGACCAACAAGCATCAGAACAGCACAGAGTAAACCCAGCATTGCCCCTAGTGGTGGATAGGCACAAGTGAGTGTTTTAAGAATTTTAATAGATGAAAGTGTAATTTTAGGCAATATTTTCGGTCGAACGGGCGAAAGTTCGATCGGGTGAGTTTTGAAATTCTGACGATCATGCAGTTCCCTATGGGACCGCACGATCGATCTCTCGCAAATTCGGCCATGGCAGAATTTGCCGTGACCGACGGACATTTGTCCTGGCCAAGCACTCGCTTGTAGCGAGCGCTCGGTCGGGACAAAAAGTCCCACCATGTGTACCCAGCCTAAATCTGTTCTTTTACAGAGATCTTGATCTTAATCTATTTACTTTTTACTTTTTGTTTTAACCCTTTCCCTACCCATACCCCCAAGCGCAAGCAAGATACTTTGAAAGATTTTATAAACAATTCAGTGGACAACGGTGGGTGCAGCCACCCTACTTAAGGAGACATTCCCTACCACACCATAGCGCGGAAGTAACCCAATCTACTATTATTTTCAGTAAAAGTTCTATAGTCCTATAGTTCAAAAACAAACCCATTAAAGTCAAAGGGAGAAAATAGTTTGAAAATTTCTAGTTAATTACAGTTAAAATAGCAATGGTAACTTACTGTAAATGGCTCTGGTGCGTAACTTTCCCCACAATTAGGCAATTGTTGGGTTTCCATATCGAGATTTTGCTACATTCGAGGGTTACCGTACGATACATTTAAGGGTTACCGAATGAACTGCTACATTCGAGGGTAACACACAGGTACCTAACATTCGAGGGTCACCGAACAAAACCGAAATGCTGCATTCGAGGATTAACGCTGAAATGCTGCATTCGAGTTATTGCCGAAACACTACATTTGAGGGTTATCACCGAAACGCTACATTCGAAAGTTATCGCAGAAACGCTACATTCGAGGGTTATTGCCCAAACGCTACATTCAAGGGTTATTGCCGAAACGCTACATTCGAAAGTTATCGCAGAAACGCTACATTCGAGGGTTATGCCCAAAACGCTACATTCAAGGGTTATTGCCGAAACGCTACACGAGGGGGGTTATTGCACAAACGCTACATCAGGGTTATTGCCGAAACGCTACATTCGAAAGTTATCGCAGAAACGCTACATTCGAGGGTTATTGCCCAAACGCTACATTCAAGGGTTATTGCCGAAACGCTACATTCGAGGGTTATTGCACAAACGCTACATTCGAGGGTTATTGCCGAAACGCTACATTCGAAAGTTATCGCAAAGAAACGCTACATTCGAGGGTTATTGCCCAAACGCTACATTCGAGGGTTATTGCCGAAACGCTACATTCGAAAGTTATCGCAGAAACGCACATTCGAGGGTTATGCCCACGCTACATTCAAGGGTTATTGCCGAAACGCTACATTCGAGGGTATTGCACAAACGCTACATTCGAGGGTTATTGCCGAAACGCTACATCGAAAGTTATCGCAGAAACGCTACATTCGAAGGTTATTGCCCAAACGCTACATTCGAAGGTTATTGCCCAAACGCTACATCGAGGGTATTGCCAAACGCTACATTCGAGGGTTATTGCCCAAACGCTACATTCGAGGGTTATTGCCCAAACGCTACATTCGAGGGTTATTGCCCAAACGCTACATTCGAGGGTTATTGCCCAAAACATACATTCGAGGGTATTGCCCAAATGCTACATCGAGGGTATGCCCAAAACGCTACATTCGAGGGTTATTGCCCAAACGCTACATTCGAGGGTTATTGCCCAAAACGCTACATTCGAGGGTTATTGCCCAAAACGCTACATTCGAGGGTTATTGCCCAAACGCTACATTCGAGGGTTATTGCCCAAAACGCTACATTCGAGGGTTATTGCCCAAATGCTACATTCGAGGGTTATTGCCCAAAGCGCTACATTCGAGGGTTATTGCCCAAATGCTACATTCGAGGGTTATTGCCCAAATGCTACATTCGAGGGTTATTGCCCAAAACGCTACATTCGAGGGTTATTGCCCAAACGCTACATTCGAGGGTTATTGCCCAAAACGCTACATTCGAGGGTTATTGCCCAAACGCTACATTTGAAAGTTATAGCAGAAACGCTACATTCGAGAGTTATTGCCCAAAACACTACATTCGAGGGTTATTGCCCAAACGCTACATTCGAGGGTTATTGCTGAAACGCTACATTCGGGGGGATTGCCCAAAACGCTACATTCGAGGGTTATTGCCCAAACGCACATTCGAGGGTATGGCCAAAAGTACATTAGAGGTTATTGCCCAAAACGCTACATTCGAGGGTTATTGCCCAAAGCTACATCGAGGGTATTGCCCAAAAGCACATTCGAGGGTTATTGCCCAAAACGCTACATTCGAGGGTTATTGCCCAAACGCTACATTTGAAAGTTTATAGCCAGAAACGCTACATCGAGAGTTATTGCCCAAAACGCTACATTCGAGGGTTATTGCCCAAACGGTACATCGAGGGTTATGCCCAAACGCTACATTCGAGGGTTATGCCCAAAACGTACATTCGAGGGTTATTGCCCAAAACGTACATTCGAGGTTATTCCCAAAAGTACATTCGAGGGTTATTGCCCAAACGCTACATTCGAGGGTTATTGCCCAAACGATACATTGAGGGTTATTGCCCAAGCTACATTCGAGTGGGTTATTGCCCAAAACGCTACATTCGAGGGTTATTGCCCAACGCTACATTCGAGGGTATTGCCAAAACGCTACTTCGAGGGTTATTGCCCAAAGCTACATTCGAGGGTATGCCCAAAGCGCTACATTCGAGGGTTATTGCCCAAATGCTACATTCGAGGGTTATTGCCAAATGCTACATTCGAGGTTATGCCCAAAACGCTACATATCGAGGGGTATTGCCCAAACGCTACATCGAGGGTTATTGCCCAAACGCTACATTCGAGGGTTATTGCCCAAACGTACATTTGAAGTTATAGCAGAAACGCTACATTCGAGAGTTATTGCCCAAAACACTAATTCGAGGGTTATTGCCCAACGCTACAATCGGGGTTATGCGAAACGCTACATTCGGGGGTTATTGCCCAAAACGCTACATTCGAGGGTTATTGCCCAAACGCTACATTCGAGGGTTATTGCCGAAACGCTACATTCGTAAGTTATCGCAGAAACGCTACATTCGAGGGTTATTGCCCAAATGCTACATTTGAAAGTTATAGCAGAAACGCTACATTCGAGAGTTATTGCCCAAAACGCTACATTCGAGGGTTATTGCCCAAACGCTACATTCGAGGGTTATTGCCGAAACACTACATTCGAGGGTTATTGCCCAAAACGCTACATTCGAGGGTTATTGCCCAAACGCTACATTCAAGGGTTATTGCCCAAACGCTACATTCGAGGGTTATCGCCAAAACGCTACATTCAAGGGTTATTGCCCAAACTGTACATTCGAGAGTTATCGCAGAAACGCTACATACGAGGGTTATTCCCAAAACGTCACAATCAAAAACTGGAAAATAGTCTGTCACCCCCCTGGACCCTTATTAGTATTAAGAAACACTCCACGATGCAGTGGCGCAACTACCGCCCCTGCCATCCCCACGACCGCGGGGGGCGAATGGTACGATTGTTCGGTTACACCACCAGTTATTGATGCTTTATAAATTGTGTAAAGTCCATTTTTTTGGTAGCGAAAAGTCAACAAACCTTTTTACATATATATGCCCTGAAGTTATTAGGAAATTGTGGATCCCAACTATAGTAAAGCAACGGTCTAGTAAGGTTTGTTTGCATTGGGAAATAAGATATTAATGTGTTATTTCATTCAACTCATTAGAAGTTTTTAATTTCCTAGGTGGTTATTCACTGATATAATACACTGTCCTGTGTCATCCCAGGAGATGTTCTTTCACCATAACATCTCATATCTTATATAAATGGGAAATTAAAGGGACACTGTACTGATTAAGTAAGAGTGACAGCTTCAGACACAGATTACATGTACACCGGCTGAGCTATAAGGGCTATACCATGCTTTTACCCTCATTTTAAAATACCAATGAGTGGCCCCACCCACTCACGGGTGCCATGGCCCCGCCCACTCACCGTGTCATGGGCTTGCCTACTCACGTCTGCCTAAGCCCTGCCCACTCACGGGTGCCTAATCCCCACCCACTTGCGGGTATCTTACAATGTCATACTGACCATGCTGCAAAATACCAATGCCATGCACTATATTACTTCTCTGTGGTATGGGCCATAAATTACCACTGCAGTCTTTACCTTGCCAGTATTTTATACCCAATGTCGAAGTTTTGCTTTAAGTTCAAACTCTCAATAACTTTTAATGAAAATGTTAGAAAAAATAGCTCAGTACTTTTCCATTAACATGACTGCTAAACTTGTCTGAACTTTATGTAATGAATAAGAAGAAAATGGAATATAGTTAGAGACAGAACTATTTCTACATTTAAAAAATTAATTACATTGAACTGCTTGGAATGATGTTTTCAAGACTTGCACATTTCAAGTTCATTAGAGGGTTATTTATTTTTCGGCCTTAAGAAATGTAATTATGGAACGGCCATGTATGTTTTTAATTATGTTACAGCTAATTCTAAACAGCACATTACATACTACATTAAGGAGAGAATTAGATGGTCATTAATTTAATCATTTTTCAATTAAGAGGAAGCTAAACACATTTCTTTTAACTACATTCTCTAAGCCCTGGAAATTTTATAAGATTGTCCATATTTCTTTTTACATTTTATCAACAATTATTATCAATTGAATGCAAAAAAATGTTGAGGAAAATTCAGAATTAACTTATTTTCTAAAGCTGGGTTCACATACTAAAGATGTATTGCAGATGACAGGTTCATTGGCTTTAAAAAAGCCTACGCTCATTGCGGACATGACCTCCCAACACTCTTTATAGGGTGATTGTTCATATGGCCAGTGGCCACTATCAATAGAACCTACCAACATTGGCCACAGAATCATCCAACACTAGCCACATGTGCAGCCAATAATAGGCCAATCCTGTTGATCGCAACGGGATTGGCCTATTTGAGAATGTGTGTACCTGACTTTACTTTCTGAACTACAGCTAGTAATACATGTATTATATGTATCCATGTGATAATTCAGATCAATAAAAATACACGACTTTACTTATTACTGAAATACTCAGTGAGTATTTATAAGTCATGTTAGGTTGGCGCTATGCTTGGAGGTTGATATTAGGCTGTTTTTCAGTACTTGTAGACAATTAGAAGTAATTAAAAAAACATTGCTTAGGATTTGATTCCTAATGGACAACTCAATTTTTAGATCTTTAAATTATCATGGAATAGGCCACTTTAATTATCAATGGAAACATTACAGAGATTAGCACAGGGCACTGACTAAGCCTTTAATACAAACACACACAATGCTTTGAACAGCAATTAAAATTGGGATATATTATATTTATAGCCAAGTCAGCAAGACAATTCCTAAAGGGGATTAGAAAGTTCCACCTATTATTAACAATGCTGGAAACAATGATTGGGTTAAAATAATAAGGTTGTTATGAACAGCAGGGACTATCATATAAAGTTAGCAGCACTACAACTTAGAGTAGATGCAGGATAACCAGAGAAGCAAATTACAATAGTCATGTGGTGCGTGTAAAGGATTATTTCTAAAATAAACATCAGGTGCACGGTATTGGAGCCATTGCTTTATCTCGTACAAATGGCAGTTGTTTACTCTTTAAAGATAATATATTTGCTTGTTTAACAAAACCATTCATGGGATTATTTTTCACCTAAATAGGGATCTCATTCTATTGTATACCAATTAATGAATGGGAAATGAATCCAGTGCAGGAACACTAAACGTTTGTACATATGGGTGATTTCACCTGGGATGCACAGTGACTGAGTGGCTAACAAATTGCCATCGGGGTGATTATCACTGATAATCGCCCATGTGTAAGCGTTTGGTTGGGCATTGTTTACATATCATTGACACATTTTGGATCCATGGTTGCTTACTGTTTTAGATCTATCATAGTAAACAATGTTTACTTCAATATCGTCATCGAATTATAAGAGGCGCAATATGTTTAAATTTATCTGAAAGGAACTCTGAAAATTTCATTGCAACATTTGCTTTATCTGAGAATGTTTTATTCTAATTTCTGGGAACAAACAAGCAGATCGCTAGACAATTTTTTTGTAGATCTTGTAGTATAATCTACACAGCAATCTGTATTTTCACAGTTGTCAGTAGAGCAACACTCTGCACACACATACCAATATTCAGCCACGGCATTCATTATCATTCATTGATCAGTCATACACGATACTATATGCGCTTTTCTCATTGATATGTATTTACAACATGTCCAATGTTAAGGAGAAGGATGGAGGACCAAACAATCAGTCAGTTCAGATTATACGGCTATTGATTTTCTTTAAGGTCCATATACTTCTACTACTGTTCTGAAGGAGCATTTGGCCGGGTGTTGTTGATGGTTTGATCCGGCAGAATAACAAGGAGGCCCTACCGGGCACCCATACACTAAGCAATAAATCATCCGAAATGGTAGTTCAGAACACACTTGTGCATCATCGGTCTGGCCCACAATCGCACGTGTGTCTGAATCTTTAGACTCACTGACAATACAAACGTATTATTGGATAAAGGATAAGATTAGGCTTGTGTGTACCTAGCCTTAACTTGGCCATACATTAGAGATGGCCGGTTCGCGGACCCGAACCTGGATCCGCCGCGGATTTATCACGTCCGCGAACGGCGGATTATTCCGGATTTTCCGGATTTTCCGCCTTCCGAACTTCCGAACCGCGGATTTTTTTTTTTTACGAAAATTTTCGAAAATACGAGTATCTCCGTAATTACGAGAATCCGCGATCTTCCGGGGCCCGGAAAACGCGAAGATCCTCGTAATTACGAGGATTCTCGTAATTACGAGAATTTTCGGAAAAACGAGACATTCTTGTAAATTCGAATTTTTGGGGCTTATTTTCAAGACGGAGCAAGCCACATGACCCAAATTAGCCAATGGCAGCTAACATGATTATTGCCAGCCCCCTGGGTATAAAAGGCTGCTTCACAGGCGACATTTTGTCAGTGTGTTGGAGTGTGTTTAGTGGAGACCTGACAGTGTAGGAGTTGGAGAGAGATTTTTGCGCTTTTTGAGCTTTTTGAGCTTTCTGTGTGTGGATTTCAGTGTGGTGGTTTAGCACTTGTTGTTACCCACCCCTGTATTCACACATCTTGAGACCCAACAGTCCTTTTAAGGACTAACTTTGTGAGACCCAAAAGTCCTTTTAAGGACTAACCCCCCTGTAAGTCCTTTGGACAAATTTTGTGTTAGACCTTTTAGAGGTCTAGGTGTCCTGTTTTTTTGTTTGTCTTTCTGTATCTGTGTGTCAGTGTCTGTGTGTTTTGTGTAGCTGACAGTGCTGCCTTTAGCAGCAATCAGCAGCTTTTGCTGTCTGATCTGCTGTTTGCTGTCAGTTGTGTCTGTGTCCTATTTGTGCTTTTAGTGTAAAAAAAAAAAAAAAAAAAAAAAAGCTTTGTGTTATTTGTTTGCTTCTGTGTTGTTTTGTTGCTTTGTCTTTTGTGTTTGTGTGTGTGGGTGTGTGTGTGTTATATATATATATTATTAATTTTGGGGATAATTTGGGAGAGGGAAATGCCTGGCAGGCAGAGGGAGACCCAGGAGCGGGGTGCTTCTGCACGTGGAGGGAGAGGGAGAGCAGAGGAAGCCTACTGAAGGCTCTGGCCAGGAGCTACCTGGCCCTTCGCAGGGCAGCCGGGTTACCGTGCCCGATATTTTTAGGGGTAGCGCGGGCTAGGGCTATCCCTTCTGATCAAGGAAGGCGGGTAGTAGAGTGGATTACCCAGCCTTCCTCATCCACTCCTCACAGGCACAGAGCAGCCGAGCTGCTACTGTAGATATTGTGCCTACTCCTTCCTCACCTGAGGCTCCTACTGTGGGCATGGAACCTGATCCGCTCTATCAGGAGTTCGTTGCCCCACATGACCCGTACTTCGGGGATCCGGAGGAGGAGTCCAGGATATATGTTTCGCACACTATGTGTGGGGCTGTGTGCTTGAGGAGGAGCTGTGCACTGATGCAGGCACAGGGGGACAGGAGGCTGACGATGTCACGCAGCAGTCTGTGAGCAGCCGGGAACTAATGCAGGGGGTGAGGTTCCAGATGCTGCTGCTGTTAGTGATGCAGCCTCCAGTATTGAGGAGGTGGAAGTGGACGATGAGGTCACCGATCGTCCATGGGTGCCCTCTGTGAGAGAGGAGGAGGATAGTTGTCTCTGAGGGATGTCCCTCAGAGCATGAGCACATCCTGAACCCAGAGGCAGGACTGGGGGCAGGGGCCGGGGCAGAGGCAGTGCACCTAGTGGTGCACGTGGAGTACGGCACCAATGAGATCTGGTGCCAGTGCCCCCAGCAGCAGGTGACCTCTGCTCCGAGTCGTGTCGGTGGCTCAGCGGTTGTGGGAGTTCTTCTCACTGGCTCCGGTGACAGCACAGTTGCAGTGTGCAAGTTGTGCCTGCAACGTTTAGCCGTGGAAGACCACATCACATTTGGGCACCTCCTCTATGAGGAGGCATATGATTCTGCACCACTTTGCCCGGTGGGAGCAGCGGACAGGGAACGTGCAGGCACCCACACGTTCCCTACCTCGTGCCCAGGTAGCCACCGTTCCTCCTCCTCCCCCTCCGGCCCCATCAGCTGCTTCCTCGGTGGAAGTTAGGGAGGAGAGGCAGCCTTTGGCCCCAGCACGCGGTGTTAAGAGGCCTCTTGACACTGCTGCTGGAGCGTCAGCTAAAAGGCAGGTCTCTCTTCCCCATTGTTGGGAGCGAGGGCAGAAACTGTCCCCCAGTCACCCCCAAGCCCAGCGTCTCACTGCCGGCTTAGCCAACCTCCTGGCGGTGCAGCTGCTACCTTTCAGCCGGTAGACAGTGCAGCGTTCAGGGAGTTTGTGGCCATTGGCACACCACAGTGGCAGGTCCCTGGCCGTAGGTACTTTGCCAGAAGGCAGTACCAGCCCTGCACGACCATCTGCAGGGCAATATATCTGCTTCGCTGGACCACAGTGTGGGCAAGTGTGTCCACATTACTATGGACGCGTGGTCCGCAAGCACGGCCAGGGGCGGTATGTGTCATTTACCCGCCCAATGGGTCACTCTGCTAGCCGGCAGAGACGCGGCACGGAGCGCAAGTGGGGAGATGGTGGTACCACCACGCATTGGTGATACGCCAGTCTCCACCCCCCCCTCCTCATCCGGTGAGCCCTCTTCCCGGACAGCTCCGTGCCCCCCAGAGCCTATGCTTCGTGCCAGGCGAGACGGTGCCATGCAGTGTTGCAGCTGTGTGCCTCGGTGATAGGAGCCACACCGGGGCCGAGTTGCTGGCAGCACTGCAAGGGCAGGTTGAGAGGTGGCTGACCCCACACCACCTCTCAATAGGCAAGGTCGTGTGTGACAATGCCACCAATATCCTGTCTGCCCTTCGCATGGGCGAGTCACACATGTTCCTTGCCTGGCACACGTTCTCAACCTGGTCGTCCAGCGGTTCCTCACCAAGTACCCTGGTCTCCAGGAGGTACTGAGGATGGCTAGGAGGGTGTCCAGTCACTCAGGCGGTCATACACGGCCACAGCTCGTCTGGCCGAGTTTACAGCAGAATGGTCTGCCGCAGAACCGCCTGATTTGTGACACCCCCACCCGCTGGAACTCGTAGTCTATGATGCTGCTGAGGCTGCTCCAGCAGAGGCGAGCCATCATAGACTACTTGTACGAGTACGAGGCAAGATCAGGCTCTGGGGACCTGGGTTTGCTGTTACCCAGGCAGTGGCTGCTGATTAGAGATCTGCCGTGTGCTCGCGCCATTTGAGGAGGCCACCAGGATGGTAAGCCGCAATGATGCCACCATTGCGGATACCATCCCACTGGTGTTCCTCCTTGAGCACACTCTGCGCGCGCATACTCGACAGGGCACTCGCTGTCGAGCAGCAGGCACTGGAAGAGGAGGACGCCGACACCGTGATGCTTTCCGAGCCCGAACATCACGGTGCAGAGCAGCCGTCCGATGATGAGGAGGGGGATTTAGGTGACCTGGACCAAGGGGAAATGGGGCATTCCTCTAGGGGGAATCTCAACCCTCCCAAGTACCACATGTCATTCGTGGTTGGGGAGAGGTTGAGCCCGACACTACTGTCCTCAGTGACATCGAGGACATGGGGTCCTCTGCGGCAGGCAGTTTGCGGCGCATGGGCTCTTTCATGCTGCAATGCCTTCGCAAGGACCCCAGGATTAAGGCCATCAAGAGAAGGAGCAGTACTGGGTGGCCCCCTTATAATCCCCGCTATAAGGGTAAAGTGTCGGAGTTTATCCCCGCATCTCAGAGGGAAGGTAGAATGCAGCACTTGAGGCAACACTGCTACGTTGCTCTGTTCTGCCTTCCCAGGTGCTGCAGGCTACAGCACCTGATGTTGGGGATCACAGGGCTCACGTCCCCCTGTGCCTGACAGGAGGAGCAGCAGTACTGGAGGCGGCCCTCCGGCCAACTTCAGGCTGTTCTTCCAGCCACAGTTGCCAGGCCCATCCACTGGCAACTCCACCAGGCAACACCTCAGTCGCCAGGTCACCGACTACATCTATCCAGGGCCGGTGTAGCCACATCAGAGACTGAGGATCCACTGGACTACTGGGTGGCGAGGCTTGATATCTGGCCCGAGTTGGCACAGTATGCCACGAGTCCTTTCATGCCCGTCATCCAGTGTTCTTTCGGAGAGGACCTTCAGCGCAGCAGGGGGTGTTGTAACGGAGAGGAGGACCCGTCTCTCCACTGAGAATGTGGACCGCCTACATTCATCAAGATGAATGAGGCGTGGATCACATCTCAATACAGCACCCCTATTGTGATGCCCGTGACTGAAGGCCTCCTGCCCCTGGCCACCCATACTGCTCCTTCCGCCTCATTTCCACCTAGAGGCTTAGCTGATGCCAGCTTAGCTGGCAAATGGCTAATTTTTCTTATTGGCAGGGCCATATATGGTCCTACCTTGCTCTACTGCATTCAGGTTATGAAATAACAAATGCTCAGCGACAACAGCTACTCTGTGGCTAATTTTTCTAAGATTGTCGATCCTACTTGGCCCGAGAGCAGTACTCCATATTTATCTTCGTTCTCTCTCCATGACGCACCTTTGTGGTGTCACCTACTCTGACCATCTCATACAGCCGCAACAGCTACTCTGTGGCTAATGTTTTCAGCTCTGGGTCAATCCTGCCTGGCCCGAGAGCAGTACTCCATATTTGATCTTCGTTCTCTCTCCATGAGGCACCTTTGTGGTGTCACCTACTCTGACTCTCATACAGCCGCAACAGCTACTCTGTGCTAATGTTTTCAGCCTGGGTCTATCCTGCCTGGCCCGAGAGCAGTACTCCCTATTTGACTTTCGTTCCTCTCCATGAGGCACCTTTGGTGTCACCTACTCTGACCATCTCTACAGCCGCAACAGCTACTCTGTGGCTAATGTTTTCAGCTCTGGGTCAATCCTGCCTGGCCCGAGAGCAGTACTCCATATTTGATCTTCGTTCTCTCTCCATGAGGCACCTTGTGGTGTCACCACTCTGACCATCTCATACAGCCGCAACAGCTACTCTGTGGCTAATGTTTTCAGCTCTGGGTCTATCCTGCCGGCCCGAGAGCAGTACTCCATATTTGATCTTCGTTCTCTCTCCATGAGGCACCTTTGTGGTGTCACCTACTCTGACCATCTCATACAGCCGCAACACTACTCTGTGGCTAATGTTTTCAGCTCTGGGTCAATCCTGCCTGGCCGAGAGCAGTACTCCATGTCCAGTGGGCCAGGCCTGCCTGGCTCTTCAACAATGGTGGCAAACTGCAGTGTGCCTGCTGTAACTCAATGGTGCTGTTCCTACGAAGCCTTACCCTTTCACCTGCTTTCCCTTGCACGATGCATACTCTGAGGGAGAGTAGGCAATGGGTTGAGGGGTATGTCCAGTGGGGCCAGCCTGCCTGGCCCCACAACAATGGTGGCAAACTGCAGTGGCCTGCTGTAACACAATGGTGCTGTTCCTACGAAGCATTACCCTTTCACCTGCTTTCCCTAGCACGATGCATACCTTGAGGGAGAGTAGCCAATGGTGAGGGGTATGTCCAGTGGGGCCAAGCTTGCCTGGCTCTTCAACAATGGTGGCAAACTGCAGTTGGCCTGCTGTAACTCAATGGTGCTGTTCCTACGAAGCCTACCCTTTCACCTGCTTTCCCTTGCACGATGCATATCTTGAGGGAGAGTAGCCAATGGGGTGAGGGGTATGTCCAGTGGGGCCAAGCCTGCCTGGCCCCACACAATGGTGGCAAACTGCAGTGGGCCTGCTGTAACTCAATGCTGCTGTTCCTACGAAGCATTACCCTTTCACCTGCTTTCCCTAGCATGATGCATATCTTGAGGGAGAGTAGCCAATGGGGTGAGGGGTATGTCCAGTGGGGCCAAGCCTGCCTGGCCCCACAACAATGGTGGCAAACCGCAGTGGACATATGTAAACCAGTACCACCCCATCGCCTTCTTTGCCTTGTTGTGTGCAAACTACTATATAGGGGAATGTGGCCAATGTGGTGTGTGTAATGGCATTAATGGTAAGTTATATACAATTATAAGTACCAGACATATAGCTAGCTAAATAGATATGTGTATTGTAATTTTTCAAATAAAAATTGATTATGAATCTATCTGAATAATTTGATATATCGAAAAAATAAGCCCAAAAACATTTTTTTTTTCAGAACTGTTTATATATATATATGAAATTTAAAAAAAAAACTATTTACAAAAACAACAAAAAAAAAGGGGGTTACTGGGGTGCCCTCCTCTCCAGTCTGGTCAGGCGGCGGTCCAGGCGGCGGTCCAGGCGCCCACCATGTGGCGCATCTCCCCGCCGCATGCTCTGTAGTTCTGTGGAGGAAGATAATTGAGAAAATGAGAGATGTTCGAGCACATTTCCTAAAGCACCATGCGGTAGATGCAATTTTGCACCTGATAACTACTTACACATACATGGTACTGCAATGCTATAATGTTGCGGTATGTGATAAAGGAAAGCTCAGTATAAGATATCATTATTTCTAAAATTCTTAGTTTATATTATGCATACCTAGTTATGGTAACAGTGATTTCTACTGATTGGCTGTTGGATGGGTTACACATGCTCAGATCTCTACTGAGCAACTGAATCAACCCAGGCGCTGGGTCAAGGGCAAACCATAACGGTCTCTATTAGGGGTCCTGCAAACAGGAAGTCATTATTTCCGTTGCATTTATTTATACACAGACACAATGCTGATTGCTGAATGGGCAGATTAAGGTAATTGGGATGGATAAATACTGCTCTTTTTTCCTTAAAAGTATATATATTATCACTGAACTTCCACTTAAAGCGATATTATTGCATCATGGGGATCACTGATAAACAGCAGGAGGTAATGCTGGCTTAAAACATTACGTTTATTGCTAAATTGTATCAGAACATTCTTGGGTTTTGTATCACTAGGACTGTGCTACATACAACATTTTTTGGAAGTGGTGCAGCCCCCTAAAAGCATTGTCAAACCCACAGTACCCAATGTTGCATCATGTAGCGTGGATTTTACACTGGAAAATCAGATATTAATAGTCTTGTATATAACATTTCATTAACGTTAGATATGATTTACTACGATTCTCAAGCATGGCCGCCAGAGTGACTGGAGAGGCAGGAGGTGCTGGAGGGGCTGGAGAGGGTGGAGGACCTGGAGGGGCTGGAGAGGGTGAGGGGGTGGAGAGGGTGGAGGGCCTGTAGAGGCTGGTCCTGCTTCTAGAAAAAAAAATGTTTTTTCAACAATCACCGTCCAATCCATTAGTAATATATATAGAACATTTCCTAAAAGGCTATGTAGTGAACATTTCTTGGATAATTTTGGACGTTTGGACCGAATTTCGTGACTTAAGCTTAAAAACTGAGGGACAAGTTACAGCCCAAACAATGGGGAGTTGGGGACAATAAATGGGATGAAAATGAGAAGCTCTGTCTCTCAAGCCAAATTAATAGATTTGTTTCCTTTTTTATTTTCGAAAATTTTTTCAGTGAATAATAAAATTCAATTAATTATCAATGATAATTTCACTAATTATTTGCTGACAATCAAGGTCAATAAAAAATTAAAAATTGCTTAGGATGCACTTACGTGTCTGGCTGGTCCCCGGTTCCTCCTCTTCTTGGGGCGGTGGACTGCCCGGTGGGGGCGATGTGAGCCGGAGGGGCAAGGGACTGCCCGGAGGGGGCAATGGGCTGCCCGTAGCCTGAGGGCTAGTTGGTGGTAGTGCTAAAAAAAAAAGGAAATTTATTTTAACTCTCACTGTCATTAAATGTTCAAATACATTTACTAAAACAATTCTCGGAGAAGTTGACAAAAATTATGCAAACATTTTGATAAAGGGCTTGGACATATCAACGTGTTAAAGCACACAATAGTGTGGCACAATTAATGTGATCCTCAATTTTTGCACAATTATGCTATCGTACTGCACTCACATGGCAATACACATGAGCACACCGGAAACACGCGCTTGTTTCTGGAGGGCTCGTGTGCGCTGTAATGTGGCCTTGGACAAATGAAAGATTTAGAAAAATGTTTTTTTTTCAATAGGCTGCACTTACATTCTTCCTCTGGCGGGGACGGTGGTGGGGGTGGGGTATCCGAGGAAGATTCCCCTGCAAATTAAAATAAAAAAATACATAATGAATGATATATCTAAAGAATATTTAATTATATACTTTGAATTCTGCTTGAAAATACAGATTAATAAAGGCAATATTTAGTTTCTTTAAAAGTCAATCATATTTCTATGGCAATGATTTCATACCTTATTCTGGCTAAGTATTATATTTTTATTGTGTGTATTGTAGCCACGGAAAGGGAAAAGTTGGTTGGGTGTAGGGGAGCATCAGTAGCTGTGTGTACTTGTATCTGTATAGATTTTGTGGGTCACAACATTTTAATTTTGAGTGTATAAATCAATTTTAATAATTGATCAACATTTTATTTTTGACTTTACTTTCCTTCAAATAGGGCTGCCATGTAACTAAAAGGGTGGGCCAGTAAAGTGTGTTTAACTGTGTCTATGTGTGGGTATCAGTGTGCAGTTATTATAAGATAAAGAAATCAATTTTTAATATCGATTTCATTTTTAACTTTACTTAGCCTTTAATAAGGCTGCCATGGAAATGGAAGGGTGGGCCACCAAGTGTGTCTATGTGTGGGTATCATTTTAAATTTATAGGTGTTATGTTAAATAAGTCACTTTTCAGTGATTTATTTTTTGACTTTACTTACCCTTTAAATAGGCTGATATTGAATAATACAAGAATAATATAATGTAAATACCATGAATGAGAAATACAGAACTTGGATCTCTCTCTCTCTCTCAAGCCAAATTTAAGATTATTGATGTTTTTAAAAACATATATATATATAATATGTTTTTGTCAGAAGTGAATTAAAATATTTACTACGTATTATAATACAGTAATATAATAAAAAGTATACTTGCCTTCTATCATTTGCCGAACGGCAGCCACATATTGAGGCCTCTGCCTCTTGAGGTCTGACCACTGCCTCTGGAGGTAGAGACAGTGGTCTGGTATCCGAAGCGTCGCAGGATGCGGCGCTGTAGCCCCTCCATTATTCTGCGCCTCCGGCGCCGCACATGATGGGTGCCAGGGGGAAATCATCATACCCCCTGAGCAGAGGTAGTTCAGGGCATATAGTTGCCTTGCAGCACTGGCCATTTGATAGGCAGGAAGTTCCGGTTCCTCGTTTTTACGGAAATCCTCGTTTTTACGGAAATCCTCGTTTTTACGGAGATTCGCGGACTTACGGAATCCTCGTTTTTACGGAAATCCTCGTTTTTACGGAGATTCGCGGACTACGGAAATCCTCGGTTTTACGGAGATCCTCGTTTTTACGAAATCCTCGTATTTTCGAAAAATACTGTTCTCGCTAGCGGACTGTAATTTTTAGGTATTGTAGGCATTGATACGTGTTTCTAAGACATTACCCAGGTCCCTGAGTATTAAGTTACATTACCAAGGCTATTTAGACCACTTTTAATGCGGATTTTGCCGAACTTTCATTTTAATACGTTTAACGGGTCCGCTCGCGGATTTTCGAATTTACGGATTTTTCAAAATCCGCGGATCCTCGCGCGGACCGGATTTTTCGAAGTTCGGACATCTCTACCATACATTAGTTGACTTACCATGATACGGCCTGGCAATGTTGTGGAAATATTAGCTGGTAAACTAAAATTGTAAAATATACTGCGCTTCCCTTAATTTGCAAACCAGAGTTTTTTCTGCTGCAAAATACAAGCAGGGAGATTCAATAAAAGTTTGTATCGTTAAAAACGGTGCTAATTTTGCCCCAACCAATCAGATATTACTTAACATTTGAAAGCTAACATCTGATTGGCTGGGGCAAAATTAGCACCATTTTTTAACTTTTATTGAATAACCCTGAAGGTTTTTAACAATGATCTGACTGGACATGACACTGAATTTTGGTGTGTATGATAAAATAAAAATGTTTTCATGTAATAAAGTAGTTACTGGAGATCATGTGCTCTTCCACCGGACTCTTCTTTTGTTCAAGAAAGGTGCCTATTTACCAATAATCACCCCAGGTAATGATTTCACATGTTTTGTTTGCTCACTGTCAACATAGCTTTTATATTTCTCGCACCTCTAACATCTGACGTGATTTAAACAACCCTGCCCCCCTGTGAAATATCTCTGTCAAATAAACATTTTAATAAAAGCCCCACTAGTTACATCTACCATATTTTTATTAATAGGTAAAATGTCATTACAATGTTTTTTGATTGTTTATTGCACCTCTTCTCTTCTTCATCTAATGGAATGAAACTTTTAACTGTTCGCTTTGATCTTTTCTTGTGAAAATCTTAATTTTCTCCAGTTTAGAATTAGCAAGTTTTAACCAATTAAAGTGCAAGTAATTGTATCTTAATTAAATATAAAGCACCAATGCACATATGGCTTATAAACATCTCCTTCTAGGGTTTTAATTATAGTCATTTCATTACTGGATTGTCATTTGTCAGTATACAACAATGATCATGATAAAGACATCTGATTATTATGGCCTTTAAGTAATTCACACTGACTGTCGGCTGTTACATGAAATGAGTTTTATCCTTCGACACCAGAGCTCAGAGGATAATAAACTCTTGTTCAGTTCTGCAGAATTTGTAGAAATTCCATAAAACTGAAAATTCTAATTGAATCAAAGCCAATGGGAGGGGAAATGTTGCAACCAACTTGGTTTAATTGATATTCTAATATCAGTGTTTGCTTTGTACAAAGATCACAGGGACCTGGGAATTTACACAGGGAACATGTACCAATAGCTAAAGGTTTTGGAGAAAAAAAAATTAAAGGGCATGTCCACCCTTAAAACCAAGAATGTATCACTGGTCTGCCCTCAATTTCAACCAATATATTTTTCACATTATTAGATGTATTATTAGATGTATGATATTTAAGGATAATTATTGCCTCCATTCTGGCAGAGTAAACTGGCCCCTCCCTTCTTGCAGTTAATCAAGGTTGTTACACCTGACATCACAACCAATGATTGACTGCTGTTTTCCCCTTTTGCCTCCTCAGCACATGCTCAAGTTCCTAAAAGCTCATTGAGCATGGGAAGGAAGTGGTAGCGTCTGCCAGAGAGCAAGAGAATGAATTCAATACTTATAATTAAATATCTGGTTTAGAAAAGCAATAAATTACTAAATATAGCAATTGGGGTTGGGGTAAATAAATCACATGTAGTGTTATGTTTTAAGGGTGGGCATGCCCTTTAATACCAGAAAAACAAACTTAATTCCTACAGAACACAGCCAAAATTTCACATTTTGGACATTACATTTCTATGAAATTCTGAACATTTCAAACATTCAGATTCTCAAAGTAAATTATTTAAAATAAAATGTTTTGGCAATTGGTAACATGTTCCCTGTGCTATTATCTCGTTCCTAGTGGTTCCTGGTTTTTAAACTTTAATCAGTTGAGGACATGCTTGTAAATTCATTCCTTAATTTTATTGTTCTTGTTAGGAAGGTATTGGCTCTACCTCATCTACTTTTATCTTACAGTGTGTATTAACTGTGTTTATCTAAATCAAATGGGGTTCGGTTTGTCGTTATAATCCATCTGGTGCTTAAAGGGTCATTTCACTGCAAAAAAAATGGTGCTTCCTCTGGAAGGATCTGCAGGTCTTCTTCATCCCTGGGTCCTCCTGAGGTCACGGGGGCTGCTACAGTGTACAGTATAATTACAGGATGGTAGAAGTTACCATAAAGTTGGTTGTTACATATTAATAACTAAAGATTAAATGGGATTCTTCTACATTTAATTTCATTTTTTTACTCTACAGTGAGTTTTTCTGCCAGTGATGACCTAGATAATCTTATAGTTATTTGTCACTTATCTTTATAAAAGTGCCTCTTGTACATTATAACAATATTTTCCCACACCCTCTCCAGTGATTATTAAGTCAGAGATGTCATGCAGCCCTCTAGATGTTTGAAAACTACAACTTCCAGCATATGCAGGCAGGGGGCCTAGGTTGTTGATGTAGATGTTTCTATCATTGACAATAATATTACATGTCGGTCACATAGAAGAACGGGAGAGATGGTTCCAGCAGGATCGGTCTAATGTTGCAGGAACGCTCGGTCGGGTTAGTAAAATCGTATATATGTATGGCCACCTTCAAGTCATAAACTTAATTTTCGGGGCTGTCAGCAGTTGATGATAGGCAAAGACAATTAATAAAATCTATGTAGAATTTCTGTGATTCCTACCAATAGGTAATTCAATCTTGTTTCTCTGCTTTGAATCAAGTCAGATTTAATTAATTTAACTTGCTCTTGTTAATGAGCACGAGCTATAATTACAAGGGATTGTTCTGCATAGCATTCAATATCACAGCCTGGGAAAGCAGATAGATCTAATTGTCCTGTAAATTATATTCCTCTTGCCTGTAACTACAAAGTTATTTATTGGAAAGTTGTGTATAGTTTTATACTAGAAACCAATAGGTGAGGGACTAGTACGATCTATAACAATAGCTTTGGGTATAAATATCTCATTAGAATGTGAATAAAAAAGACCTTAAAATGACGTGTTCACAGTCCTCAAATGCCTTTTTATTAAAGGTAACTGTCTTAGTTACAATGATCATTGACAAGTCACATCATTCTCAATCTAAATACTTGTTTTACCGCAAAACAGGCAGGCACCCTATAATGATCCTAGTTTAAATACGACCATTATTTTAAATCAGCTTTTTTTTTTCTTTACCTCTTTATATATATATAATCCACCTACTGCAATTTTCTCTAAGTTGTTTTCTCTCCAGAGAATCCGAGAAAACATGGCGCGCAATCGACCTGGCCTACCGCAATGCAAACAAAGACACAGATTTCCTTAAGTCATATGGGAAACATCTTTATTTTGTTTCCCATATGACTTTACAAGGAGGTCTGTGTCTTCATTCCCGATGTGGTATGCCAGGTTGAATATGCGCCACATTTTCTTGGATTCTCTAATTGTTATGTTACCAGTTCAAACGACAGGCCTGGGCCACTCAGCTACAACAGTAAGCAGATGACTCAGATTGACGTTGCAATTAGCACCTCTCTAATATGCTGTAATGTAATTCATACGGTGGAAGGATACCCATAAGGATTTGGTGAAGGAACTGGGGCTTCTTTTTGTACCTGGACAACTCACTCTGAGAAGTGAGTGTGTTTTGTATTTAAATATTTATTGTAGTTTGTAAAAACCGCTACACAGAAGGGTTGCTCTCTGTACTCTATGTACAGTATTTAGGTAATGGCTCCAACTTGCCAGTGGCTGTGTATTGATAGGCTGGTAGCATTGCAGTTATGTTGCCCCTTTCCACTATGACATTAATGAACAGTCCATTAAGATGGAGTCAACTTGTGGGTGGAACAGGAATATTGGCAGATCTTTGTCTGTTTAAAGCATCTGCATTTTAAGAGATCCTATAAGTTTGTTGGATTAGTCAAAATGTTGAAAACTCTTTTCTGTTTTTCCAATTGACCGCTCAACATTTATTGGAAAAACAACAATCGGGCCAGGAGCGGAAATTTTCCACCACCCTCATCCTCAGTCACCAGTTTTCAAGTGGAAATCTGTGGAAAGATCAGAGCCTTAAGATGGGGAACTTCAAACGGTTCTTCCAATCAGTCTTCCAATCATTGCTGGTCGGAAGAACATCTTAAACTGAATTATCTTTAACCTTTGGATTAGATATATTGTGTTGTACTTACTTACTAAACCTAGTACAGTTCAGTTTGGCGATACCACAAAAGAATCCTATGCATTTTCCATTATCTATGGAGACATAAAACAGCAATTTGCATCACCAAATGGGACACTGAAGGTTCCATTTTAATTTTAAATAAAATTAGCCCATTTAAAATTCTTCCTCTGTCCAAGCTGGTCAACACTATAAACAGACATATATAATATAATAAATAAATAAAGTCATATTGTGTAGTAAGACCAATCTCAGAGCTCCATAGTAGTTTTAGAGTTCAGAGAGGTTACATACAGGTTACATAATCACCCAACCCCCTTTACACACACAAAAATTTGCAGAGTGTGTAATCTCCCCCCACCCTCTTTTTGCATTACTTACCATTCTCCCCCGGTGCTCCTGAGTCCATATACCTTACCTTGAACACCTCCAGTCCCTTGACATTCTCTGCCACACTTCTACATTGGAGAAGTCTGTCAAGTGATGTCACGCATTGTATTTGTGCTGTATTACCAGATAAAAGTTATAGAATAGTGAATGTCTTTCAAGGAATTATGGCATGAGGTCAGATCCAATCTCTTTACCCATTCAGTACTGACAGATAAAGCTTTCTGTTTTTATTACAAACCCCATCCCCTGTCAAATCAAATGGCAAAATGTTTTACTTGTCCATTGAACTAGAATGACAAGTGACCTAATGAATATTTCCAGTTTGACTCCTGCTTGTAATTGTAGAGAATCCGGTTTGGGGCACAACAGTGAGACACCTGGTGATCTGCTTGACTTGACTGGACTGATTCCTGTTGCTATTTTTCACAGTGAATATTTTATATTAATGGTAGGATGGGTCTTGAGCCAAAAGTCATTATCAGAATGTAATTTACTGAGAATGAGAAACAGTGTGACAGACGTATAGATAGATGTGATCAGTACTTGAGAGTTAAACATAGAGAAAAGCAAAGAAATAAACAGCTTGATGTATTTTACGGTATCATTGAACATGTTTCATATTTGTGTAAATCAAGAAAAACAGGAGAAAATAATCCATGGACTTAAACAAGTTAAATAAGTTGAAGCTGAAAGTTCAAACATCTCCAATAAATCACAAAAAGTTCCAACTCCATTAAATGCCACAAAATTCACAGAAAATCCTACAGCTGGCAGACTATTTTTTGAAATACTTTAGTAGGAAAATCTAAACCTTTCCTGTACTGTATTTAATCTCTTTGTATTATAAGTTGTTCCATATTCGTAGACATAGTAAATGCACCAAATATATTAACAGCACAAAACAATCAGATTCTACAAAACCCTTTAGTGCACTTTCCAGACCCGCATTGTGTACTTTTCTCAAAATGGAATTGAGCCTTTTTCTTCTCTTTCATTATGAAACTACTTTCTGTTAATTTGTGCTTCTTGCTGTGGATAGATGGTAATATTCTGTGAGATTGCCACCACTTCCGCCTACAGCCTAAGATTTCATTCAATACGAGTGCGAGGTAGCATTTAGAGTAAAAGGTCTGAAATGTGTTAATACTTCAGTTGTGACAACAGCCACATCCTGGTAAAAAAATTAAGCAAACAGAAGACTGTGCATTAACTGTCTGTCAAAATGATGAAAGACTTGGGATACATTAGGAGTTCTGTTGTTGTACAGCACATTTCTCCCACAATTTCTATTGTTTTCATTTACATTTAAAGCCTAAAAAAAACTATACAGTATTTGTTAGTTTAAGAACCAGATGAACACTATAGTAAAGACAAATTTTTTTTATAGAAATCCTGTGTGAACCCTTTGCTTCTATTTGATCTACCGTATATACTCGAGTATAAGTCGAGTATAAAAATAGCCTAAAAATCGTACCTCGACTTATACTCGAGTCACTCACATTTGCTGTCCAGTAATCGTCCGGCCGCTTGCTTCTGCATCAACTCCTCTGGTGGGTGACGTCACTACTCGGTGCCGGGAAGAGACCGGCGCCGAGTAATGACGTCACCCACCAGAGGAGTTAATGCGGATGCAAGCAGCCGGATGATTACTGGACTTAGGGCAGCAATAGTTTTGATGCAACAGCTTAGCCAGAGCCCCTCTCTGGTGAGAAGAGAAACCCAGGTCAGAGGCCAAAGCGCAGGGCCTTGCTGGTGGTTATGGACCTGACATTCGGCTGCCAGAAATCCAGATGGCAGCATCAAGAGCAGTCTTATTGCAGACCACACAAGGCAAGTCCACTGAACTGGAAGGGCTCTTGGGGGAGTGCAGTGCTTGCCACAGCAGATGTTAGGGTACTACAACTCCTAGACAGCAAAGCATGCTGGGATATGTAGTTTCCAAACATCTGGAGTGGCAAGGAATTGGAGGTTACTGTGTGCGATTCCTCTTTATTTAAAGGGCAACTAATGCTTTACAACTATACAGAATCAGGAGGATGATATCTATTGTTAAAGATTGCCTTCTGATTCTGTATCTTTTTGAGGCTTTAGTTGCCCTTTAAATGGACAGAAGAATTCCCATACAGTAGTCCCATAAAGTAATATTCATATTGGATTTGGCTATTACTGTATAGGACTTCTGTATGCAAATGGAAATTATGCTGTCCATTTAAAGGGCAACTAAAGCCTCAAATCAATACAGAATCAGAAGGCAGCAGTGGTCATAATTTCTACCCTCGAATCAATCACTTTTTACTGATTTTTCAGGTAAAAATAGGTACCTCGACTTATACTCGGATCGACTTATATTCGAGTATATACGGGTATTTGATTTTTTTTTCAAGCATTCAAGGTGGAACCCTTGTTCAAAAGTCATTCTTTTGTGGGACTTAATAAGTGTCTCTGAGGGCTACACATAAGGATGCGTTCATGAAAGTAATTTAATGATATGAATCCCTTCCTCCAACCCTACTACTCATAAACCATTTTTCAGTAGTGTAGGGTACCCCAGCCCACCCCCAAATGCTGTGTTACTTTTTAAAAACAAGCCCCAGAAATAGGCTTACCCGACTGCGTCCCAACCCTAAACGCTTGCTTTAAAACATTGAAATCAGCACCAAAATCTACTTACCTGACCTCGTTCCCTCGGTCTTGGCCTTTCTGCTACTTCCATGCACGGAAGAGCAGAAGGGGCTGGACTGGCAGCTGTGCCTGTGATTGGCTGAAACTAAGCCAATCACTGATGCGGCTAACAGTCAGCAGAGGGAGCTGAGGGAATGAGGTCTGGTAAGTCCATTTTAGGTCTGATTTCTATGTTTTAAAGCTAGCATTTATAGTTGGGGGTGGGTTGCCTTACCTTGTATGATTTTTTTCACCTCCAAGGGAGGCCGACAAGGGATCAGGAGGGGGGGGGGAGAGCTCTACTGCACATGCCAGAGTCCACTAAGCAGAGTAGGAAGTTGCAGGCACGGATTACACATAGGGAGGCTTCTACTCTTCATTTTCTTGACTTCCATTAGGCCCTGTAGGACAACCATAAGGAGCAGAAGAGAAACGTAAGGATCTTCCAACAATACAGTGGGGCCAACAGTGGGGCAAATTTTAGTTTGGGAGGTGGACATGCCCTTCAACCCTTACTTGTTGGAATGTAGGTTGGTAATTTCCTGTGTACATCCTTTTAATCTGCTTTAAAAATATATGTTCAGTGCTAGTTTTGCAGTATCTTTATAATATTCTTATAGTACTGTACATTATCTAAAATATAAGTCAAGCTAAAAATAATTATACCTTTGTTAGAAGAAACGGGAGAATATCTAGTATTATAAAATTATTGTAATACCTATTTTCTGTTTCTAAAAGGAAGGGGATATGTGATTGAAATAGGGAGATTTACTGCACAAACACCTTAATTCGATTAACTCCATATAGAATACTCTGATGCACGTTTTGGGGTTACCCCCTTCCTCGGAAATGTTGTGCACATATAATAAAGTTACAGATTCCCTCGTCATATGTTCACACAATTGCAGATTACTGTTTGTGGTTAAACAGACCAGAGGATTCAGCGCCATCTAAGCTTCAAAAAAACAGGAGTGCGAGGAGAACCTTATTTTAAAAATGATAAAGTCAATGTTAGAAGTTTTTTAATTGCTAAATATAAGTTATTCAACCGGACCCAATAATGGCGAGGGCAGTTACATTTAAATAAATTAATATAGTATATTATATGTGAAATGTTTGCATTATTATAAAATCTATTTATAAAAAACATTTTCAAAATAAGTAGCAAATAGAGGTTAGCAGACACTTACATTTAAATATCTCTTTATTGTGACATTGGTGGTACTTAATGTTTCGGGTCAATACCGCTTTTCAAGTGCATACCATAACAAACAGCAAGTACATATCTACCCACAAATCCATCTATCATTACGTATTACACTTTATATAAATGTATCTACTTATGCTGTAATAGTGGTAAATCAATGTATGCCCTATGCATATATTAATGAAGAAATAATGGACAACTGGCTTTAGCACAGTGGTTTTAAAATATGCTGGTTATGGGGTTTTAATGATGTATAAGCTAAGAGCACTTGCTACACTTTAACTGAATGTTCTGCCTATAGGTGGATGGAGTTGTGGGTAGATATGTGCTTGCTGTTTGGTCTGCTAGGTTGGACTATACAGAAATAAAAAGGTTTTTCTAATTTTCTACTGCTACTGTATTCGATGTGTAGTCAGGTATATAGCCAGAAATCCTTAGACATAAATAACTTTTCATCTGATTTGAAGGAAAGTCCCACTGATTACTAGTAACTTTGATTCTTCCTCAAATCCTATCAACATATTGATTACAATAACCTTTATTATTTATGCCAAACACTGACATTTTCTGTAACTGGGGGAAGGATTCTTCCTGCTGGTTTAGTTAACGATCTACAGAAAATACCCATCTAGTGCTATTGTAATGTCACAATAAGAGAAGCTTACACAATAACAGTAAACAGAGGGAGCCCTGTGTGTTTTCATGTATATGAAAAATATTTACTTCCTACTTACTAACCATCCTCCTATGCTGTATTATCCGGTAAATTAATATGGAGGGAAGGGAGGCAGAATAATGGAGGGGTATGCAGCAATAATGAGATTCCGAGAATTAAGAGCAAGGACACTGAATAAAGAAAGACGGCAATGCTACATACATTGTACAGGTCTTACTTAAGGAAAGTCAGCTTTCTATCTTATAATTTCAGGGCCATTTTATGAAAGATTAATGGAATAAAGTCATGTAAAGAGTGCCAGTGTTAGTGAATGCCATGCCATTACCTTTTAGAAATGATCAGCAACATTTTAAGGAAAATTTAAAGGTGGGTACACACAAGGAGACAATTTGCCCCAACCGCGCGCTCACTACTAGCCGAGTCCCACACAATGAGATATTTTCACGTCCGCCCGACCAAACAACCATCCGATAAACGCTATCGGCCGAATATATTGTATTGTGTGTACCCAGCACTAACAAGTGTGCAAGCCACCAGCCGAATCAGGCATTCGAGGCAAAAGTATCTTCAGGGAAGGTAGGGGGGCAGATTCTTATGATTTTGATGAATTAATTGTTATATATGTTGGCACTATAAAAAAAGAGAAATATGAATAATAGTTATTTGTTTTATTTAGAATGAAAATGGTTAGGGCAGTCGATCAAGCCAAAATATCGTACCCTATGTACAGTCTTAAAGGGGGCCATACACTTTGGCGTGGCTGTACATTTACGACCATGTGGCCCTACAATACCAAGACATGATCATAACACGGTTGTAAAAATAGCATCCATTAATGGTGCAGCATCGCAAAATTGTGATACCGCGGCTCTATTATTATGCCCCTATGTGTGTGTTAGTACACATACACCAGAAACATGAAAAACATTTTTAAAAAAAACACTAGAAAAGGCACCACATTGCCATGGTATGATAAAAGGAGAGACATGCCAACACCCCACAAATGGTACCACTATCAGAATTAATAGTTTTGCTACATGTATCACCCCAAATGTTATATATTTACTAAAATGTCCACGTGGCCCTGGCTACATAGGACAAACAAGCAGACCATTCAAAGTCAGACTGAGCGAACATAAAAGCACAATCAGAAACTATAAACCCATAGAATCACAAAAGAAAGAGAGAGGACAGGATCTGTATAAAAAAGAAACCATGCTAGCCAAACATTTTTCTGAAGCTAAACACCATCAGGGAGATTCAATAAAAGTTCTTATCGTTTAAAATGGTGCTATTTTTGCCCCAACCAATTAAATCTTATTTAAGGACAACTCCACCCTCATAAGAACATCTTTTAGAAAGAATGGCCTCTTTAAAATATGTTGATATATCACACTTTGTCCTGTGAATTCATTACTATTTGCCTGCTATGCTTCTGGATGCCTCATGGAAACTGAGCCATTTAGAAACCTGTACTGAGCCTGTACTGAGCCTGGGCATGCTCAGAAGAGGCAGACAGGGGATTAACATTCAGTCATTGGCTGTGATGTCATCTGTCAAATCCATCCAAATCCAAACTGACAGTTACTAACTGGAAGAACCAGGAAGCAGAAACAGGGAAACAGGACATTGTGCAGGATTTCAGGTTAGACTTATATATTTCACTTTTCAAACTATTACCATTTAGGGTTTTGGGGGTGATTTACCTGCATGTAAGTTTTCATTTTGGGGCTGGACTTGCCCTTTAACATTTGAAAGCTAACATCTGATTGGTTGGGGCAAAATTAGCAGGAAAAAAAGAAAACTGAGGGTCGCACTCCAAATCGTAAGAAACTTTATTGTGAACCACACATTTCCATCTCACAACGTTTCGGGGGGATGCCCCCTTCTTAGCACCCTTTTAAACGATAAAAACTTTTATTGAATAACCCTGCATATATCCCAACTGCGATGGCAGATCTTAGAAAAAATTCATAAAAAGGAAGGTGAAAACAACACTAAAACATTACTTAAAAGGGAATGCCATATGGAACACATTGTTCCCAAATGGTCTGAATGAACAATGGAATATGTCTTCCTTTCTATGATTTTTCTAACTCCCTTATTTATAGATAACTGGCTGGGCGTGAATAGAAAATTTGGATTATGGTTACTACTAGAACCCAGCTGGTATGAAATTTATTTGTAGAATATTTTATAACTATATTTGGAGGTTTTACTTTTGTGTCTCCCACATCTTATGTATATATGTATTATATGGCACTTTATCAACCTTTGCTCTGGACTTGTTCTTATTTTGGACTGATTCAATAAGGATACACTATTGGACTTTTTTCATCTATTGGTGTCTCTTCACATATGGATGATGGAAGATTCACCCACTGGAGGTAGAACCACATAGGGGATGGGACTATGGGTGTTATATATTGTACTGTACACATTCACTTTGTATCTGATGAAGGGTGGCTGAGGTCCCCCGAAACGTTACATGGTTGTATATCCACTAAATAAATGGGGTTAAGGACCCAATTGGCTGAAGTGTGTGCGGTTCCAAACTTCTTTCTTTGATACTTAGCTTGGAGACGTGGCAGGACGTCCGGACACCAGCACCACTGAAAACATACAAAGCACATGCTAGTCCTAAGGGAGTAAGCCTCTATACTAATTGCATACAACCATACCTTCCTATACAGAGTATACTACAGTAGTTGAGAGTGTGTGGCCAATACGATTGCTTCCTGTGTATATAGAGTATAGGAGGCAGATTGTTGCAGTGTATTTGTCAGTCTAAACAAAATCCTCAATGGATTCCAGTTGAATCTGCCGTGAATTTGACATTCGTTGCATGAGACCCTTTAGAGGGACAATGATCACGGTGATAGTAAACCATACATAGTGATATTGTTCCACCAAGATCTTGTGTTGCTGTCAATAAAGATACATGTTGAATGGAGAGTCTCCTCTCTTCTATTGTGCATTGAGGCTTTTCTCATTTTGCAGTGGGGGTTTGAATTGATAAAACACTTTCCAAGTTGTTGGGTTATTTTTTCAGTTTCACTGACACTCCTATTCCTTTTCTCTCTTTAATGTTTATTACTACATTTAAATGTACTAAACCACTAGTGTATGAGAAAACTAGAATTCACAGGTCGGTAGGAGAGCATATTCCTACCTCCCAGCGTGCAGTACAATTAGAACTGTGCACTTTCAAGTGAGCAAGGCACTTGCTGACCCATGTACTGGGTGGGAGGTATGGATACGTTTCAGTGATCTGTCATACAATAAGAGGCTCTCAATAACCTTTTTATAATTTGTCCTTTTGTGTTTGTTGGAAATTAACATTAGAAGGTGAATATGTCATTATATCCCATTAACACCCATTTCTTACTCGGTGTACTAACAGGGTTATTCAATAACAGTTCTTATCGTTTAAAATGGTGCTAATTTTGCCCCAACCAATCAGATGTAATCTTTCAAATGTTAAATAAGATCTGATTGGTTGGGGCAAAATTAGCACTATTTTAAACGATAAGAACTTTTATTGAATAACCCTGTATGTTTTTTCAGTTTGTGGAACATCTTTTCTTAAATCCGTGTACAAAACATCTTCAGTGTTAGAATTTATATCTGTCTGTGGAACAGTAAGCTACTGAATGTTTATAGACATTGTGATTGACAGAAACACACACACATACACATTGTTCTTACAACAACAAACAGCAAGTTCTACAAAGGGAATAAAATAATATCAACATCCAACTGGATCACAGAATTCCTCTGCCCTGCCAGCCGGTGATATTTGCAGTCTCTTTGGTGCTGAAGTTCAGGATCTATCTATTTTACAGATAATCAGAATAGAACTGTAATACACAGAGATTGCTGATGTGCTGCTCAGTCTCTTTCAAACACCGTTTATTGAATTCATTTCATATATATAACAAATGTTCCAGTGCAGACCTGATATCTCCTAATGAGCATTAGAAACCTACGATCTATGCCAATAAAGGTGACTGTTGTGGACTGGGCGGCAGGCTGGATATTGAAATTCAACACAAGAGCAATATACAACACCGTCTGTCTCTCCTGCCCCCCCTTAAAGGGAAACTGTGGTCTCCAAACAAGTTAAGTTTGAATGAAAGGCCAGTTTCCTACCTTTTAAAATGAGCCATCAACCATCTCTCTACATGCTCCACAGCCCAAGATATACAGAAATGACTGACCAGAAAGTTAATAGGTGGGAGGCTGACTTGTGACATTCCTGAGGCTTCTCCTGCACAGTGCCGCCGGTGAGCACAGCCTCAGACTCCCTCAGTGTGTGAGGGAGACAGGAAGTCCCTCCTCCTCTCTGCTGTGTGAAGTCCTGAAAGAGAAGGTAGAGGGGGGGTCTGAGTAACTCACGGCACCTGCGAGTGGGCGGGGCCACATGGGTCTGTAAGATAATGGGTCATGGGGGGCCTCCAACTGGAGGGACAATGGGGTCCATGAGTGAGAGGGACCAGGGGGGCTGCAAAGGGGAGGAAGAGATGTATCTACTGTACATGCTATTCAATGTATACCAGCTGATTAATGTATTATGTCAATTTGTCTAAATGAGTATACGTTTACATAACTATATTTTGAGTGCATCTAAGTAAATATTAGACCAAACCCTCTTTCCACACATCCCATTTATATTTAGTTTCAGATTCTAATGAATAGTTTGAAACATACTGTAATCCATTAGAATGTAGTTGTTACTTCATTTAGAAGTAAAAAGTAGTTTTCTGAGCTATAAGTCATGTAAAAATTGTTTTTGCCTGAACTTTAAGGATATTACAGCAAAAAACTGATGACTTGTCAGTTATCTTCCCGCAACCCCAACTGATATTTTTCCCAGTTATTTATATGCATTTGTAACAAGATATTTAATGATAAGTTATATTTCTATCTGGTAAAGGTATCTGCCTCATCCCTCTGATTAATAAGCTTTTTATACGCTCGAATATGTGCAAAGGAGGCAGCAAGCAGGTGAAAAAGTAGTCAATCAGTCAATCATTGGCTTTGATTTCAGTTGTCACAACCTTGAATGACTGCATGGTGGGAGGAGCCAGCTAATTCTGTCAGAGTAGGGAACATAATTATCCTTAAATATCTGGCTAGTAGTTTAGCTAATTATTATTATTATTATTATTATTATTATGGATTTATATGGCGCCAACATCTTCCGTGGCACTTTACAATTACATAGTCATACATTACATACAGGGTAATACAGGTTATACAAAGTCATACATATTACATACACAGGTAATACATAATATACGTAAACAGAGTGATGAGTTTCTTACAGCAATACCGTGATACAATAGGAGAGAGGATCCTGTCCAAAGAACTTACAGTCTAGAGGATATGGGGGTAAGACATAAGGTTGTGGGAATCGGTAGGCTGTAAATAGATTGGCAGTAGAGCATGAAAGGCAGGTTGGATGAAATTGGGTAGTAATTTCTGGACCAGGTTATATGCTTGCCTGAAGAGGTGGGTTTTAAGGTTACGTTTGAAGGTATTAAGGGACGGTGAGTGACAGACAGATGGAGGAAGGGAGTTCCAGAGCAGAGGGGCAGCACAAGCAAAGTCTTGAATGGGAAGAGGTGACAAGGGTGGATAAGAGTAGGATATCATTTGCAGAGCGGAGGTTGCACCTGGGACAGTTTCGGTGGATCAGCTCTGAGATATATGGAAGGGCTGTATTGGATAGTGCTGTATAGGATAGGGTTAGCAGCTTTAACTGGATCCTTTGTGTGATGGGCATTAGAGAGGCATTAGAGAAGCAAGAAGAGAAATAAGCCAGGCAGCAAAGTTGAGGATGGATTGAAGTAGTGCCAGGCGGTTGTTTGGTAAACCACACAGGAGTGTGTTACATTAGTCTAGCCTGGATATGATTAGGGCATGGACTAGGATTTTTGTAGCTTCATTCGAGAGGAGTTGGAGCCAACAGGAGTTGGCAAGAGAACTGTATCAGTTGGGGGCAAGTAACTGACAGTTGTCCCGTTTTTTTTTTTTCTTTAAGGGTGGACATGCCCTTTAAATAATGAAACATTTGGTTAAACAAGCCACCAAGAAGGTCTATTGTAGAAGATTCCATTTATATATACAGGGTTATTCAATAAAGATTCTTATCGTTTAAAATGGTGATAATTTTGCCCCAACCAATAAGATCTTATTTAACATTTGAAAACTAACATCTGATTGGTTGGAGCAAAACTATCACCATTTTAAACAATAAGAACTTTTATTGAATCTCCCTGTTAATCTATTAGGATATTAGGATTTTCAGGCATTGGGTCTTTTCAGTTAGGATATTAGTTGTCTATTTTTTGTGGCAGTCAAATCAATTTTGTTTTCAACCCCATCTTCTATTTAGAACAAAAGGTTTCTTCAGTGTTTTGACATTGTGTACAAAAAGAAAGAGAGAATACTGTAGGTACACGGGTGTTGCAGAAAGCATCTGACATCTTTCAATTATTTCAATACAAATGTCAGATATTATCATTTAGATTGAAGCTTTATATCACTTCTTCATCCAGATTAATCTAATATTTATGTACAATTGTGCTTTATTGTGTCAATTTTCTTGAACTTTAATATATGCATTAAATCCAATACACTGCATAGCCACACTAACTTTTTGCACAATGTGGCTACATTGATTTCAATTCTTTTTCCACATTATGGAGCCCACACTCAATGTCATTTCAATCTAATATCTATCTTTGCAATAAAAAGATAAGGAAAGTAGAGCTGTGATACCTAACTAGATAAATAAAATTAATCAAGCTTTCGGGAGTCCTAAGCCCCCTTCATCAGGATGGATGTTACAAAAGAAACTGAGAAATCACAAACTTATATACACATTGGGACAGTAAACATCAAACAAATTGAACAGATGACCAGGTATAGATACAGACGGGGGGGGGGGGGGAACAGTAGTGGAGGTGTGAAATGGGCACAAGTAGATAACTGTAATAATGTGAGAACAGTGTCTTTTGAAATGTATCAAACAGTACAAGAAAGTGTCCTGGTGAGTGGGTTTAGTCTGGGTGGGGATGTAGAATAAGTTTATATTTGACCATAAAACTCATGTCCCTATTTAAATCGCCATTCAGGGAATTAAATTTCTGAATGAATTTCTATTCCCATTCCTTACTTTTTTTTTATTGTGAAAATTGCCCATCAGAATGGTGATCTTGAGGTCTTTCATACTGTGGCCTCTTTTACAAAAGTGCTTAGCCACAGGGGCATCTGTTAATCCATGCATGATGTTGATCTATGGGAATTCATCCATTTGCGCAGTGTTTGTCCTGTTTCTCCCACATAGAAACCTGTGTTAGGGCACTTAATGTACATTATTAGATACATGTGGATGAAGTGTATTAGATGTAATGTAGATGAAGTGCCCTAGCACAGGTTTCTATGTGGGAGAAACAGGACAAACACTACGGAAATGGATGAACACCCATAGATTCACCATCATGCATGGATTAACGGATGTCGTCTTTTGTAACATCCAGCCTGATGAAGGGGGCTTAGTACTCCCAAAAAGCTTGCTAAATTTGTTTTTATCTAGTTAGCCAATAAAAGGCATCACAGCTCTACTTCTCTAGAATTATCTGACCAAGAGTAGTTCTTTTTGGCTTCTAGAAATATTTTTAGTGTCATGGTGATGTTTATACCCAGAATGAATGATTTAGATTTGTTTCATTTATAATAGGAAATATTCCTATATAGTCTAAAACTTGTTGCAAGTGTATGAGGGAAGTGATGATAGGATTGGTTATGAATAGAATGATATCATTTACATACAGACCTAATTTATGTTCTTCTTTTCCTATTATTATGCCTTTTATATTCATGTTGGATCTAATGTCTTCTGCCTGTGGTTCTATTGCTAGGTTGAATATTAATGGGGACAGAGGACATCCTTGTCTTGTGCCATTAGTCTTCTAGGTTCTTATATAAAGTTAAAATAGCTTGTTTGATCCAACCATTCAAATTACATTTCTAGAGGGTTGCTTCTAAATAGGACCAATTGAGAGGGTCAAATGCTTTTTCTGCATCCATTATTATGAGTAATGTAGAGATGTTTTTTTTCTGCCCAATCTATGATATCTATGAATCTTCTAGTGTTATTGTTAGGTTGACGGTTAGGTATAAAACCTACTTGATCAGGGGATATTAGTTGATTTAGGTAGAGTTGCATTCTGTTATATGTGGATCTTTATCTGGTTTTGGTATGGGAATAATATTTGCTAGTAACATCTCTTTAGGGAATCCGTTTTCATTTACTATAATGTTGAATATATTATTCAACTTATTGCATTATTAATTTCACTTATGGAAATAGGGTTATTTAGTTCTTTTAACGTTGAGTCTAGAGATGGTAAATTGATTTTATTTAGGAAATTGTTTATTTCATCTGCTGATGGTTGGTGTATATTTTTGTCATCTTTCTGGTGGTATAATTCTTGGTAGTAATCATCAAAGTGATTGGAGATATCTTTAGGGTTATATGAATTAGTGTGTTGTTGATTTATTATGAATGAGATTTTTGATCTACTTGGTTCAGAATTTATTCGCTAATATTTTTGTTGCTCTTGGGTCTTGAGCATAATATGGAATATATCTATCTATATATATAAAAGTCAATGTATGTATGTATGTATGTATGTATGTATGTATGTATGTATGTATGTTTGTATGTTCCAGAAAAACTTTCAAACGGCTGGGACAATTTTCATGAGACTTGGTACATATATGTATAAGGAGCTGGGGGAAAGCATAGGTTACTTTACAACTGTTAAAAATGCCTCTGTACCCCCTTTTTGTCAACATTTTTTACGTTAATTAACCAGTGTGCTGCCATCTGGTAGTGAATCAAGTTAATCGCACACCTTCAAAATATCACAGATTGTTCAGGGCAGTTGCTTCATTTTGTTCTGTTGTTGCTGTGATAGGATGATAGAGCTGTCAATCATTAGGAGCAGCAGACCATGTGATGTAACAATATCATGTGACCACACACTCCTCCTCTCAATTGTGGTTCACCCAGAGTCAAGATTGAGAGTTCAGAGAAGGCAGCTATGAAAAAATGTGTATTTTTACTTAAGGAAAGACAATGGCAGCTGTGAATGGGATGGAGCTGCCACACTGTAATACAACTGCACTGTAAGGGGTTCATTTTACTTCACACATTGTGTCTCCCCCACAAACTACTGAAACCCCAATATTAAAGGCCACAATACACACTCTTTTTTCACTCACCTTCCCTTTCCATCTGTCATTTTTGCAAGAAAATTGTGTTTTCTGGAGGACATTGTGTGTCAATAATGATTGATAGCATCATTGTTAAAGGGGAAATTAATGCGATGCGCGCTAAATGGGGAGTTGATATGATACTTGCTATAGGGGGAGTTGATACAATATGTGCTAAAGGGGGAATAGATACGATACTTGCTTTGAATTGATGCAATGCGCTCTAAAGGGAAGTTGATGCGATATGTGTTAAAGGGGAAGTTGATGCGAAACATGTTAAAGGGGAAGTTGATGCAATGAGCTCTAAAGGGGAAGTTGATGCGATGCGTTCTAAAGGGGAAGTTGATGCCATACGCGCTAAAGGGGGAGTCGATACGATAAGTGCTAAAGGAGGAGTTGATGCGATACGTGCTAAAGGGGAAGTTGGTTGATGCACACTAAAGGGGAAATTGATACGATACTCGATAAAGGGAAAGTTGATTCGATACACGCTAAAGGGGAAATTGAGGCGATACTTGCTAAAGGGCAACTTGATGTGATACGCGCTAAAGAGGAAGTTGGTGCGATATGCCTTAAAGGGGAAGTTGGTGAGATATGCCTTAAAGAGGAAGTTGGTGTCATACAACATGTAATACACGTTAAAGGTAAAGTTGGTGTAAAAACGCCTTTAAGGGAAAGTTGATGTGATATGCATTAAAGGGGAAATTGATGTGATATGCATTAAAGGGGAAGTTGGTCTGATAAGACTTAAAGGGGTAGTTGGTGTGTTACACATTAAAGGGGAAGTTGATGTGATATGCTTTACATTATATCATATCAACTTCCCCTTTAACTTTAAAGCATTTCATATCAAATTCCCCTTTAGCAAGGGGGTACAACACCTCACATTAATTTATTTTTTAGGTAAAATACCAATATTTTTTTACTCCATATTTTGATATTTTGCAATATCCCCTTATTGCACAACAATAACCCCCCAAATGTCGTGAGGTAAGTGAATTGGGGATGAGATCTGCCCTAGAATTCGGCATTGTGTTGGGCACCCTGAAGTTTACCAGATTTGCAGTAAACTTTGAATGGGTCAGGTTAGAAAGCTGCTGTTGCATTTTGGATGCAGGTTCGGGCTGGATCTTTAGAAAAACCGGGCAACGCTGGGTACTCTGCTAGTATGGAATATATTTGTTGCTCTTGGACTTTGAGCATAATATGGCATATATATGGAATATATTCTTCCATGAGTTTTATTAGATTTTATTTTGTGGGATGGTTTTTATGTGTTTTTCAATATCGTCTATTAATTTTAGTATTTTCTGTGAGCCAGCAAGTTTGGTTCTGGTCACATATATGCTTTATGTCTATTCCAGACTGAGAATGGATGGGCCAGCCCATTGTCATTAAATTCAAAATATTCAATAAGGCTGGGTACACACAAAGGGACTATTTGTCCCGAACGAGGGCTCGCTACGAACGATCGCTCAGCCAGGACAAATGTCTGTTGGTCGTGGCAATAGTGGCTGCGGCTGACAGTTCATACGATCGATCGTGCGGCCCTATAGGGAACCGCATGATCGATCGAGATTAACCGAAATGTCTGATCGTCCATTCGTCTGATCCGGATGAATGGGCGATCGAGGTTGGTCGTGGCCGGCTGCCCCACACAAGCAGATATTTTCGGCCGCCCGAAGCCTTAAAGTTCGAACACACGTGTGATCGCGGTTCCCGACCCACGACGCGCGGTGTGTACGAATGTTCGTTTCGGCCGATAATTGGCCCATGTGTAGGGCCTTTATTGCCCGAAATGGAAGTTCGGTCGGGGATCGCCGAACGACAGACTTGGCGGGTCCCCGAATGACCGTCCGTTTCGGCTGATAAAGGCCCTACACACAGGGCGATAATCACCCGAAACGAACGTTTGTACACATCATGCGTTGCGGATCGGGAACCGCGATCGCATGTGTGTACGAACCTTCAGTGTTGTTTTGACAATAGAATGGGTTTCTGGGCAGATAAGGATTTCATTTGTATATTAGTGTTTTGTTTGATATGTGGTATATCTTCTAACATTGTAAATGAAACTGGAGCGTGATCTGAGATGGTGCATATATGTATGTGGGCTGTTATAAAGTCTTGTAGGAGCCATTGGTTTGTATCTAATCTTCTTGGAGAGTATCTAATCTTGAGAACATGTTGTGTGTTTTGGAGAAGTAGTAAAGTCTTTATCCATAGGAAAAGGAACTCTCCATGTGTCATATAGATTTTTAATTAAGTTAATTAAGTGTTGAAAGGTTAGAGGTGTTTATGTCTGCGGGTTGTATCCGTGTTAGAGTCTAATGTTAAATTAAAACCATCTGTAAGGATTCTGTTAAATGTTTGTAGTGATTTAGCTTTGTTTCTGTTTTTTTTTAAAGAATTTTATTTGGTGTTTTTTGGAGCATATATGTTAACGATTAGGTATTGTTTATTGTTTGTATTACATTGTAATATTATATATCTACCGGATTTGTGTAAGATTACCGTATATACTCGAGTGTAAGTCGAATTTTTCAGGCTTTAAAATTGAAAACCTGAAAACCTAACCTCGACTCTGGTCATGTCCTAATTTAGATCCAAATTCTGCAATTGCGGATAGTAACCAGCAGGTGGCGCTGTGTTAACCTGCATAGAAAGTTACAGGAGCTGATCTGCCTTTACACTTCCTGCTTCCTGTAGTTTGGTTGCTGGACTCACTCAGCACTGTCCCTGTTAATCTAGGTGCTGTAAATCTGGTGGGTCTTCTCAGTTTGGGGCAAAAAACAGCTGATAGTTCAGTGCAAATGACAGCTTGAAACTACAACTCTCAGGTGACATTTTTAACTATTGGGATCAGAGAGTCCTTTACTATATGGGGGTCAGAGGGCCCTTTACAATATAGGGTCAGAGGGCTCTTTACAATATGGGGTTCAAGAGAATTGTAAATGATGGTAAGCTTAATTAAAAGATTACTGAACCTTGCCACTCCACATGTTTAGAAACTGAAACTCCCAGCAACAAAGCATGCTGGGAGTTGTAGTTTCCAAACATGTGGAGTGCCAAGGAATTGGAGGTTACTGGTACTGCATTTGGCTATTACCGTATGGGATTCATGTATGGGAATTCTGCTGTCTATTTAAATGGCAACTAAAGCCTAAAAACAACACAGAATCAGAAGGCAATAGTGGTGATAATTTCTACCCTTGACTTGTACTCGAGTTAATCATTTTTTTACAAATTTTTCAAGTAAAAATAGGTACCTCGACTTATACTCTGGTCGACTTATACTCGAGTATATATGGGTACTTTTTTCTTCAAAGGAAAATTCTTAATTGCTATAGCCACTTCTCTTTTATTGAGTGAAACAAAGCTTTGTATATATGGGAAATGATTTATGTTGAAGTAGATTTTCATGTTTGGGAATTAGGTGTGTTTCTTGAAGACATAGGATGTCAATTTTATATTGTATATTATAGCACCATCCTGGACTATTTTTAATTCTTTGACTATTTTTACCCTTTATCAAAATCGAAATTGCTGTTTTTTCTAATATAATAAATAGCCATTTGAGATGAAATATTACCGTATATACTCGAGTATAAGCCAAGGTTTTCAGGTTCTAAAATTAGCCTGAAAATGTAAGCTCGGCTTATACTCGGGTCAAGTTCCTCCCAGGAAGCAGCAAGTGTTAACTTTCCTGGGCAGCAGGGCCTTTTGGGCTGGGTAAACTGGGCAATTGCCCAGGACCCTGACATCTTTAAGGGGCCCCACAGGGAGGGATTCCTGCATGGCAACGCTTTCAAGTCTGCCCGGCTGTCATGACCCCCTAGCACCAGCTGCTGCTCTCTGTATGCCTTGCTAATCAGCACTTGTAATAGATGAAACAATGTTGCTATTACCGGCAGCTCTGAAAGGGGAAAGTCAGTGTCTTACTACAGCAGATCACTAAACCTCCTAGGGGATCGTGATGTACAGAAAAACCCATAAAAACGGCCCCCTGCATTGCTGCCAGGTCGGAGACTAAGTGGGCAGCAGACCTAAAGCATAGAAGTGTTCAGTGAACTAGGCAGCTAACACACTGCATATGGAATCGACGCACAGGCATACAGAGAGCAGCAGCTGGTGCAGCCAGGAGAGACTCTGCTAGGTACAATAACATTGCAAATTTGGTACTGAACGCTGTATGGAATTACCGGTAACCTCTCCCTACAGCTGTGGGTAAGAAGCCACGACAGGGCTCGGTTAGGGAGCGGGGGCTCTGTAATGTCACTTTTTGATAGACTGGTTATACATTGCTAGCTGGGAAATTACAGGAGGACGTGCCCCTAGTTTGCCCACCTGCCCATGCCACTAGACCCAGGCTTCCTTAATGGCACAGTCATAAAGTGTTTGACTTTCTTTCTTCTGCTGTCCATTTAAAGGGCAACTTAAGCCTCAAAACAATACAGAATCAGAAGGCAATAATGGTCAAAATTTCTACCCTCAGCTTATACTTGAGTCAATCAGTTTTTACTTATTTTTCAGGTAAAAATAGGTATCTCGCCTTATACTCGGATCGACTTATACTCAAATATATACGGTACTTAAACTGGTACCTTGCAAAGAGGTGTCTTTTGTACGGTGAGTTCAGACCTCTGACATTATAGGTTTGTAATTTACCATGAATAAATATTTGCATTGATGAATGACCGAGAATATCTGCTGGTGTGTACCCAGCCTTAGACATTCCTAAGCCATTGTTATTCCATTTATTTGGCCGTTTTATGTTAATTTTTCAGTTGTTACAATGTATCTATTTCCTTTCACAGTAAAGGTTCGTACACACGTGCAATCGCGTGTCCCGACCTTAACGGTCATTCGTTCGGAGATCCGCCAGGTCGTTCGGGCAACGATCCCCGACCGAACGTCCGTCAAGGTCAGGACCCGACCCGTTCGTTTATACACATCGTGCGTCACGGGTCGGGACCCGTGATCTTACGTGTGTATGAACCTTTAAACTGAGTTCTTGTTAATTTAGTGATATTTTTAGGAGAGATATTGTTTGGAGAAGGGATTTTTACTTTATCAGGTGAACTCCACAAGCTCCATTTTGTTAGTAACAATATAGCAGATTCTTTGGAGGACACTGAATGATCCATCATATGTTATTTAGTTTGAGGGGGAATCCCCAACCATATTGTATTCCTTTGTAGCACAGAATGTCTTCTGGGATCCCTCTGATTTTTAGGTTATTTCTTCTGCTGTGATATTCCAAATCTGTTAGTTTGGTTTGCATGTCTGTTACATACAGGGTGGCCAGTAGAGATGGGATCCAGGTCCGATCTGACACTGAACCCCTTGGTTCTGAAATCCAAATGTTTCACCCGAAGCCGGGCGGATCATTTGGATTTTGGGACTTCGGAGCCTGTTTTCTATAATTATCGAACGTTCAAAACCTGGGGTAGGTAGTTTTTATTTTTTCTTTAGATTAGTCCCGGTGCTACCTAAACATCCGTGTTCACCATTGCACAATCATGTTCTCAATAATGATCTCAAGAACTGAAGTTGGAGAATCAGAATCCAATTGGGGGACTGGGGAATGAAGAACTTTGAGCATCAACTGGAAAATGAAATTACATTTAATTAAATGAAACTTTATGCATTTGGGGTTTACAATGTGCATTCTGCTTGATGTGATTAATTTAGGTTAAACCCCTAAAGGCGAAGAACACTGATTATTTATGATAGCTGACAAACTGAACACATACAATCATTTCCACCATATATTTTAAGAGGAGACGTTTAATAAATAAAACTGGTGACAAGTTATATAGTTGGATAGAGATGGCCGAAACTTAGTAGTTTCGTTTCGTTTTCAGATTTCCGGATCTTGGGTAAATCCCGAAGATCCGAAAATCCGAACACATTTTTCGATAATTAAAGGGTATGTCCACCCTTAAATATAATTTTTAATATGTTATTCCCCCATGTCTCCCAGCCCCAACCGCTAATATTTTTTTTTAGAAAGCCCCCCAAACTCTACTTACCTGCCCTCTTTCATCGCTCGCTCCGGCCCTCTGCTTGCGAGTAAATGCAAGCAGAGGGCGGGGACCGGCAGTCGCGTCTGTGATTGGCTGAACGGCAGCCAATCACGGACGCGGCTGCCGGTCATTCAGTGCAGCGGAGGAAAGAGGAGAGGTAAGTAAGAGTTTGGGGAGCTTTCTAAAATAAAAAAATATGCGGTTGGGGCTGGGAGACATGGGGAATACTGTATTAAAGGGGTTTTATGCTAGGGGGGGAGAGGATGTAGATGGGAGGGAGAGGGAGGGGGAGGGAGGGGAGAAGGGCTGCAGTACGCATGCCAAACTTCTCCCGGAGGCCAGGTAGGAGGCAGAGTCCTATATGGACTCTGCTAGCCTCCTGGTGGGCAGTTTTTGGGACTTTGGGGGGGGAATACAGGAGAACCTTATGGAGCTGGGATGGGAGGTAAGGATTTTACTACACTACATGATGGGGCCAGTAGTTGGGGGGATTATAGTTTTGGGGGTGGACATGCCCTTTAAAGTAAAGTAAAGGGCTATTTTTGATAATAATCGAAAATAGCCTCAAACAGTCGATAATTTTTGAACATTCGAGGCTATTTTGGATAATTATCGAAAATACCTTCCAAAGTCCCGAAATCCGGAGGACCCGTTTCGGATTTCAAAACTGATGGGTCCCGTGTTGGATCCGGGTTCCCATCTCTATAGTTGGAAAGGTTGAGCAATATCACTTCCGAAACATTTCCTGCTTTTACTCGCTTGTAGCCCTTTGGCGAGTCTCTGTCTGCAGAGTTTCCCTCTTAACTGTGCCGGTACGTCCTGTCTTTCCCAGTATTACATTTGAAGTGAGCATGCTCAGACAGAGGAGGAGCAGAGGGTCAGGCTACAAGAAGCTTGAACATTATCTGCAATATTTTTTCTCACAGACTGCTACCTAATATTTGATTCAGGGCTTATTTTAGGAAAGACTGCATGCAGCCTTCTATATAAACCTAAAGCTAGGTACACACCTAGCGATTTTTCCTCCTGACCGACCGTTTCGATACTTTCGACCGGTCGGCCAGGAGGAAGGACTGTCGGTTGCAGCAAAAGCAGCCGCGTCCGATAGTTACCGCGACCGATCGCGCGGTCCATAGAGGACTGCACGATCGGACGAGGTTTTCCACTCTGTCCGATCGTCCTTTCATCCGACTCGGACGAACGGTCGGTCGGACATGGGAGCATTCGGATGCGATAATTTTGGTCTGATCGACCGATACACTGAACTATCGGTCAATCGGACCGAAATATCTCATCGTGTGTACCCAGCTTAACTACTCTGGAGTCCACAATTGTCCCTTAAAGAAGGACATAATTATGAGGCTATTCAATCAAGTCTCCGGAGCTCTTTGTAGCTGTAAACCCCCCTCCAACACATACCAGGAGTGCTCCCCACTGAATTAGGGGAATAAATGTTCCTCTTCTTGTGTGAGCAGTAAGGATAATTATACCGTGGAACGACAAAAGCTTTGAAATGTTCTCTGTGAATAGGATGTGCTGGAGAATAGGACCTATTTCTAAAGATCAATGTAAAAGGTCACGTCGTTATTCTAACATTTCTCACAAATTATTCCTTTTATTATTTTTTTGTGTGCGTGCAAACAATGACTTTTCACCAAAAATCTTATTTCAAAAGCAAAGGGTAAACCCTCTTTTATTTGAGGAAAGCAGCCATTTTATCCAATAGGCCTTTCAAAAATGCCCTTGTTGTAACCTTGTTGTATCCAAAACCTTCTCAAATAAATGAGGGGTTCAGTTGTCTCCCCTGCGCAAGGCACAGAATTCCTAGGTGAAATCTGATATCCATATAATTTACAGTAGGGGGTACATTAACTTTTATAATGCACCCCTTGTACCTGAATATATCTGTATATATTGTCTCACCAATAAAGATTTGATTCACCAATACTGGTGTGCCCAGCTACGTTTATCTATTATATGCAATTTCTGTTGGCTACAGTGCCCGGAGCACCCAGCATTTTGGACTTTTTTTACAACCGTGGTTTAGGTGTGCAGGATCCTATCCACCGCATTTGGTATTGAATATATCTTTGTCCCAAATGTCACAATGCTGCTCTTAACACACACCCCCCTGGTCCTGGACTCACAGTTACTTCCCACATGCCTCCACCACGCCCCCCCCCCCCACAAACACAAAACTGCCCATGCCTTCACACCCCCCTCCCCTTAGTAATGCGCTGATTTTAAGTATATTATTGGACAGTTGGGTCCCATAGGGATCCATTCAGGGGGTAGATTATAGTCATAATATAATGTTTTCAATAGCAAATGTAAATATCCTTCGAAACGAATCTGAGGGTTTCGAAGTCCCGACGAAACTTTCGGATCTTCCAAATTTCACAGAACCCAGATTTTTCGAATTTTTGATTTTTAAGTAGATGGTTTTCGAAAATCTAAACACTCCTGTTTCTTTCCATTGAATCATACAATAAAAGTAACGTTTTTATTTTCCATTCTAACTAAAATGTTAGAGTTGAGACATTGAGAGCAGAACTGAATTAAATATGTAGGATAAGGAACTGGATATATATAAGTGAGGTAAAGCATGGTGGCAGAGTTATGTGGAATTGATCTCAGGCTCTAAAGGTGTGGATGAATAAAATGATTTCCAGGGATTGATGAAACATGTTTAAATAATTCTTATAAATATGGAAAGATTTGCCTTGTTTGAATAAGACTTGGTAATTAGAAAGGTAGATTGCAGATATGACAGTGGTTTATGTTTAAAGAGTATATCCAAATCAAATGTTACATGTTGACAGGACACTTCCCCAAATCTTAAAAATCATTATACTTACAGAGCTCAATATTACTTAAAGCAGATATGCTGTGTGATTTCTATTACCCACTTTTCTGAGCCCTGTAAAAGCTCAGAGCTTTCATACAGACTCACTGAGGTTTTGCAGCGTTCAGGAGAGAACACGTTGCAGTAATTGGCCAGTTGAATTGGGGAGTGAATAAAGACAAATGTACATCCAGTCCAACCTTTATAGCCTACCCATGAAACCTGCCAAACAGTTGATCCAGAAGAAGGCAAAAAATAAAAATAAATAAAAACAGCTGGGAGGAGGGGGGGTGGGATTGAATTCCTTCCTGACTCCAGTTGACAAACAGAAAGGATCCCTGGATCGACTAGAACGATATGTATTATTATCAGTAATTCTCAATATTTTTTTAATTGAAGTTTAATTATCCAGCCCATTCTTGAAGCTATTTAATGAACTTGCCATTACCACTCTGCTGGAAGGCTGTAACACTAACTGTAAATAAACCTTTTAAATTTAAAAAGGATGTCCACATGTTCTCTGATATGACCTTTGGGTGAACAATGCACCAGAGAGCTTATTATATGGCCCATTAATACATTATTATAAAGTGATCATATCCCTGTGCAATCCTGGCTTCTCCAATGTAAACAGCCCTAACTTGTCTAGTCTGCCTGCATACTCAAGACCTTTCATTCCCATTATTAATTGAATTGCCCTTCTCTGATCCCTTTTGTATATGGGATTCCAAAACTAAACCACATATTCCAAATGAGGCCTTACCAGTGACTTGTAAAGAGGGAGGATAATACGGTAGTTTTCCTTGAATCCATACCCTCTTTGTAAAAAAACAATACCTAGCTAGCTCTAGCTGTTGCTGTCTGGCACTGTTTGCTACTGCTGTGATCTACTAGAGCACCCAAATCTTTTTTCCAACAAAGATTCACTGAGAACAGAGCTGTTTATGGTGTAGATGGCACAGGGATTGTACCCAAATGCATCACCTTATATTAAGGAACTTTGGATCTCCTCTGCCATCCTGCTGCCCATTTTGATAATCTATCTAGGTCCACCTGCAACAATTGCAGATCATTTGAAGATTTTAATGCTCTGCGTAGTTTTGTGTTATTACCAAACACAGAGACCTTGAGCCAAATACCCACTTCTAACAGTGTAACCTCAAAGCCGTGCACTCGTGCGCACGCACACAAATCTGCAGTCTTGTGCACATCGGTTAAAGTGGTTCACGCACAGAGATTTTCTATTTTAGGTAGTTTAATTGCTTTCTGGCAATCCATAATATGGCTTTTGTAATCCATAAAGGATTGGTCTGTTCCCTATAAAGATTTTAAATGCCATTTTCTTTCTTTAAACCTGAGCATTAAGCCATGCAGGTGAATACCTTATATTTTTACATTTGTACCCTAAAGGTATAATGTTTCATAGATAAAAGGAAATATATCCACACAAGAACCAAAAGCATATATCCCCACTGGTCTGAAACATGTCATGCAGTATCTCTAATAAATCACTGTAAGGACTGCTTTTGGTTCTTGTGTGGATATATTTCCTTTTGTCTCTCAAGCTTGAAGGAATTGGTAAACCCTTTACACGCAATACAGCCTTTATTTTAGCCTTTATAAGGATAAGTATGTTGTAAAAAAAATGTTAAAGGGCATCTATAGTGGGAAATGTAATTTTTTTCCCTTTGTATGTGCTCTATAATTCCCCCCAATACATGTGTTTTAATACACATCTTCTGCTTGAGCTGTCAATCGATTCTCCTAACAGCATGCAGGTGTAGTGTGTAGGCTTACACAAGTTTTACAGCAAGTCTTTCGGTGACTCCTTCCTTCTCACAAAATGTTTGGCAAATACTGGGTTAAAAACAGAAGTAAAGGGAAGGAGAAAGAAGCAGCTTTCACCAATTTATTGCCTGTCAAATGGAGATTGGGCTGCAGTAATAAGGCAGGACTCTGGAACCTCCTAACTCTCCTCCTCCCACTCCTTATGTAGTAAGTGTATCCAGTACAGCAGAGACACTTCCTCTCTACCGGCTTACATACAGAGGTTTTTTTTGTTTACAAAGGTTAGAGTGACATGTAGGAGGATTAATGCGCATGAGTGGCTTGGTTCACAGCCGGACTATTTAAACGGGAATGACCAGAGAGGGGAAGGGGAGTGGGAAGCTCTGCAGTAAATCAGACTGTGTGCAAACATGGAGCCACAGAGGAAGGTGGGAATAAGGCAGCATACACTAACCTTTTATTAGGTATGGATTGGTGCAACGTATTGATTTCACTATACATGCCCTTTAATGTCAGTGTGAAGCTGCAGTTTAAAAACAATTTTGGCTATTTTTTTTCTATCCTCCCAGAGCCTACTTTACTGCTTCAAAGTTGCTGGCTTCATCATCCTGTATATTGGACTTTGTAGCTCTGCCCCATTGAGATCTCCTGGCTCCTCTAGCTTCCTGAGTCTCAACAAGTAAGATCCGGTGCTTACGCACAATGAAGTCATGTTGTGTGCGCATGCTTAGGTGCGCCGAGATCTCCTGACTCATCCTGCTTCCTTGGCCTCAATGTGCATGCATTAAAAAAGGTCAGCAATGATCTTTATAAAGAGAAAATGCCTTTGAAAAACTTGTCAGAGAAAATAAACAGTCCAAATGAAATGTGTCCCTATTATATCTGCCAATTTCTTATAGAATACATTTAGAATACATTTAAATGTTAGATAACTAACACATAGAAAACAATGTACAGTGTAATATAAGGGTAATAAGGTCACCTTTTTTCTAACAATAACACTCGTGTGCCCAAGTAAGAGATAGGTTGGGTGTCAAGGTGGAGGACGGTGTCACCAGAAGGAGCTGTCGGGCGGAGCCAGCACAAAATCCTTCAGCTACATAGATTGTATGGTGATCATACTCTATGATATCATAGATTCTTGTGTGGTGTCCGATGACCAAATCAGTCTCTCTTTTTTTTTTTAATAAACTGTTTTTATTAATATAGCGTTCCAGTTGACACAAAAGACAATTCGTTGTGTTATATCAGTAGGGGATTATAACTACATGTTAGTAATGAATATTTAAGTGGTTAAGTTAGGATAATGGGAGGGTCACGGAGGAGCAGACATTCGGTGTACCATATAGTCATGTAGTCATGTAGAATATCTATCAAACTTTCCCATATATAGAATTTTTTTTTAACCCTCTTCTCTTTGTCTAGAGTGGCTTCGACCCAGTCCATGTGGAATAGAAATATACGTTTTGTTTTGGAGAGTGACAGTGGAGGGGGTAATGTGTCTGTCCAAAATTGTAGAATAGCCTTCCTAGCTGCTGCTGATATATATAATAATAACTTTCTAGCTCCTGTTGTTATTTTTAAGGTTTCTAGCTTCCTGGTGTTATTTCAAGGTTTCACGTGTGCGAGAGTGAATCAGTCTCTTTTTGTTAATGGACAAGGCAAAAATGTTAGAAGCCAGTGTTCCCTTTAAGGTGTGCGCTCCAGCAGCAAAAGAGTTAAGTAACATGTTTCGGTCTGAAACGGCCATAACTCTGTGCTCTTGTATATATCCCTCCTACAATACTTGGGTCAATAAAGATGTTAAATTCCATTAAACAAATTGCTAAGAGCGTTGTAAGAATATTGTTTCAGCCGATAGTCTAGGACAGTTTATTGTCAGATAATAGGGTTGGAATGGTTTTCTGTTAAAGCGTTATTGAACTCTCCATTTATTTCCTTAGGGGGAAATTGTGAATATATAAAGTCACAACTTTACAAAAGATGAATGTACAATACCGGGAAAAAACAACTGTACTGATGTTTCTGTTGGTCATTAGGCACAATAAAGCAGCTATGTTAAACAAAAATTAATACGCACTTGTATTGTTTTAAAAAAAAAAGATGCTGAAATCTATTTTCCTTGTTTGCTGCAAACATTTGGGAAAACAAAGATTAACAAGACACAAATGAATTTCACCAGTTTAATAGGTTTTATCTTCTCTGTCCTCTTTAATAGAGATTTTACCAATTAGACAAATCTAGTAGAAATCCAGTGTATAGGGAAACACTCTTAAACTAGTCAAACACGGATGTGATGAGACGAATGGACAGTCGGTCAGGCTTGTTAACAATCCGTGCAAAATGGGCGTTCATCGGGTAGGTGGCCACGGCGGGTCCATGCGCTATCACACTTGTGTACCTAGCTTTATGGCCGTATTTTTTGCAATTTTTTCGCCAGCTTTTCCCACATATCGCACATCCACTATTTTTAGCATTGAACCTTTTGAAATTTTAGCAGAAATTTTGCAGTAAATCTCTCCAAATCTGAAGTGTTGAGAAAGTGTTCCTGGTCTTTCTTGGCAGGAAATTGTTCAATCTTTGTATAACTAGGGTATTCCCCATGTATGTTTCTTATTAACAGATTATAATGTTTGCATTAAGGTTCGTACACACGCACAATGTGCACCCGAGCCGCGACCCCTGACCGCACCCACGACGAACGCCGTTTCGGCCGAGAATCTTCATGTGTATGCATGCGGTTGGGAGTCATTCGTTGATCCGCTGGGGAATCAGTTGGCAATTTTCCATCTTCCTGACAGACCGTAAGGCCGACCATGGTCATTCGTTGGCATTACGGTTGGTCGGATTCAGCCCTATGCATTAGCGATTTTAGGAAAATCCCTTCATGCACCAGCGAGATTTACCTAATATCGCTATGTGTATGGTACACTAAACTGAATAAAATGACTTGCTATTTTCTCACTCCTAGTTAGTATTCACTCATATCTATGTATTCACCCCTCCCAAAACTGAGGCACAAATGGAGACTGAGCATGTGCATGGAGATGATCTGTGCCCCTACAGCCAATAGCATTAACCCAGTGATTTTGTGTAAAGTGAAAGTAAAATGCTTTGCTATGGGAAGGTAAGCAGCACTGGGAGGTGTAATGAATCAATGCTTTTATATTAGGAGTTTTAGCTGTAGGAGTTTAAAGGCGTGTGGTTGTGGGGGGGGGGGGGGTGACTTTTCAATTGATTTTTTTAGGTACAGGCAGAATAGGGTTTATCTGCACAGAAAGAGCACAGAGAACAGATAAGCTTATCCCTTTCTAATCTTAATGCCAAAACAATTATCCATGCAGTGAAATAAGCTATACTTTTATAGAATGCATAGTGTCACGTAGAGTGTGCAGGGGGAGGGGCTGGGGATTGACAGTTCTTTACTGACTATCTGGGCCCACCCTCTTAAACAGTAAAACTCCCAGAGCTAAAAAAACAAGGGATAGGAAGGTCAGAGAGAAAGAAAAAGCAGATTTAAATTGTTTGGTAATAATCCAATTACTGTGTGATTAGTTAAAAATGATTTGCCCCAGTTTACATGTCCTTTAAGGCGTAAAGGTGTGAGATAAGCACGTTGCTATGTAAATAACTGTATTCATTTATTTTTGGTTGCTGGGGAGACCAGTTTAGTGACGCTGCCATATCTTCCCACTCATTTGTTATTAAAGGAATATTTTGCCACCATGCACGTAGCAGAGAGCTATATAGGACCCGATCTTGAATTTAGCAGTGTATTATATACAGCCGAGACAAAGCTTTTGACATAAAATTTACACAATATATGTGTCAATAGCGGGTATCTAGAGGCAACCGCAAACCTGGGAATTGCGAAGCTGTAAATATCGAAATAGTGATGATAGGCTTTTTATATAATGTTGCATTTCATTAAATGTCATTAAGAGTTGGTTCTTTACACCAGAGATATGCTCTATACCCCTATGCCCCATCTCCAATAATGAGTAGGGACAAGCCACAGAGGAAGGTGGGAATAAGGCAGCATACACTAACCTTTATTAGGTATGGATTGGTGCAACGTATTGATCACTATACATGCCCTTTAATGTCAGTGTGAAGCTGCAGTTTAAAAACAATTTTGGTATTTTTTTTCTATCCTCCCAGAGCCTACTTTACTGCTTCAAAGTTGCTGGCTTCATCATCCTGTATATTGGACTTTGTAGCTCTGCCCCATTGAGATCTCCTGGCCCTCTAGCTTCCTGAGTCTCAACAAGTAAGATCGGTGCTTACGCACAATGAAGTCATGTTGTGTGCGCATGCTTAGGTGCGCCGAGATCTCCTGACTCATCTGCTTCCTTGGCCTCAATGTGCATGCATTAAAAAAGGTCAGCATGATCTTTATAAAGAGAAAATGCCTTTGAAAAACTTGTCAGAGAAAAAAACAGTCCAAATGAAATGTGTCCCTATATATCTGCCAATTTCTTATAGAATACATTTAGAATACATTTAAATGTTAGATAACTAACACATAGAAAACAATGTACAGTGTAATTAAGGGTAATAAGGTCACCTTTTTTCTAACAATAACACTCGTGTGCCCAAGTAAGAGATAGGTTGGGTGTCAAGGTGGAGGACGGTGTCACCAGAAGGAGCTGTCGGGCGGAGCCAGCACAAAAACCTTCAGCTACAAGATTGTATGGTGATCATATATGATATCATAGATTCTTGTGTGGTGTCCGATGACCAAATCAGTCTCTCTTTTTTTTTTTAATAAACTGTTTTTTAATATAGGTTCCAGTTGACACAAAAGACAATTCGTGTGTTTATATCAAAGTAGGGGTATACCTACATGTAGTAATGAATATTTAAGTTTTAAGTTAGGATAATGGGAGGGTCACGGAGGAGCAGACATTCGGTGTACCATATAGTCATGTAGTCATGTAGAATATCTATCAAACTTCCCATATATAGAATTTTTTTTAACCCTCTTCTCTTTGTCTAGAGTGGCTTCGTCCCAGTCCATGCGGAAGAGGGACAGTGGATGGTGTAATGTGTCTGTCCAAAATTGTAGAATAGCCTTCCTAGCTGCTGCTGATATATATAATAATAACTTTCTGGCTCCTGTTGTTATTTCCAAGGTTTCTACGTGTGCGAAGAGTGAATCAGTCTCTTTTTGTTAATGGACAAGGCAAAAATGTTAGAAGCCAGTGTTCCCTTTAAGGTGTGCGCTCCAGCAGCAAAAGAGTTAAGTAACATGTTTCGGTCTGAAACGGCCATAACTCTGTGCTCTTGTATATATCCTCCATTACTAATACTTGGGTCAATAAAGATGTTAAATTCCATTAAAACAAATTGCTAAGAGCGTTTGTAAGAATATTGTTTCAGCCGATAGTCTAGGACAGTTTATTGTCAGATAATACAGGGTTGGAATGGTTTTCTGTTAAAGCGTTATTGCAACTCTCCATTTATTTCCTTAGGGGGAAATTGTGAAATATATAAAGTCACAACCTTTACAAAAGATGAATGTACAATACCGGGAAAAACAACTGTACTTGATGTTTCTGTTGGTCATTAGGCACAATAAAGCAGCTCATGTTAAACAAAAAATCTAATACCTGCACTTGTATTGTTTTAAAAAAGAATTGCTGAAATCTATTTTCCTTGTTTGCTGCAAAACATTTGGGAAAACAAAGATTAACAAGACACAAATGAATTTCACCAGTTTAATAGGTTTTATCTTCTCTGTCCTCCTTTAATATGAGATTTTACCAATTAGACAAATCTAGTAGAAATCCAGTGTATAGGGGAAACACTCTTAAACTAGTCAAACACGGATGTGATGAGACGAATGGACAGTCGGTCAGGCTTGTTAACAATCCGTGCAAAATGGGCGTTCATCGGGTAGGTGGCCACGGCGGGTCCATGCGCTATCACACTTGTGTACCTAGCTTTATGGCCGTATTTTTTGCAATATTTTCGCCAGCTTTTCCCACATATCGCACATCCACTATTTTTTAGCATTGAACCTTTTGAAATTTTAGCAGAAATTTTGTCAGTAAATCTCTCCAAATCTGAAGTGTTGAGAAAGTGTTCCTGGTCTTTTCTTGGCAGGAAATTGTTCAATCTTTGTATAACTAGGGTATTCCCCATGGTATGTTTCCTTATTAACAGAATTATAATGTTTGCATTAAGGTTCGTACACACGCACAATGTGCACCCGAGCCGCGACCCCTGACCGCTACCCACGACGAACGCCCGTTTCGGCCGAGAATCTTCATTGTGTATGCATGCGGTTGGGAGTCATTCGTTGATCCGCTGGGGAATCAGTTGGCAATTTTCCATCTTCCCTGACAGACCGTAAGGCCGACCATGGTCATTCGTTGGCATTACGGTTGGTCGGATTCAGCCCCTATGCATTAGCGATTTTAGGAAAATCCCTTCATGCACCAGCGAGATTTACCTAATATCGCTAATGTGTATGGTACACTAAACTGAATAAAATGACTTGCTATTTTCTCACTCCTAGTTAGTATTCACTCATATCTATGTATTCACCCCCTCCCAAAACTGAGGCACAAATGGAGACTGGAGCATGTGCAATGGAGATGATCTGTGCCCCACTACAGCCAATAGCATTAACCCAGTGATTTTGTGTTAAAGTGAAAGTAAAACTGCTTTGCTATGGGAAGGTAAGCAGCACTGGGAGGTGTAATGTAATCAATGCTTTTATCATGTAGGAGTTTTAGCTGTAGGAGTTTAAAGGCGTGTGTGTGTGGGGGGGGGGGGGGGGACTTTTCAATTGATTTTTTTAGGTACAGTGCAGAATAGGGTTTATCTGCACAGAAAGAGCACAGAGAAACAGATAATGCTTATTCCCTTTTCTAATCTTAATGCCAAAACAATTATCCATGCAGTGAAATAAGCTATACTTTTATAGAATGCATAGTGTCTACGTAGAGTGTGCCAGGGGGAGGGGCTGGGTGATTGACAGTTCTTTACTGACTATCTGTGCCCCACCCTCTTTAAACAGTAAAACTCCCAGAGCTAAAAAAACAAGGGATAGGAAGGTCAGAGAAGAAAGAAAAGCAGATTTAAATTTGTTGGTAATTAATCCTAATTACTGTGTGATTAGTTAAAAAATGATTTGCCCCAGTTTACATGTCCTTTAAGGCGTAAAGGTGTGAGATAAGCACGTTGCTATGTAAATAACTGTATTCATTTATTTTTGGTTGCTGGGGAGACCAGTTTATGTGACGCTGCCATATCTTCCCACTCATTTGTTATTAAAGGAATATTTTGCCACCATGCACGTAGCAGAGAGCTATATAGGACCCGATCTTGAATTTAGCAGTGTATTATATACAGCCGAGACAAAGCTTTTGACATAAAATTTACACAATATATGTTGTCAATAGCGGGTATCTAGAGGCAACCGCAAACCTGGGAATTGCGAAGCTGTAAATATCGGAAATAGTGATGATCAGGCTTTTTATATAATGTTTGCATTTCATTAAATGTCATTAAGAGTTGGTTCTTTACCACCAGAGATATGCTCTATACCCCTATGCCCCCATCTCCAATAATGAGTAAAGACTTTGTGTGAGCCTAGGGTTGTGTGGGGACTTTTCTAGCCTGGAAATAGGTTTTGCGCCTTAGCCAATCACAGGAGCAGATGCCAGTCGAACCCCTCCTGCTTGACTTCCATGCACAGAAAAGGCACAGGAGTTAAGCAGAAAGGCAGCGGGGGAACGAAGGCTGGTAAGTATATTTGGGGAGATCATTGAGTTATATAAACCTTGAGTTTTATATACCTTGCGAGGTCGAGTTTTTTAACAATATCCTACAAGATAAAAAATTTAGTTTAGGGGGTGGACATACGGACAGTATATGGCATTAAAACATATGGCCAGTATATGGTATTAGAACATATGGCCAGTATATGGTATTAGAACATATGGCCAGTATATAGCATTAGAATATATGGGCAGCATATGGCATTAAAACACATGACGAGTATATGGTATTAGAACATATGGAATAATGAAAGAGTCCTCTGCACTCGTACTAAGTGTGGGTGCTCACTCCTCCAGATAATCCAACCCTTGATAGATTTTAGATACGGGAACAACAAAATAGCAAGGGTGGCACTCCAAACAATAATTTATTCAATATAGACCAAACAACATCTCACAACGTTTCGGGGGGTACATCACCTGAGGAAGGGGGCACGTACCCCCCGAAACGTTGTGAATGTTGTTGGTCTATATTGAATAAATTATTGTTTGGAGTGCCACCCTTGCTATTTTGTTATTCCCGTATTAGAACATATGCCCAGTATATGGCATTAGAACATTTGCCTGCATATGGTATTAGAACATATGCCCAGTATATGGCATTAGAACCTATAGCCAGTATATGCATTAGAACCTATAGCCAGTATATGCATTAGAACATATGCCCAGTATATGCATTAGAACCTATAGCCAGTATATGCATTAGAACATATGCCCAGTATATAAACGGGTAACCTTTAAATAACCATTGTGTATACACAATCTCTATTCACACAGCACTAGCTGAAATCATTCGAGAGTCTAGAGTCTGAATAAGCTGGAAGGGCACGGCCACACTGCAACGCAATCGCACACGGAATCGCATGCGATTTCATGTGCGATTTCGTTGCGTTTGCGCATGCGTTTTTTTTTTACATCTAGAAAAACGCATGTGATTGCGATTTAAAATGCGGAACACAAATTGCAAGCGCATCGCACCTGAAAACGCGGGTTTTCGATGCGTCGCCGTGATTCAAATGATCTGAAAAACGCATGCGCAATCGCAAGAAAATCGTGACAGTGTGACCTAGCCCTTTATAAAGATTTATTTTAGCAGATTCGATATCAGTGCTTGGCCAGGTTTATTGCCCCTTACACAATCAATATGTGGTAAAATCCTTGCAAGTATAGAAATTATTAATAATAATATTCCTCTATGCAAGGGTCATCTGAATGAATGAACTTCTTCTTTAGCTTTAAATCGAGGGAAAGTAGACACCCTAAATCAATACAGATTGTTCACCTTTGGTGTTAAAGGACGTTATTTGACCAGCAGTTTCCTTATCATTCCCTAGAGGATCCTTAATCCATTACTAGTTTTACAGAAATACATTATTGCCATTTACAGCAGAGCAATATCTAGCAATTCACGTAAGATGGTTCTGAAAAGGTTTTCAGTGAATTGGATTTTCTAATTCATAAATTAGCAGTTATCTCCTTCTTAAAAATGTCCTTTCCCAGTCCCTGTACAGAAGGCAACACAGCCTCAATTCATCTTATTTTAAGTAAAGGTTTTTACCAAACGATTCACTTTGCGAGAGTGAAATGGATGTTTCCTCTGGGCTATATGATTGACAAACCGCGGGGATTTGTTACAAGGTGTGACATGGAGTACAGTTTAATTTCACACATCATATCCTGATATTTCAAACGTTATGTTAATTATAGTCCTTTTTACAATGTTACATTGCTGTTAATAGATTTCTATCACCCCTGTAACTATTGGAATGACCCGAATGAATGCAAAATGACAAGCAAACTGTGCTATTGCTAGCTCATACCTGGTGCAAATATTAAACAGATGCTAATTAGAATCTCCCGATATATCTATATCTGTTTATTTATCCATAGGCTAATCCGTCTATCTGTCTCTCTTTTATCAGCCTCTCTTTGTTTTTTAGTCTGTCAATATGTGTGTGTATAATAGATATACATAAGTGTGAAAGAGGTAAGTCTGTGTACACACCAGCAGATATTTCCAGCCGACTGACCGATAGTGCCATGGATCGATCGGTTGAAAATATCTGATTGTGTGTGGCGGCTGGCCGCGACCGAGCTCGGCTGCCTGTTTGGCTGTATTGGACAAATAGGTGATTGGTACTGTCGGTAAATCATGGCCTATCGTGCAGTTCCCTATGGGACCACACAATCGGTTACGTGCACTGTCGGCCGTGGCCACTATTGCCTTGACCAACAGTCAATTGTCCCTGCCAAGCGCTCGCAAGTAGTGAACACTCGGTCGGGACAAAAACTCGGCTGGTGTGTACCCAGCTTAAAACTCTGGCAAACTCAACCCTGACAAAAAACAGGAAATTGACTGCTAATGAATGTTAATAGGCTTTTTTTTGTATTATTAAAGGATAATTAAACTCACCTCCCCCTCGTTCCTCTTCCTCCATGGCAGCATAGTACCTAGGGTGAGGTCCTCACCCTGGGTACTTTCCCTAACTCCTGCACTACTTACTGAAAATCTGCTTCGGCATTCACTCCATTCCTCCACTCTTCCTGCTTCAGTGAGAGACCAAGATTGCAGCCAATGGGAAGACATGCTCTACAAGGAGGAATGTCTTCCAACATTGGACTGACTGACAGTGGAAGAGAGGAGGGGCCGAGCGGATCGCCGAAGCAGTGCAGGAATTAGGGAAAGTACCCAAGGTGAGGTCTTAGCGATTTTAAGTCCTCACCCTCGGTACTATGCTGCCATGGATCGGGAAAAGGTGAGTATAATTGTCCTTTAACTTCTTAAAGGAATAGAACACTGAAAAAGTGAACTATTCCTTTAATGCATTAATTAAAGAACAGGATGTAAAGGACCTATGTGTTACGTTCTGTTCTTCAATTAATTGTACAGGAGCCTGGAACCATTAGCATGCATGCACGCTATAGTTAAATTGAAGCAGGAAGCTGTCGGAACCTTTCAGCAGGCGGTGGACCGCGAGTAAAGTTAATATACTCACCTTTGTACAATCGATTGAAGAACACAAGGTAAGGCACAGGTGCCCTTTACCTCCCGGGCTTCAATCAATGCATTAAAGGAATAGTTCACTTTTTTAGTGTTTCCATTTCTTATAAAAGGAAGAAGGGGTTGGAGAATTCACTGGGCATCTGTAACTATGGGCGGTATTCATAAAGAATTGCTCACAAACACACGATTTTTCTAAAAGGCTGCCAGTGTGTTTCCTGGACACATATACATACTTGAACATGTTCAGTAAGTTTTCTAGACACCTTCCCTCTCCCCACTAATCTGTAAAGCAACTACGGGGTGACCAGCCTGTGATCCCTCTTTGTTACTAAGTATGAGCAGTCAGAAACCATATGTTATTTCAATATGAAGGAAACACAACCAGGATATTCCAGAAACCTGCAGATATACTGAGCAATATATATTTCAGTAATCCGCCAGTAAAAAGTAAAGCTGCAGTGCCAATAATTTAACCTGATCTCGCATATTTGGGCAAAAATTACCATCATGTCCGATGTATTTTTTTATCAATTTTGAGAAAAAATCCTAAGCTACAAGTTAGTTATTAATTGTAGAATCCATACAGGCATATTTATATTTCAGCTTTAGTTACCTTTTAATCTTGTAATTGCCATGTATTATAGGGAACACACAAGCATTAACTTTTGAGGTAATATAAGGCAGCGTTCCAGCATGGCTGCTTACCCACCCAGGGATATGACCTAAGTCTTAACCTGAGAATATATACCCGGAGACTCTGCTTCCTCACCTGATTTATTACCCGTAATAAAGAGTCAAGAGGCAGATATGGAAGATAAAAGGCCACAGCTTTATTAATAACAATAATTCAAACACCGTATGCTTGCAGCTGCACTACAGAGGCAGCCGGCACGAATTGCCCCACGATTACAGGAATCTCAGGCTACAGTTCAGGCAGACCCAGAGGAGGAAAAACAAACTTACAGGACCCAGTCAGCCATACACCTTAACCTTCTAACACGTTAACACTATAATTAAGACACAGACCACTTTCCTTTTTGGGTAACAAAATAGGCCACTTTTATTAATAAATTTACATATGATTTAAATAAATTTAAATCAATTTAAATAAATATGCCTTTTTTAAATTTGCATATATTTTTCCACCACTGTACACCCTTCCATACCATAACCATGTTTGTTGTTAACCAACCTAGCTGTAGATCTCAGCTTGAATGCCAACCTCTGTCTTGCCAGAGGGCATGTAACAGCTCTATAAACCTCTCCAACAAGGGTGTACCCGCCACCAAGGAGCTTGTGTAATCCTACACCGAGCTCCGACCGCCACTCAGTAGAAATAGGGCCTGGTCTATGCCATCCTGCAGCCTTGACAGAAATATATCCAGGCCTATATCATTTACATGTATCCCATCCGGCCTCATCAGTGACCTATTGTCACCCTCCAACTGTCTGTGTCTGACCACCACTCCACCCAAAGAGCGCACGAATCTGGAGATTCGATTGTTGATAACCCTCCTTGCTCTCTCAATGGCCGCTGGGTCCCTAGCCCCTTGCGAAACTACCCGGGGAATAATTTCCGACCATACCAATACCACCTTCATCAAGGTCATCAGATCCGACAGCCGGGCTTTACATATATCATTCCCTGAGGAGTGTATCACCAACACCAGGGGCCCCCGGTTCCCTCGGCTGATCTCCACCGCCTCCGGAAGCACTTGCCACCAGGACATCCATCTGATGCCTTTCCACTCCAGAGATGCAGTTGTAAAACCGAGGTTCCTGCCTCCGGGCCGAATTTCTGCCCTCCTTGCCGCCCAAAACAGGTAAGAGTGGACGATTAACCAGACAGCCACTCTCTTAACATCTGAAACGAAAACATTAATCAATAGCCAGTTCTGGTCGCACATATCGAGCTGCACAGTTTGACCTCCACCTTCCCAACCGTTTTACTGCCTGTTCGGAAAAACCAAGGTTGTATGCCTTCATGGCTGCTCCAATCCTAAAGGAATGAGTGCCAAACTCCTTTGGGTTAGGACCGATGCATTGCAAGGAGCCTTTTAGTACAGCCTCAAACTCCTACCGAGTGAGAGGCGTCCCATTTTCGTGAGCTAAGAAGGAGAGAGAAGACACCCGTCTTAAGGCATAACTAGTAATTGCCAATACGGGGCAAAATTCACCACTGATGGGTAGAATTGTCAACCATGCCCCATCCCCAAAGACATCTGTCTTCGACCTCCTAATGGCTACCCTGACCTTGTTACTCATAACGTGCACATCTTCCGCCAAGAGGCCGCCCACCTTTTTGGCACTAGGAGGAACCAACTCACTTACTCGCATGGCCCCAAAGAAAGCCAGCGCAAAACTAGCTGTAAAAAGCGCTCTCTCTTAAGTGGATGTGCACGCAGCGGAGAGACTGTCGACTAATCTTACTAGAATTCTAAATGAAATGGGGCGCCTAGACTCTTTGCTCCTGTGTTCCTTTTTCCATCCCTTTAGGACCGACTGGATAAAGAACTCTTTTGTCAAGTTCGGCCAGCCCCACAGACGGAAGAAAAAGGAAATTCCTTAAAGCCTCCTCTGAGCCACCAACCCGGAGCAATGGGATTCCCTCAAACTCACCAGGTACTCTAACGTTACCTGCTTTCTCACTTTGTGAGACTGTTGGAATACCCTGCTTCCAGCCAAGTTCACCCACTCCTTCCACGCCTTACCATGGTTGTGCCACGTTGTCGGGGCCACCGAACCCTGTACCATGGCCATCAGCTGACTTCCACTATTTCCCACAAGTTAGCTGGGCATGGCGTCCCCTCCTTCTCTGCCTCCGGTGCCAACCTGCGGAACTCTTCCCACTGGAAACAAGAAAGAGCATCAGCGATCGTGTTGTCAATGCCCGGCACATGTTTGGCCCTAAACCAGATGTTATACAAGCACCGCTGCACTAGATGTCTCAGCAGCGAAAGAACTGGAAGGGAAGAGCAGGTCTGATTATTAATCGCAAAAAACCACACTAGCGTTACACTGCCGTTGTAAGATTCTAGGAAGGACTCCCAGACCCGCAAGTCCTGCTTGAGCTCCCTGGATACCCGTATGTGATGATGCGGATGTTTTACCCCGCTTGTGGCCATGGACAGCCTTCTACAGAACACTCTGCCCATCGGCAGTATTCTGCACGCGAAGTTCAGGGAGCCCAATAAGGACTGCAACTGTCTAAGAGTGAATCCTCAGCTGCCAATAGCCCCTGTAGCCAGCCCGCTCCCTCCCTACTTACTCTCTCCCTAATCTGCTCTAAAATGGGGTCGCTCATGTTCCCCGCTTTTCTTACCTATCTAGCTGTCCCTAGATGAAGAGGAGATCCTACTCCTGTCACCAGCGCTGCTAAAATGGCGCTGGTGACCGCGTGGCTCCGCCTTTTATATAGAGAGACGCGTCACGGCGTTATGACGTCACGCCGGCTTTGCGTCTCGCGAGACCTCGTCCCTTACCCAAGAACTGGAAGAAAGCAGCCGCGCCGTCCGCGCGGCTGCCGACTGCCTGGGAGGAGGGGATGCCTTCCCCCCTCCGTGTCAATCGGCCCATCGCCTAAGACGGCGCGGGGCTCCCAAAACCGTAGGTTGCTGCCCTCCCTGCAGCGTAACTCACCAACACGTATCATTTACCAGCATCCTGTACCCGATGAACCCCCCATCGAGAATTCGACTGCCCTCAGTTGAATTTGAGCCCCAAGAGTGCCAGCGCACTCTCAATGGCATCCTGAAAATGGTTGTTAAGTATATCAAGGCCTATGGGTGAGAGATGGACACCGTCTTTTCTTAGTGGGGAGCGGTTATCCCCCTCTAGTTCCCTATGCCTAATGGCGACACCCCCCATATGCCTAACAAATGCCGAAACAGTCATATTAAGCTTCCTTCGGCAGCGTTCAATGGCCAGCTTATCCCGGGCACCCCTCCAAAAGGCTCTGGGGACCACCTCCGACCATATGTGGAACAAATGATCAATTAGGGCATAACATAAAAATCTCGCTTGATATTACCAATCAAGTCTGCATTTTTTATGTAACCTAAATCATTTCCCCCGGCATGTACGAGTAGAACAGTGGGACCTACTCCTATAGATCTTAGCCGACAAACCTCCGGTAGCACTTGGGACCAGAACATGCCCTATATACCTCTCCAACGTACCTTAGACAGAGAAGGTGGTATGTTCAATTGCCTACCGTAAGGACGGACCGAGGCGTGTTTTGCAGCCCAATAAACATAGGAATGTGCCAATATCCACCAGTAGCCGGGGAATACCTGCTGGGGAAAGAAGAATTATGAAGGTCCAATTTAAGATGGTCTTAGGGTATATTCGGGGGGTGGTGGGGTTTGGGGTTGGGGGTGGCTGTTGGTATATTAGAGTAGGTGAGGCCTGACATAGCTTTTATAGCGGTTGGACTCCCACCTGCCAATGCGTTTAACTGCCTCCTCCGATTGGCCCAAACAGGCAGCCTCCGTGGCAGCACCAATCCTAAATGAATGGGTTCCAAAGGAAGAGGCAGGTAAAGACAGAGCTTTTAAGCACGATTTGAAAATGGAATTAAATTGGAAGCATGACAGGAAAGATCCGTCTGCGTGGAGCAGTAATGGACCAGGTAAAGACCCCCGTGGGTCTTTGAAGGGGAAACCAGTTCGCTAAGTCTAAGTGCGCCATAGAAAGCAAGGGCAAATGAAATACTGAATAGGGAATTTTCGGACGGTGAGCAACAAACGGTAGGCAGGACCTGTAGCAACTGACCTAACAACTGTGGGGAGACTGGGCGTCTAACGTCAGGCTGCCAGGACGATCTTTTCTAACCCTTTAGTATTTTACAAATTAGAAAGTTATGTGAGGTGTCAGGCCAATTGAAAACCCTAAGCAAAAAGGATAATGCTGCCATATGGCATTCGTCGGTCGAACCCGTGTAACCAGAGCTGTGTAACCATGCTAGATAGGCCTGCGTGGCTTGTAACCTAGCCTCTTGTGTTCTTATGCCCTCTTGTCTCTCTGCTATGGCTAACCAGCTAAGCCATACCTTAGAGTAGGAATGCCATGTTGTGGGTGCCAGTGACAAATGCCGTGTTATGGGCGCCAGTGACATCTCCGGAATTACTGGAACTGTAAGCGAGAAAGACTGTCAGCTATGTTGTTGTCTAGACCAGGTACATGCCTGGCTTTGAAAAGGATGTTAAGTTGGAGACACCGCAAAACCAACAGGCGTAGGATTCGCAATACCATGGGTGAGGAGGACGTTTGGTGGTTTATTACGTGGACTACACTCTGGTTATCGAACCAGAAAACGATTCTACGATCTCGGAATCGTTCCCCCCAGATAGTTACAGATAGGTATATGGATCCAGCTTCATTATTACAGTCTCCATTGTTCCAGTATCCAGCTTCATTGTCACAGCATCCAGCTCCATTGTACTACCTACTCCCTTGTTACAGAGTCCTACTCCTACGTTGTGCCAGTTCCCACTGCTTCCTCCTTCATCCGACTAAATGTGAGTCTTCCCTGTACTCTATTCCAACTGAGTTAGGGCAACATTACACCTCTGTTCTTATGAGTGGTAGTCTTTAAGGGGTTGAATAATTGTGTCAATGAAGAAATCACAAAAAAAATATTTAATACTGTATTACAAAAAGAATTCATGTCATTTTAGTTGCATTTGGTTCTTTAAAAAGTCCTTGTAAGATTTCATTCTGAACACAATTACAAATGTACACTGAATTCCCTTAAACCCTTTACAGCAGTGGGGGTTGAATAATTTTGAAAACAACTGTATATATTAGCCATGCAAATATAAAAAGGAGTATGTTAAGGGCCACTGATGATGCACACTCATGGGTAGGAGGGGGAATAGCTCTTCCTATTTTAACAATGATCAGTGCATGCACGAATCTTGTTAAGCAAGGAGCAAAGGGCTCCTCAGAAATTCCACTGGAATGATTTCCTGTTTTAGTATTGTAAACTTGAGAGGGTTTCTTGTAACATTCACCTTGCTTTAAATCAAGGTAAATAGAGTAGGAAGGTGCACAGCTTCGTACTAGTTGTGGAACACTAACATAAAATTATAAACCAAGAGACAAAAAGAGAACAGGATAAGGTGTATTAAATTAAAGAAGTACCGGTACTAAACAAATTTTTTATTGGTCGCACATGGTCATGACCCTGATTAAGCCTGTGCGTTTACTGCAGTAGGATGAAACATGTGTTGGTCTGATATTGGCACCTATTGGACGCTATTTTATTCACATTCCATCTGAAGACGTGTTCCATGTGCATGGATACTGGGTGAAGAGTGTGGCCGTCCATGAAGTATAAGTGAAACTTAGTCAAACCTGGCTTCTCACTGAAGTCCCAGGGATTTCTTTGTATTGCCTATTATTTTTATACTTTGGAAGATTTGGTGATCTGGGGACGCCCAGTGGGGTTTGTGACTAAGCTATTTTAGGACTTTTTTTGTATATTGTGATATTGGTTTCCTCAGTTAGGGGTACCATTTTTTATGCTACGTGTGACCAATAAACCGTTTGTTTAGTACTTATTTTCTAAGTGGTAGTGCCGTTATTTAGGGGTCTTGGTTATTAGGAATTTAATATTCTTTATCCTGTTCTCTTTTTGTCTCTTGGTTTAAATCAAGGTAAATCTCTGACTTCTCACTTTGGGCCATTTGTTAAATATTGTTTTGGAACTGCAAATCTGCTTAAAAATGTAATGTGTGTCTGGTACATGTATCCGATTTATGGAATGTAATGGTTATTGATTTTAACTCGATCAAAATCTCTTAATTTAATTTTTTCTTTTTGTAGGATTTATTCACACAGACATGACTTTGTATTTAGATAAAGACTCCATTACTAAATTGATCCCTTTAGGCAGATTTGGAGATCCAGAAGACATTGCACAGGCAGTTGGCTTCCTATTAGAATCAACCTATATCACAGGTCATGTCTTAGCAGTTGATGGAGGCCTACAACACCTAATCTGAACTCTTTTCTCTTGCATATTGTAAGAAAATCCTGTTGCTACAAATGTTTAAAGATTTCAGTAAGATCCTAAATAATTCATTACATTAATAATAATACATCAACTACCATATGCAAAGTTTTGTGTGTATAATGCTTATGAGAAAATGTTTAAATTAAATTTACTTTTTGAAATTTTTACTTATTTAGTTATTTGAGGTAACATAGTAACATAGTAATTAAGGTTGAATAAAGACATTCGTCCATCAAGTCCAACCTATTCACTTTTTTTTTATTTTTTTTTTTTAACCCTACCTAACAGTTGATCCAGAGGAAGGCAACTGGAAAGGTGAATTATAATGGTTGTTGTGTTGAACTAGGGGAGTTATTGTGAATGACTGACAATGCCAGATGGGTTCAAAGTCTTATCAAATGCTATTGATAACTTTTAAATTTGATACTCAGTAAGTCCACTAGATGGCACCAAAGATCACAGAAGATTTGCAGTGGAATAAAATAAAAAATCTAATTATCAGGTTTAAAAAATCAAAAATGAAAACAAGGATTGTGTAAAAAATTGTGTATAGGTTAACCTCCCACATCTGCAATAGTTTGAAAGCTGACCGATATAGGAAATGTGCATCCTGGGAAGAAGGACCGTTGAAGAACCTAAAAGGGCAGCCCCACTACTGACCGTAGTGAAACCTATTGATTGATACAGGGTTTGTAGAATACCACTGAACTTTCCCTAAACCTATACATATTTTTTATATAGTGGATAATGTACCTCTGCCATAAATTATAATTAGAATTCACAGAAGCGTTACCATGTAAAAGCACAAGGTGACTTCTAATATCCTATTAATCTATAGTAGGAGGCACATTATGGATTATACTCCAGACATTACCACTCACCTTCTTTCTTACAGATTTACACACTCAGCAGATGGACGCACGCTTTTCACACACGTTACTGTCTGGATTAGTGTGGCCTCAGCCTAAATGTTTTTTCACAGCACATTGTGCTAGATAGAAAATAACCACTCTAACTGACTTGACATAACAATCTTTATTTAAATCCTTGCATAGCAATTGTCATAAAAACCTTCCCCACAAAAAAGTACAATTTTCTTGTTATTTAACATGTCTATGTTAAACTTAAAAACAGTCTCAATGCATTACATCACTCATACTAACAGACGGTGGCACTTAACATAAATATGTATAAATGGAGGCACAATAATGCTAGTGAAAGGCATTCATTATCTAACTAACGAGTCCCATTAATATAGGTGTTGGTAGATATTACAAGCTGTTTTTCAGCAACAAAGTTAAAAGTCACTGTGGTTCTGTAAATGGTGCTATTTCATTAACAAGTATGTTTAAAATGTATTTAATATATAAATTAATACTGAATAACATTGTGATGGAAAAAATTCTTTCCCCTTTGTATAAATCCAAAGAAATATTCTCTTAGGGTTTATGGTAAGGGGTATTAATTCTCCTATAGACCATATACAATTTAAAGCCTTTAGGATACCATAACTACTCATTATTGGTTTATGGATTTACATGGCAATCCAACCTCTGGAAATTGCAACATTCCTCTACTTAACTTTAGTGGAGAGATGGTTTTTGCGATTGAGTCACCAGTTAACCGGAGCAATAGGCTATCATGGATAATTAGTGATTTGTGGTCCTCTATTATTGGCAGCTTGATGGCTGCAGCTGGGAACCACCTGGAGGGCTGAACAAATTCAGACCTCAAAGGGATTTCAGTATATTTGATTAGAGCTGAGGTCACTAGTGATATATATATTGACTGGCATCTGTCATATTAGCCCTTTCCTTTGGAAGATACATACAAATGTGGCCAAATAGGCTTTTTCATTACAATCTGGTAAACACAGACATGTACAATTCTAACATACCTGAAGTAAGTATAAGTTATATGCATCGAATGTAACTGTATTAAAATCAGCACCAACATTTCCTACCACACTAATGCACTACATTAAAGTCTATTATCTTGTATTAAATAAAGCTGTGGACAGATTTCCCATACAGTGAATTATATATGTGTAACAAAACAAACAAGAAAGTGAATATGTAGTATAACCGAGATAAAGCAGGTCACTATTTATTATAAATAATAGAGGGTACATGTGCTTCATACACGGAATACAGTGTTTTCCTTTCTTGAGTATTCATATCTCGTACCATTTCTCGTTAACTGATTTTTCTTTTAGGCACCCACAATTATGACTCCCTTATGGGCCCAACTGTAACGTGTTGCATCTAATTATGACATATAGACATGACTATTAAACATAATAAAAAGACATACAATAATAAGTAAATGGATTTAACTGAGCACCGGAAAGGATTTAAAGCCATAGCAATGAAAATGCTGCTCACTGTATGAGGCTCTATACATATATCATAGGCCAAATAGAACACGAGGCCCATAGCAATGCTAGAAGTGTTTAGGCCTCAAGAAATCTTTTTCAAAGGTGTCCCACCTACTGTAAAGCATAGGAGATAGAGTCCTGTAAAAGTTCATAATGTGAATACTAAACATGGCTACACAATATTACACAATAAAATACGTAAAACTTAGAACTGCTTCAGCTGTGTCCCTCACTGACAGCCTCGAGCAAATGTCTATTATGCCCTAAAACTGACCCACTGTGTTCCTGGTGCTTTGCCCATTGAACACAGCTGTGGAAAATGTTGGAGCTTTATTAATAAGTGATTCAGAAAGAAGTGAAGTTCGATGTTTTTCAGTCCAATGTGTTTCTGGTTCCTGGATTCAAAGGTTTTAGAACAGACCTGCAATATTCCAGACTACACTAGTTGCCTTTATATCCAATTCAACATCCTCGATGAATTGATTCATAAGAATATCCAAATGGATAAATAGAAAACCTACACTGTAATCACTAGTCATTGCTGTAGGATAACTGTGTTGCACAACACAAAGTGCAAATTTTCCTAGAAACCTGCCATTAAGTTATGGTCGTTATCCTAAATACTGCGTTGGGTGGGTGTATGATACTTTTGTATTTATATGTTTTATTTTAATATCAGCCATGTACTATACTGCAGGTGTTTTCATATAATCTAATTAGCTGTACTAAAAAGCACAAAATCACAGAAAGTTAATGCTAAATTATTCTGCTAATGTGTTTATTAATTAAGTTAGAAACCACATTTACTTCCTGTTATCCCATCACTGCGAGATGATTGGCTAATTCTACTCAACAATCCTCTACACATTCATGAAGCAACACCTACATTACATTCTCACTACCTTGCTTATGTGTCTGAGCATTACTGACCCAGCAGAATTCTACATAAATTAAACTATGGGTACAAACCCTCTTTCTATCACTAACTTTTTGCGTGCCTGTGATTACTTGACAAATTCACTCCTACTCACAAACCCTTCATTGGCTTCCATTATGTACATGTTGTATCCCTCAGATAATCTATAATATTATTTAAAGGCTCCTTATTTAACACCCCTGGTTGAATGTAATTTTAGATTTGAAACCCCATTGGCATGTTTATCATGTTGTGTCCTTAAAACATTATAGTGATGAGTCTCAATTGGGGCACAAAGTGTAAAAGCAACTGAAACTGGTAATCTTACTTTGCCTACATAGGTGATTACGATGTATGACAATTATACTTTGACTCTCCCAATCCCTTATATACAAGTTAAACATGTAATTGTCTGTTTTTAGTGGTTCATTCAGGGTTTTTTGCTTTTGTTTAAAGCTCTACAACATAAAACATTTTGCACAGCTGCGATACACACATATGGTGCAAGTTATTTCCACACAACTGGGAGTAAAATGGCGAAGCAGAACAGTGAGTGAAACTATTAAATGGCAGACCTATTCCTGCTGTATCTATTTCTATCCTGCTTATACAAAACGTGTATATGCAGTTAAGCATGTCCCAGTCAGTATAGCTAAAGGCATGTCTGATACAGGGTGTGTGAAATACCAGGTAAGACCTGGAGCTTTCAGTGTATTATTTCTGTGGCCACTTTACAAATGTCTCCAATGTCTTCCAGTCTACAGGTCTTCACTTTCTACGAGTGCAGGCTGCAAGTGCACAGGGTTGGCTTCAGGCAGGAAAGCTGCTTTTATGTTCAGGCCTTGGTCAGAAAGTGCCGCATAGCGGCTAGCAGATGGACGCACCTTTCTTGTCTTTGGGGCATGAGACTGCTGTTGCCACTGAGCTAGGATACATAGAAATAAAGACATTTAAAGATTATGGAAGGACACTTCTTTTTTTCTTCTACATTTCTGTAATTTATTAATGCACCCTTAATATACATTTCTGTGTAACAATATAACATGGCAAGACTACATGGTATTCTAGTAGCAGTATATAATACTGGTCAGGCTGCAGGTTTCTGACCTTCAGCCAACAGACTGATCTACAACATTAAAAACTTGCAAATGTTTACAAGGCATTATTAGCATGTGCCTTAATTCATTAAAAGTGTTGTATTTCAGCAAATAAAAATTATACATTTTACAGAGTACAGCGTGTTATGGACAAATAATACATTTGTATGTACATCCTAGAGCTAGTTCACGACCAAGTTACTTTGGGACATATTTAAAGGTGCCGTAGCACAAAATAGTGGTACCAAGACTTTACCGCAGTTATACTTGCTGATGCAATTGATATGAACCCAGGGGTTTAAAAGCATCTGTGAGCGGGTGATCCAGCTTCATTATTACAGTCTCCATTGTTCCAGTATCCAGCTTCATTGTCACAGCATCCAGCTCCATTGTACTACCTACTCCCTTGTTACAGAGTCCTACTCCTACGTTGTGCCAGTTCCCACTGCTTCCTCCTTCATCCGACTAAATGTGAGTCTTCCCTGTACTCTATTCCAACTGAGTTAGGGCAACATTACACCTCTGTTCTTATGAGTGGTAGTCTTTAAGGGGTTGAATAATTGTGTCAATGAAGAAATCACAAAAAAAATATTTAATACTGTATTACAAAAAGAATTCATGTCATTTTAGTTGCATTTGGTTCTTTAAAAAGTCCTTGTAAGATTTCATTCTGAACACAATTACAAATGTACACTGAATTCCCTTAAACCCTTTACAGCAGTGGGGGTTGAATAATTTTGAAAACAACTGTATATATTAGCCATGCAAATATAAAAAGGAGTATGTTAAGGGCCACTGATGATGCACACTCATGGGTAGGAGGGGGAATAGCTCTTCCTATTTTAACAATGATCAGTGCATGCACGAATCTTGTTAAGCAAGGAGCAAAGGGCTCCTCAGAAATTCCACTGGAATGATTTCCTGTTTTAGTATTGTAAACTTGAGAGGGTTTCTTGTAACATTCACCTTGCTTTAAATCAAGGTAAATAGAGTAGGAAGGTGCACAGCTTCGTACTAGTTGTGGAACACTAACATAAAATTATAAACCAAGAGACAAAAAGAGAACAGGATAAGGTGTATTAAATTAAAGAAGTACCGGTACTAAACAAATTTTTTATTGGTCGCACATGGTCATGACCCTGATTAAGCCTGTGCGTTTACTGCAGTAGGATGAAACATGTGTTGGTCTGATATTGGCACCTATTGGACGCTATTTTATTCACATTCCATCTGAAGACGTGTTCCATGTGCATGGATACTGGGTGAAGAGTGTGGCCGTCCATGAAGTATAAGTGAAACTTAGTCAAACCTGGCTTCTCACTGAAGTCCCAGGGATTTCTTTGTATTGCCTATTATTTTTATACTTTGGAAGATTTGGTGATCTGGGGACGCCCAGTGGGGTTTGTGACTAAGCTATTTTAGGACTTTTTTTGTATATTGTGATATTGGTTTCCTCAGTTAGGGGTACCATTTTTTATGCTACGTGTGACCAATAAACCGTTTGTTTAGTACTTATTTTCTAAGTGGTAGTGCCGTTATTTAGGGGTCTTGGTTATTAGGAATTTAATATTCTTTATCCTGTTCTCTTTTTGTCTCTTGGTTTAAATCAAGGTAAATCTCTGACTTCTCACTTTGGGCCATTTGTTAAATATTGTTTTGGAACTGCAAATCTGCTTAAAAATGTAATGTGTGTCTGGTACATGTATCCGATTTATGGAATGTAATGGTTATTGATTTTAACTCGATCAAAATCTCTTAATTTAATTTTTTCTTTTTGTAGGATTTATTCACACAGACATGACTTTGTATTTAGATAAAGACTCCATTACTAAATTGATCCCTTTAGGCAGATTTGGAGATCCAGAAGACATTGCACAGGCAGTTGGCTTCCTATTAGAATCAACCTATATCACAGGTCATGTCTTAGCAGTTGATGGAGGCCTACAACACCTAATCTGAACTCTTTTCTCTTGCATATTGTAAGAAAATCCTGTTGCTACAAATGTTTAAAGATTTCAGTAAGATCCTAAATAATTCATTACATTAATAATAATACATCAACTACCATATGCAAAGTTTTGTGTGTATAATGCTTATGAGAAAATGTTTAAATTAAATTTACTTTTTGAAATTTTTACTTATTTAGTTATTTGAGGTAACATAGTAACATAGTAATTAAGGTTGAATAAAGACATTCGTCCATCAAGTCCAACCTATTCACTTTTTTTTTATTTTTTTTTTTTAACCCTACCTAACAGTTGATCCAGAGGAAGGCAACTGGAAAGGTGAATTATAATGGTTGTTGTGTTGAACTAGGGGAGTTATTGTGAATGACTGACAATGCCAGATGGGTTCAAAGTCTTATCAAATGCTATTGATAACTTTTAAATTTGATACTCAGTAAGTCCACTAGATGGCACCAAAGATCACAGAAGATTTGCAGTGGAATAAAATAAAAAATCTAATTATCAGGTTTAAAAAATCAAAAATGAAAACAAGGATTGTGTAAAAAATTGTGTATAGGTTAACCTCCCACATCTGCAATAGTTTGAAAGCTGACCGATATAGGAAATGTGCATCCTGGGAAGAAGGACCGTTGAAGAACCTAAAAGGGCAGCCCCACTACTGACCGTAGTGAAACCTATTGATTGATACAGGGTTTGTAGAATACCACTGAACTTTCCCTAAACCTATACATATTTTTTATATAGTGGATAATGTACCTCTGCCATAAATTATAATTAGAATTCACAGAAGCGTTACCATGTAAAAGCACAAGGTGACTTCTAATATCCTATTAATCTATAGTAGGAGGCACATTATGGATTATACTCCAGACATTACCACTCACCTTCTTTCTTACAGATTTACACACTCAGCAGATGGACGCACGCTTTTCACACACGTTACTGTCTGGATTAGTGTGGCCTCAGCCTAAATGTTTTTTCACAGCACATTGTGCTAGATAGAAAATAACCACTCTAACTGACTTGACATAACAATCTTTATTTAAATCCTTGCATAGCAATTGTCATAAAAACCTTCCCCACAAAAAAGTACAATTTTCTTGTTATTTAACATGTCTATGTTAAACTTAAAAACAGTCTCAATGCATTACATCACTCATACTAACAGACGGTGGCACTTAACATAAATATGTATAAATGGAGGCACAATAATGCTAGTGAAAGGCATTCATTATCTAACTAACGAGTCCCATTAATATAGGTGTTGGTAGATATTACAAGCTGTTTTTCAGCAACAAAGTTAAAAGTCACTGTGGTTCTGTAAATGGTGCTATTTCATTAACAAGTATGTTTAAAATGTATTTAATATATAAATTAATACTGAATAACATTGTGATGGAAAAAATTCTTTCCCCTTTGTATAAATCCAAAGAAATATTCTCTTAGGGTTTATGGTAAGGGGTATTAATTCTCCTATAGACCATATACAATTTAAAGCCTTTAGGATACCATAACTACTCATTATTGGTTTATGGATTTACATGGCAATCCAACCTCTGGAAATTGCAACATTCCTCTACTTAACTTTAGTGGAGAGATGGTTTTTGCGATTGAGTCACCAGTTAACCGGAGCAATAGGCTATCATGGATAATTAGTGATTTGTGGTCCTCTATTATTGGCAGCTTGATGGCTGCAGCTGGGAACCACCTGGAGGGCTGAACAAATTCAGACCTCAAAGGGATTTCAGTATATTTGATTAGAGCTGAGGTCACTAGTGATATATATATTGACTGGCATCTGTCATATTAGCCCTTTCCTTTGGAAGATACATACAAATGTGGCCAAATAGGCTTTTTCATTACAATCTGGTAAACACAGACATGTACAATTCTAACATACCTGAAGTAAGTATAAGTTATATGCATCGAATGTAACTGTATTAAAATCAGCACCAACATTTCCTACCACACTAATGCACTACATTAAAGTCTATTATCTTGTATTAAATAAAGCTGTGGACAGATTTCCCATACAGTGAATTATATATGTGTAACAAAACAAACAAGAAAGTGAATATGTAGTATAACCGAGATAAAGCAGGTCACTATTTATTATAAATAATAGAGGGTACATGTGCTTCATACACGGAATACAGTGTTTTCCTTTCTTGAGTATTCATATCTCGTACCATTTCTCGTTAACTGATTTTTCTTTTAGGCACCCACAATTATGACTCCCTTATGGGCCCAACTGTAACGTGTTGCATCTAATTATGACATATAGACATGACTATTAAACATAATAAAAAGACATACAATAATAAGTAAATGGATTTAACTGAGCACCGGAAAGGATTTAAAGCCATAGCAATGAAAATGCTGCTCACTGTATGAGGCTCTATACATATATCATAGGCCAAATAGAACACGAGGCCCATAGCAATGCTAGAAGTGTTTAGGCCTCAAGAAATCTTTTTCAAAGGTGTCCCACCTACTGTAAAGCATAGGAGATAGAGTCCTGTAAAAGTTCATAATGTGAATACTAAACATGGCTACACAATATTACACAATAAAATACGTAAAACTTAGAACTGCTTCAGCTGTGTCCCTCACTGACAGCCTCGAGCAAATGTCTATTATGCCCTAAAACTGACCCACTGTGTTCCTGGTGCTTTGCCCATTGAACACAGCTGTGGAAAATGTTGGAGCTTTATTAATAAGTGATTCAGAAAGAAGTGAAGTTCGATGTTTTTCAGTCCAATGTGTTTCTGGTTCCTGGATTCAAAGGTTTTAGAACAGACCTGCAATATTCCAGACTACACTAGTTGCCTTTATATCCAATTCAACATCCTCGATGAATTGATTCATAAGAATATCCAAATGGATAAATAGAAAACCTACACTGTAATCACTAGTCATTGCTGTAGGATAACTGTGTTGCACAACACAAAGTGCAAATTTTCCTAGAAACCTGCCATTAAGTTATGGTCGTTATCCTAAATACTGCGTTGGGTGGGTGTATGATACTTTTGTATTTATATGTTTTATTTTAATATCAGCCATGTACTATACTGCAGGTGTTTTCATATAATCTAATTAGCTGTACTAAAAAGCACAAAATCACAGAAAGTTAATGCTAAATTATTCTGCTAATGTGTTTATTAATTAAGTTAGAAACCACATTTACTTCCTGTTATCCCATCACTGCGAGATGATTGGCTAATTCTACTCAACAATCCTCTACACATTCATGAAGCAACACCTACATTACATTCTCACTACCTTGCTTATGTGTCTGAGCATTACTGACCCAGCAGAATTCTACATAAATTAAACTATGGGTACAAACCCTCTTTCTATCACTAACTTTTTGCGTGCCTGTGATTACTTGACAAATTCACTCCTACTCACAAACCCTTCATTGGCTTCCATTATGTACATGTTGTATCCCTCAGATAATCTATAATATTATTTAAAGGCTCCTTATTTAACACCCCTGGTTGAATGTAATTTTAGATTTGAAACCCCATTGGCATGTTTATCATGTTGTGTCCTTAAAACATTATAGTGATGAGTCTCAATTGGGGCACAAAGTGTAAAAGCAACTGAAACTGGTAATCTTACTTTGCCTACATAGGTGATTACGATGTATGACAATTATACTTTGACTCTCCCAATCCCTTATATACAAGTTAAACATGTAATTGTCTGTTTTTAGTGGTTCATTCAGGGTTTTTTGCTTTTGTTTAAAGCTCTACAACATAAAACATTTTGCACAGCTGCGATACACACATATGGTGCAAGTTATTTCCACACAACTGGGAGTAAAATGGCGAAGCAGAACAGTGAGTGAAACTATTAAATGGCAGACCTATTCCTGCTGTATCTATTTCTATCCTGCTTATACAAAACGTGTATATGCAGTTAAGCATGTCCCAGTCAGTATAGCTAAAGGCATGTCTGATACAGGGTGTGTGAAATACCAGGTAAGACCTGGAGCTTTCAGTGTATTATTTCTGTGGCCACTTTACAAATGTCTCCAATGTCTTCCAGTCTACAGGTCTTCACTTTCTACGAGTGCAGGCTGCAAGTGCACAGGGTTGGCTTCAGGCAGGAAAGCTGCTTTTATGTTCAGGCCTTGGTCAGAAAGTGCCGCATAGCGGCTAGCAGATGGACGCACCTTTCTTGTCTTTGGGGCATGAGACTGCTGTTGCCACTGAGCTAGGATACATAGAAATAAAGACATTTAAAGATTATGGAAGGACACTTCTTTTTTTCTTCTACATTTCTGTAATTTATTAATGCACCCTTAATATACATTTCTGTGTAACAATATAACATGGCAAGACTACATGGTATTCTAGTAGCAGTATATAATACTGGTCAGGCTGCAGGTTTCTGACCTTCAGCCAACAGACTGATCTACAACATTAAAAACTTGCAAATGTTTACAAGGCATTATTAGCATGTGCCTTAATTCATTAAAAGTGTTGTATTTCAGCAAATAAAAATTATACATTTTACAGAGTACAGCGTGTTATGGACAAATAATACATTTGTATGTACATCCTAGAGCTAGTTCACGACCAAGTTACTTTGGGACATATTTAAAGGTGCCGTAGCACAAAATAGTGGTACCAAGACTTTACCGCAGTTATACTTGCTGATGCAATTGATATGAACCCAGGGGTTTAAAAGCATCTGTGAGCGGGTGGGCTGAGAGGGAGTGGATCGACCCGCACGTTGTCGACTCTGGCCTGGCACATCCTGTGGGGTTAGCAGGGCAGAAGGCCCGGGTGTTACTGTCTGTGGCGATCCACATGTGGCCCGGTATGCTTGCAGTATCTTCGCTCGCGGTGCGTCGCGGGTGGCTGGTGACATGCTTCCGGTCCTGGCTTGGCTGTCCCTCCGCCCTCGCTTTCCCGAGCTCCGGATACTTGGGCTAAGGCGCTCAGGGGGTCTGGACCTCCGGGACCTCCCGCGGCTCTGTCTTCCAGTACTTCCGGTAGCGGCTTGTTGTCACTGGCTTGGGCGCCAGTGACAAATGCCGTGTTATGGGCGCCAGTGACATCTCCGGAATTCCTGGAACTGTAAGCGAGAAAGACTGTCAGCTATGTTGTTGTCTAGACCAGGTACATGCCTGGCTTTGAAAAGGATGTTAAGTTGGAGACACCGCAAAACCAACAGGCGTAGGATTCGCAATACCATGGGTGAGGAGGACGTTTGGTGGTTTATTACGTGGACTACACTCTGGTTATCGAACCAGAAAACGATTCAACGATCTCGGAATCGTTCCCCCCAGATAGTTACAGATAGGGTAAACCGATCCTGTACTCCGTGTTCTAGCAGGTCTCCTAAGTGTGACGTCACGAGTGCGGGGAAAATTTCGAGGAGGGTGATGTTGTGAGTTAAGTCCGCTCTGATCCAAGAAGAAGGCCACTTTTCAGCGCACCAACTACCCTGGGAAAAGGCACCCATGCCGCAACTACCCGCAGCGTCCGTGTATAGCTCTAGCGAATCACTTGATACCTCGGGGGGTTGTCAGCATGTTTGACCACTATATTCAGCTAAAAAGGCCTTTCAAACTCTTAAATCATCTCGCATACCCTTAGAGAGCCGAATAAAATGGTATGGGGACTGGATACCCTTTGTGGACAGAGATAGTCGTCTACAGAATGCCCTGCCCATTGGCAAAACACGGCTAGCAAACACTAAGTGACCAAGGAGTGACTGCATTTGCTTGAGGGTAATCTTTTTGGCCCCAATGACCCTGTCAACTAGCTGATTGAGCATGGTCAATTTGTCTTGTGGCAATCGAAATTCCATGGCGTTGGAATCAATCTCGATTCCCAAAAAGATAAGGCAAGTACACGGCCCCTCGGTTTTTCCAAACCGATCGGAAACCGTTCGGAAGGTCATCAATAGCTGACTGCATCTAGGGGAATCTGCTGGGCCAACGAAGAGAAAATCGTCCAGGTAGTGCATTAGGGACGCCTGGCAGGAGACCTGTCCCACCACCCATTCCAGAAAGGATGCAAAAACCTCAAAGTAGTAACAAGAGATTGAGCACCCCATGGGGAGGCTCATATCCACAAAGTATCGATCCCAAAAGAAGCAACCCAGCAAGTGAAAGCAAGAAGGATGCACCGGCAAGAGTCGAAATGCTGATTCTATATCCGACTTCGCCATAAGTGCACCCTGCCCGCACCCACGAACCAAACATAAAGCCTCATCAAATGCACCCTGGATTCCTCCTTCTCGATTCCGTCATTGACTGAGGATCCCTTCGGGAAGGAGAGATGGTGGATGAGCCTAAACTTACCAGCCTCTCTCTTGGGTACAAGGCCCAAGGGGGATACCAGAAGGTTTGGGAATGGGGGTGAGTGGAAGGGACCCACCATGCACCCCAGGCTAACTTCCCTGAGAAGCTTCTCCTACACTAAATCTTCCTGCCCCATAACCGATTTTAAGTTATCGGCAAACGTTGGTTGCGAACTAGGAAGAAAGGGGATGGGGAAACCTGACCTAAAACCATTGTCTAACAGGGCTGCATCGCGTGTCCTATGGTAACTAGCGAGCCATGGAAGCATCTCTTCCCTTATCACTGGTGTCCTCGCCCTTTGACTGAGTGTATTGTGTCCTTCTCGCTCCCAATCTGGCTCTTTTGAAGCAGCGGATGGCAGGATGCGCTGCTCCACAGAAGGAGCACTCTTGCCTAAAGCGACAATTTGTGAACCAGCAGCAATGGCTCTCATTGAAGAGCCAGCATACTCCCCTTTTTGTTGACGTTGCCGGCCAACCTGTGAAGGGAAGGCCGGCAGCTGTTGGAAAGCTCTGACTAGACACTGAGGGCCTGCTGGGTGTCATTACCAGGAGCCAAAGGCTCATGTTCTGACAATCGTATCGTATAAGTGAACGAGCTGCTAGCCTGCGGCGATATTGCTCATCGTAACGAAGCCAACAAGACCCCCCATACGTCTTGTAGGCCCCCCATATTAGTTCCTGGTAAGCAAAGAGGGAGGCTCCTTTTTCCGGGAAACGCTCACAAAGTATTGTGGCGTAGATAGCAAAGATGTGAAGCCAATTATTCATGGTGTGGGGATAAGATTTGGGTTTATCATCGCGATCACCTGGTCGCCTTATTGGCTTTCAATTAATTCCCTGTCCAGGTTTAGTAGGGTGAACACGTCTACAAACTGTCCTGACCATATTTTTTCTTTTATGGTCGACTCTATGTGAAAACAAAGTTGCCCCCAAGTTGAAGCAGCACCTACCTCCGAGATTGAGCTTGCTGGGGCATGGCAAGCCTGTACATGTGGATTGGTGGGAAGGGAGCTGGAGGAAATGATAACCTGCGATGCAGGGATTATTTGCTGGCCCGGAACTGTTTGCTGGACAGATACTGTTTGTGTGGCAGGGGTAAAATTGGGCATTGGTAAATTGGCAAGAGGAGTGTTGAATACTGATAGGGGGTTGGGTGAAGTGGCCTGTGACACAGGTGTTTGTCAAGCAATTTGAGGGGGACCGGCTACCTGCCCTTGCCCATACTGAGGTTCTCCCTGTCTGCCCCCCCCCTTCATATCTCTGTAAGATCAATTGTAGTGTATGAATCATTTCGTGCTCCGCTAAACTTTGGGACCCAGTACCCCCCCCCCATACTGTACCTGCGTCATACTCACCAGCTTGGACTACTGATCGAAGCCGATTAGGAGGCTGTGGTAATGGGGTTGGGTTGAGCTGCCTTGCTGCATCCTCAGGTGGCTGGTTGTTCTCAAGGGCATTGGCTACCAGCTGGGTGATGGCTGTCATAGCTAAAGGTGTGGGTGTTATGGGTACCGATCCTGTACTCCGTGTTCTAGCAGGTCTCCTAAGTGTGACGTCACGAGTGCGTGGCTGAGAGGGAGTGGATCGACCCGCACGTTGTCGACTCTGGCCTGGTACATCCTGTGGGGTTAGCAGGGCAGAAGGCCCGGGTGTTACTGTCTGTGGCGATCCACATGTGGCCCGGTATGCTTGCGGTATGTTCGCTCGCGGTGCGTCGCGGGTGGCTGGTGACATGCTTCCGGTCCTGGCTTGGCTGTCCCTCCGCCCTCGCTTTCCCGAGCTCCGGATACTTGGGCTAAGGCGCTCAGGGGGTCTGGACCTCCGGGACCTCCCGCGGCTCTGTCTTCCAGTACTTCCGGTAGCGGCTTGTTGCTCCGGCCTGCGCTTCCAGCAAGCGCTGCAGCCATTCCACACTGTCCATGGTAATGGCTGTCCTCACCCTTTGGATGAGGTCTTCCTCCATTTCACGATACGTTGGGGTGCTGGACAGGGCCTAAATTTGTGTCACACAACTGTGGGAGCTGCTGCCTGAGGGGATGGCTCTGAGGTAAATCCCAACTGAAGCTGCTGCCTGAGGGGAACGCTTAGAGATAGAGGGGGCGTGGCTACATGGACCCGACTGAGGGGAATGGACAGGAGGGAAAAAGGAGAACCAATCCCATTCGAAGGCGGGATATGTAATTTTTCTTCTCCCCCGCCCACTCCACTGTCCCCTGGTGATGCAGCCATGGCTTATCTCCCTTCATTCTGTCAGTCGCTGGCACTCTTTCTGTGCAGGGACTCCCTGTCTTTCCCAGAATTAAGTCTTCAGTGAGCATGCTCAGACATTGGAGAAGGTACAGGTGATGTCACTAAAATTACTGAAAGCTGGAAGTGTTGATCTTTTCAGCAATATAACTTCTCACAGATTGCAGTAAAACATGCAATCCACAATATAATTATAAAGGATAGACTGCAGTCTTTTATTTAACTGTAGTACTAACCCCCAAAGAGGCGGCTGAGTTTTGACTTATTTATAAGTCAAAACTCTCTACTATTTATAATGAAGAAAAAAACATTTATTACAGCAACAACAAGTTAGGTTATAGTTAAATCCAGAAATCTCTCTAGCTATTAAACTGTTTTCTGCAGGTATATTGTACAGTTATAACCAAACGCAATGTAAATAACAAGTCTTTTAAACCCTATAATATCTGTAGCTACCATATTCACAGTGTTATAAATATATATATTCCCTCATTAAGGTCCTTTCACCCCTTAACCTTCCTCTCAGGCCAGGAGGTCATTTATAAGATGGCCGGCGTTGGGGCTAGGGATGGCCGGTTCGCGGATCCGAACCCCGCTCCGCCGCGGATTTATCCCATTCGCGAAAGGCGGATTTTTCCGGATTTTCTGCCTTCCGAACTTCCGAACCGCGGATTCGAAAATACGAGGATGTCTCTTATTTTCGTTAATTCGTATTTTCGAAAATTTTCGAAATTACGAGGATCACTCGTATTTTCGAAAAATACGTTTTTGAAAATTCCCGAAAATACACGAAACCGCGTAATTTCAAAAATTTCCGAAAATACGAGACATTATGTAATTTCGAGTATATTTTTCATTGTCAAGCGGACCGGATTTTGCGAAGTTCGGACATCTCTAGTTGGGGCCCTTCAGTTGTTTAGGTTGGAGCGCTCAACTGAAGAGAAACAAAGTAGTCTTGCACTCCAATGTGAACGATTTATTGTGAGCCAAACATCAACAGGTAACACAATGTTTCGAGGGTAACACCCACTTCATCAGATCTAAAGGTCCCTGGTTCGATCCCGGGTTTCGGCAGAGCCCTCCCTTTTTTCTGTTAAGATCACCTGATGAAGGGGGTGTTACCCTTGAAACGTTGTGTTACCTGTTGATGTTTGGCTCACAATAATTCGTTCAAATTGGAGTGCAAGTCTACTTTGTTTCTCTTCAGTACTTCATTCCCTTTGAAGTAGGGGAATTAGACTCTGTGCACCCATTCAGGGTTAGTGTGCATATGGACTTTTGTTACCTATTTGGAGCTTTCAACTCCCAAATGGGAGTATTTGTAATCCTAAAAAGAAATATATAAATAATCCGCCTGAGTGGATAACAGTCTACGGGTGTCTGATTTAGAGGATTCCATGCTCCTTAGGAAAGTCATGTCTCCCTTCTGGGAAATGTAATCCACAATGCGCAGTAAGTCACTCACCACTCTTCCTCCTCAAGTCCATGTCCCACAGTCTCCAATCTTCAATGAAGCACCTAGCTTCTCTTTTCTTTTAGCCGGATGGACCCAAGTTTGGTCTCCTCATGCAGGTTGTTTGTTTGGTTTTTTTCTCCTCAGAAGTATCACCAGCCAGTCAAGTCTCTCCTCATCTCTCCCTCTCATCAATCCCCTCTCTCCTTCCCTCACTCTCTCCAGGCTGAGGGGGTGTGGCTGACAGCAGTGCAGAAGTAGCTCTGACACACTATATTTTGATGAATTAACAAGGTAGGAGTCCCAAAGATTCCTGACTATCTGGGCTACACAACACTAACTTGTTTGGAGGTTACAGTTTCCTTTGAAATTTCACAAAAATTAACATTTCACAATATACTTTTCATCATTTTTGTAATTTAGTGATTTCACGGAGGTCCTTGCTCCTCTGGCTGGTGGCCCACCATCCACATAGGCAGTGGCAGAACTACCACCTGTGGACTGTGGATAGACCAGAATAGAACCCAGCAAAACTATATGCATCAATTTGCTATAATAATTACGTTTGTGCATCCAGAGTGTGCACAGCTCAATAGGGCCCTGCCTTACAACAGGACAAACCTTGGGAAAGCGGAACAGGCCTCTCAAAATGGCACTGCCCCGGTAAAACTGGGAGCTTTTATCTTTAAGGACAGTAAGGACTATCACTTAGGCTGAGGCCACACTGCAACGCACAGGAATCGCACACAAAATTGCGAGCGTTATCGCATGTGATTGTGTGCGTTTTGCGCATGCGTTTTTGCAGTTTTCTGTTAAGGAAACACATGTGATAGCGCACCAAAAATGGTCAACGCATGCGTTACCAAAACACGAACGAACACGCAATCGCATGCGTATCGGAAATCACAGGAATTTTCACGTTCCCGCGATTTCCATTTTAGTGAAAAACCCGCTAGTGTGGCCTAGCCCTAAGGTATATTTAGCGATAACATTTGGCAATATTAGGTTGGGGTTAGCTTGATGTGAAAATCAGTCACAACTCTCAAATAACAGGTATTGACATGGACTGAAGAATTTTAACCATGTGCTTTAGTCTTCCAATATGAGACTATAATAAATCACAGGCTTATCTGCTTCAGCACACGAAGGTTGCAATTTTCAGCTGATACTGAAACAGAAAATGGATTTGCTGTATAATACACAAGTTGTGTGAGATAAAAGATGAAGGTCACACGTTTTCCTTACAGTGCACAAGTTAACACAGGGCAATCGCTGACGACATTTAATGGACGCCACATCGAATGCAATAAATCTTTGCTATAGTGTCAACAGTATAAAAATATCTACAGGGATTTTGTTTGTTGAAAAGTTCTATAATAAAGGTACAGTATTTAATTTCATTGGATGGACACAGTTCATTAACCCAAGGGAACCTATTTTATTTCCTTTTTCCGCTCTCATTTTCAGCAGTTTGCTTTAATGATGTGGTCTTGCCTAAAGCCAAGATCTCACTACTAATAGACTCTATCCCTAAAGGTTTCTGTTAATCTGTTTATCAGTGACTTAGAGACAGGTACTGAGAGCAAGGTCTCTGTGTTTTAATGATTCAAAGCTATATGGGGCATAGCTAGTTGTGCAAACAGATCTAAAGAATGATATTCTGCAAACAATGTATGCATTTGGACGTCAAAATTCATGTGTTTAAAATAGGTAAGTGTACATATTAATATATAAGGTTATTTATTTGACTTTCTGAAAAGAGGTTAGTTAAGTTTTAGGTTTTTCTATTTCAGGAGCTATGTACTATTAATTAAAGAAAACTTAAAGATTCTTGTTCACCTATTGATGTTCTGGAAGGACACATGGATTCCAGAAGTTCATGTCTGGTTTTGTACATAGCTGATCGCGTGCAATGGTATTACAAACTGTTTGTACCAGGGGCGTAACTACAGGGGAGCAGGGGGTCCCATCTTATTATTTTTCCTATGACAGATATAGCGTCCTCCCAAAACACTGTGGATGAAGCTCGGATAGAGCCCCATCATAGCTTTGCTGGGGTGCCCAGTAATTCCTAGTTACGCCACTGTATGTACAATACCATTGCTCATGTTCAAGCACACTTTTTGGTACTATCAGTGTACCAATAATAAAATAATTTTTAAATATATTAAAAGAGCCATTGAAGTTCCTCACCTGTTTGGGGTGGTGCGGAGGTAACCTACTGATTGGAATATTGCTGCAAGAGACAAACACTCTGAATCCTCCAGAACACAGACCATGTGATTTCCTTCTGCCAATAGGGGAGGGGGAAGACTGGAGCCGCAAAGTTTGTTTGTAAACCCTATATAATGTTCAGTGCTGAATAATAAGTTTTGCATGAACTGGATGACTATTTTCTCCAAATACATCAGATTCTTACTCGTTTTCTTGTCCGTGTCTCTCTTTGGTTCTAGATTCATAGAAATATTACAAATTACCTTCTGATTATGCAATTGTCATTTTGAGTCCGAATTAAATTTATTTACAGCATTTTTCAATTCTCATGACAAACTGTTAGGCTGAATTGGATGAATGTATGTCTTTATTAAACCTTGACTGCTATGATACTACTGTGGAGATTTACAAAGAAGAGCAATGCAACATTTTCTGCCTTAAAGGACAATTATACTCACCTAAGACTCTGCTGTAGGTTACATGAACCCAGGGGTGAGAACTTAGCAGTTCAGGTCCTCACCCTGGGTAAAAGCTAATGAACAAAGAAGAGGAGCGGAGGGAAGGTGAGTATAATTGTCCTTTAATGGCATGTTAACCCATTTACATAAATCTGCTGGGTTTTATGCTGCTGGAATGTTTGTTTTTTAAAAAAAAAAAAGAATTCATTATTATGAATATATTAAGGGCATCTATACCAAAAAAAATGTTATTTTAAATTGACCATAACTGGAAACTATAATTCTTCCCAACCCCCACTGTATCATTTTTTTTGATCTGCCCCTTATTTCTTTAGATATCCAATCTAAAACTTCTTATATTTCAGCTGTTCAAGTTCCTTGCTCTCAAAAACTATTCTTCTGTGACTAGTTTTACTGTAGCTGGAATGGTGACAAAGTTTTTGACAGTTTGAATGCTGTATGTTGTGTGCAGGCTTGACAGTTGGTTTTTGGGAAAAAGTCAGGTCGGATGGAAGTGGGAGTGGTTAAAAGAGTGATTTTGCTCCTAAACATGTGTGCTGGATTGAAGGCATGCAGCAACGCACGCAAATCAGAGTAAGTGCTACTTACATGTATTCAATTATAGATTAAAATGAGGAAAAGTCATTTAATATTAAAGGAGAAGTATAGTGCATATGAAGTTTAAAAAAAAACATTTAAAATTAAAAGTACCTGGGAAAGGGAGATAGGAACTCCTACCTCCCAATCCTATAAGGAGCTTCAGCACAAAGAAAACTGCTTCTGCCAGTCTTTCTCTGTGCTTTAGAACTATCTTTAATACTGGAATGGCCTAAACACTAACCTTGCAGATGAAAACTGTATGTACTGGTGCTTCTCAAGGAAATAATTTTGGAAGGTAGGAATAATCAATCCTACCTCCATGCCCAATTACTTTTAATTTTTTTTTAAAAAGTACATTTTTACAGTGTTGTTGTCTGTTAATATCCAAAGATCACAATACTAAAAAAGGTACATCTTATTCTTAACCCTGACCAGATGCTCTTCTTTAATTACCCTACACATTACTATTCATGATGGATCATTAAATATATTAAGACACAATAACAATCACCCTCCATGCACAGAGACAATAAATGTTAAAGAGTCTGGAACTACTTTAAAGCTTAGTCCACACTGTGCCGGAATGCAATGCCACGCATGAAATTTCAAACTCTAAACTCATTCGCAGTCATTAAAGCAAGGACAGCTTTGTTTCCAGGTATTCATACACTATTATATGATACACAATGGATCCAGTTATTACATCTATTGTATAGAACTACAGGGCATTGATGACAAGCTTATTATCACTGTGCCTATATGTTGAGTGGGAATGTCTGGGAGCTGGGCCAATAAGCAGAACGTCCCATTGTTATGACTTTGAAGGTTACTGGGTGAGAAATGTTGAATTGTTATTACGCTAAGTGGCCCCATTTGTGGCAATAAATCTTTTATTTTATAGACTTTTCTTGAACAATCTGTACACAGAATACAACAATGGGTGCAGTGTAGTACAATACAAACAAAGGGCACTGTTAAGGTTCGTACAAATGCTCAATTTGTGAGCAAGCAACAACCCCTGACGACTGAGCACTACACGCGAAAAACTTCCGCTTCGGCCGAGAATCGTCCGTGTGTATGCGTTCGGTCAGAGGATGTTCGTTGATCCGCCTGGCGGATCGGCAAACAAATTGAGCATGTTTACGAACCTTTAGGCTGGGTACACTCCATACAATATTTCCAGGCAACCGACATTACCGTGTATGTGGTTGTGCGGAAAAATTGTATGGTGTAGGTGGTTGCTGCATTGACCGATCTCAATGTTGGTTATGTTGGTAAATCATGTTGTGGTGAATTGTCGGTTGGCAGGGATTTATCCTGGCCAACCTCTCACTAGTGGCTACCAGGCTGGTTGTGACAAATTTCGTACCATGTGTTCCCTAATGGATCTCTTTTTGTTTTATATAATACCTAATAAAAGGTACACACAAAAAGTTCACAGTACAGAAAGCCCTGTGGTTGCCGCCCTCTCCACTAGATTGTTGAGATTAGACATGCTCAGTGGGATTCACTCAGGAATTTGCCAATCAACAACTTTTTATCTCCCTGGATTAAATTGAGTGAGGATAAAAAGTGAGAGTGGGAGGGCTTTCTGTCATTGGTGTAACTAGAAATCACTGGGCCCCCCATTAAAACTGTAAATGGTCACCCCTTCCTGCAATATCTACAGCGGGTTTTATTTTTTTTGGTACGTTCAAGGCTAATTTCGATAATTATCGAAAATAGCCTTAAAGGTTCAATAAAAATCAAAAACTCGCTCTGAAGTCCCGATTTTAAGTTCTGTTTTCAGATTTTTGGATCTTCGGGATTTTACCGAGAGACCCTGCAGTTTCAGCCATCTCTAATGTCCAGCATTAAAAAAAATTATATTGTGGTTGAGCACCCCCCCTAAACCCCATTTTTTCATTAGTAAGATTTGTCAATGATGCCTCTGCAAGAATTTACCTGACCTGGTCCCTCCCTGCTCCTCCTCTGCTTTGCGGCTGACAGCACTCCTGGTTGTGGGAAGGGAAGTTCATACAGGTACATAAACAAAAAGTATTAAAAACTCTACCTTGACCTGATTGCAGCAAGAATGTAAAGCAGGTATGTGAAACCTGCGTCCCTCCAATTGTTTGGAATGCAGCATGCTCGGAGTTGTAGTTTCCAAACATCTCTGATGTATAGAGACAGTTTCAGTACGGACCACAGTTGTATAAAAAAAACAGCCGTACGCAGCAGTCACAGCAAGTTCAGTTTTCCAGTCATCCCAGTGTAAAGTGAGCCCTCCAATTAATCAGCCAGCCCTATATTTCACCTGCCAGTGTAGTCAGCCCTCCAGTTAACCAACCACAGTTTAGTGATGGCCCAGTTCGCGGATCCAAACCCGGATCCGCGGCGGATTTACCTCGTTCGCGAATGGCGAATATCGCGGATTTTCCGGTTGTCCGCCTTCCGAACTTTTCCGAACCGCGTTTTCGAAAAGTTTATAAATTACGAGGATTTCTCGTATTTTTGAAAATACAGGAAAATACGACGGAGCATTTTTGGGTCCGTATTTTCGAAAAATCCTCGTATTTTCGAAGAACGGATTTTGCCGAACTTTCATTTTAATAGATTTTAATGGGTCCGCTCGCAGATTTTCGAATTTTCAAATTTTTCACGGATCCTTGAGCGGGGACCCGCTGGGACCACCCCTTAACTCCCGTGACAGAAGGACCCCTTTAACTCCACGCCCCCTTTCGGCTGCCAAGCTCCCAGCATGCCCCCAACCCCAATGGGCTCATCTCTATCATTCAAAGTACCAATATTTCTGTCGTAGAGTTAATCGGGAAAAAAAACTATTGTAAGGGTGTACACAGTTAATCTGGATTCTTAATGCAACTCCATTAATTAAATACTGCAATAGAACGAAATATAATGCAGGTCAATGTAAATCCTTTTATTAAATTGCCATGTTACAATAAAAATGGAACATGTTGCACAGCGGCAGTAAATGGTGCAGTCCATAGTAATGCTTTTCATCACTTTGCCCCAAAATTAATAAACCAGGTCCCACAGAAATCAATTAAACACATTGCACCAGCAATGTACAGGTTAACGTGGTGTGTGCCCTGGTGCCCTATTACTCTGTATATTCCACGGGGCTGTCATAAGTTGCATTGAGTAAATTCAAATGGGGAAATAGGCTGTAAAGCAACTAAATGTGAATATTTTGAATGGGAGATCCATATACCCACGGTCCCATACACTTTATATTGATGTAACAATGGTACTGCACACAACATCATCAAGGAGAGAGAATGATGTGCTGTTTCTTGTTAGATAGTTCTAGGATTGTCCCAATGGTAGGAATTAATTCTATCATTCTCAATCGCATTCCTGGACTGAGGCTTATTAACGGTTTCTGATCCCCTGTACTTGTGAATTCTGAAAAATGATACTAACCAAAATGAAATACTGAGTGTAGCCAATCACAAACTGCCACCTGTCCTGTGATAAAATTTCAATTCCGATAAGAAACATCATTCCATGTCAACTGAGGACAATCTTGAAAATGTAGTTTTACGGTAAATCATTTAAAAGCTTGTCGCAGCAGAGTGAGACTGGGAGCTAGGTGTGCGGGAGTTAGAATGTGTGTAGAACATGAAGTATGTGGACATAAAACAGAACTACTTGTCCATTGTGCCTTGTGTTATGTTCCAATTCAAAATTATTATTTGTGTGTGTTGAAGACACAGGCATTAAAAAAGTCCACCAATTCCCATCGTTTGGTTCAGTAAAACCACACAAATCCGTGGTATATCATCACAAACAGGTTAGAGTGTGTCTGGCATCTCTTTATGTCTAAAACTGTTAATTTTCAAAGATTTTCTATCTGTCAGTAATTGTTTTCCTTCCATCTTGTTAATCAATACAGTTTACCAGTTAAAAAGGATGGCATGTTAGTAAACATTGATCTTAAAGGAGAACTAAACTTGTTTTTTACTCCTAATTTAAAGGGCATGTCCACCCCCAAAACTATAATCCCCCCAACTACTGGCCCCACCATGTAGTGTAGTTAATCCTTACCTCACATCCCAGCTCCATAGGGTTCTCCTGTAAACCCCCCCCCCCCAAAGTCCCAAAACTAACCACCAGGAGGATAGCAGGGCTCTGCCTGCTATCTTGCCTCCGGTAGATGATTTGCCATGCGCACTGCAGCCCTTCTCCCTCCCTCCCCTCCTCCCCCTCCCTCTCCCTCCTCCTCCCTCCCGTTCTACTATCCCTCCCCTAGCATTAAACCCCCTTAATATTCTGCTCCCCCATGTCCCCCAGCCCCAACCGCATGTTTTTTTCCAAAAAGCTCCCCAAACTCTTACTTACCTCTCCGCTTTCCTCCGCTGCACTGAATGACCGGCAGCCGCGTCCGTGATTGGCTGCCGCTCAGCCAATCACAGACGCGACTGCCGGTCCCGCCCTCTGCTGCATTCTCGCAAGCAGAGGGCCGGCAGTGCGGAAAAAAGAAACATGCGGTTGGGGCTGGGGGACATGGGGGAGCAGAATATTAAAAAACGATTTTAGGGGTGGACCTGCCAGTTAAAAGCTTTTCTCCTCAGAAGAACTATACATGTGTAAAGCTGGGTACCACACACTAACGATAAAGCCCCGATACCGTCGGATCCGACGGCATCGGGGCTTTATCGTTATGTGTGTACGCTCGTTTCCCTAACGAGCGAGCGGCCGCCAAATGATCGGGTCGGCCGAACGCTCGATCGGGAAAGGCCGAAAATTTCGATCCTTATAGAGGAGTCTAGCGCGCCCGATGGAAACACACAGTCCCGAGCGTTCTCCTTATGAAGTTCATAGGGAGAACGCTCGGGACTGTGTGTATGCAGATCTTTGAAAGATGGCAGACAGGATCAGGATCTTGCAGATCCTGTCTGTCATCTTTCAGAAATCTGGACTGTGTGTACCTAGCTTTAGATATTTCTCTAGTAAGTTGCAAAAGACTTCATAGAGCCTAAACACTATTTACTGTCACTATGCACATATTTTCAGTACAAAAGTCTCGATAGCAATAGAAAACTCCCTGGTAAGACTTTGAAAGCTGTTGTTACCTTGCAGTTTATTTTTCAGCATGCATGCATTGCAGACAGACTACCAGAAACAATACAAAATGGCTGATTTTACAGGTTTTTTCTCTCCATTCTGTTTGTGTAAGCTTTAGTGGGTTAGTATAATAATCTATTTCTAGAAACACGCAACCCATGAGGTTACATGCAAAATATAACCACGTACTGCAAATGCATATACTTCTACCAAAACAAAGAGCTTTTAGGAGCTGGTCCCTAGTACACACAGGTTAATTTCTTTAACATCCACAGCAAAGAGAGAGGTTAGACACAGCTGGTTTTGTTTTTGTGAATGTGCTATTGGGACAATGTCTGGTGACTTTAGTTCCTCTTAACATTTGATTATTAAGATTGAGTGGTGCAAATTGGTTGGCTGATCAATAATCAAGTATTGGTATTGCCCACCCATCTGAGCCATGTCTGACTATCTTTACATTTTTCTACACAAATCAAATCAAAATGAGCTTTATTGGCAGGATCAATTTACATTTTGACATTGCCAAAGCAAACAAAAATAATAAAACACATTAGAGGGGTTCACAGTGGGGGGGTAATGGGTATCAATAGATAAGTAATATATGGACAGTATTATAAGGGGTATATTGGGTTTCAGTCCTGGGATATAACCATTGGGGAAGGATAAAGGGATAACTGGGCAAGTAGTCCATGGACATTAAGTTCATTTATGCTCCTCTCAGTTTGTGACATAGTGTGCCCCAATATTTACTGTGGCTTCCTCCTCTCCCAGCAGGATATAGAGTTTTCTCTCTTCAGCTAAGGAGTTGAAGTCTGAGATAAAGTCCGACAGCATCTTGAAATGGGGGTCCCAGTTTGCTTTGTATTTAGGTCAGTGTATTGTATTGTATTAACAGGAAAGACTCATACACTGCAGTAAATGGAGGTTCATTAACTTAAGGTACCAATCTGTCAAAGATTCTGTCTGTCTGTTGTGGTTACACACAGTCACAAGGGTTCTCCCTATATAAAGTATAGGGAGATTGTTCGTAACTGCCCTACTTCCTATGATCACGTGTGACTCTATATACTTTACTACAGGGAGCCGACCATGACTGAGGAACATTTTCAGGCCAGATCGACCGTTTCTGATGCTGTAAGTTCATCTGAATTGTCCATTTTTGGCCACACACACACACATTTTTGGTACTGACAAGATTTGCCCTATATCTCTAATTTGTGTACCTTCAGAAGCCTTGTGTAGCTTCAGAAGCCTTCTCTTTAAAATCTGGTCCATTTGTGTAAGCGGAGTTAGCAGGGAAAATTATTAGGAAACATCTGAATGATAAAAGAAAAACATGGATTTAAAGTGCTGATAACTGTATTGTCTATGGATACAAACTAATAGTCATTATTATGATGTTCTGAAATTACAAATTATAGACATTCACTACATTACAGTTTAGACAATAAATGGTTTTGCCATGAAACTATTTATATAGCAAATGAGAAGAAAATCCCATTAAAAGCACTGGCTGTTTAAATGGATTAATTATTTCCATTGTGTTTATAATGCTTTATTCAATAGCCCTTGATTTGTAAAGCATTGTATGTGCTGTACTTGATAGTATATATATATATCGGTGTTTCAACAGATACAAACTCAAAAGTCTTGTTCATTTAAATATTCTATATATATAAACAGTATAGATATAGATCCTTAATTTTTAGTGAATGTTAAAATGTAAAAAATTTGCCAAAATGTTTGTAGTCTTATAAATAGGTTCCTTGGGGGAGGGCCATGTAATATTGTAGCAGCTACTGCAGTGGGAGCGTGGGAGCGTGGTGAGCTAATATCAGGACAGCTTATTGCCAGAATTACCCTGATTACTTTAGTTACTGGAGAATTAATATGTAGTTACTCCACCCCCAAAACTATAATCCCCCCAACTACTGGCCCCATCATGTAGTGTAGTGTAATCCTTACCTCACATCCCAGCTCCATAGGGTTCTCCTGTAGTCCCCCCCCAAAGTCCCAAAAACTGCCCACCAGGAGGCTAGCAGGTCCATATAGGACACTGCCTGCTACTGGCCTCAGTAGATTTTTGCCATGCGTACTGCAGCCCTTCTCCCCCCTCCCTCCCCCTCCCTCTCCCTCCCGTTCTGCTATCCCTCCCCCTAAAATAACCGCTAAACCCCTTTAATATCCTGCTCCCCCATGTCCCCCAGCCCCAACCGGGTATTTTTTATTTTTAGAAAGCTCCCCAAACTCTTACTTACCTCTCCTCTTTCCTCCGGCGAAGTGAGCTGCCGGCAGCCGCGTCTGTGATTGGCTGCCGCTCAGCCAATCACAGACGCGGCTGCCGGTCCCGCCCCTCTGCTTGCATTTCCTTGCAAGCAGAGGGCCGGGAGCGCGGCGGAGGAAAGAGGGGAGGGAGGTAAGTAGAGTTTGGGGGGCTTTCTAAAAAAAAAAATATAGCGGTTGGGGCTGGGAGCCCAGGGGGGACCTTATATAAAAAGTTCCATTTTAGGGTGGACATACCCTTTAAAGGACAACTAGAAATGGAAATTTTAAGCTTTAGAATTTGGCCTGAATGGCTGCATTTTGGAAGAGAATGTGAGCGTCTGTGCTGCAGGTTTTAAAGCTCAATAATCTTGCTATGGCAATGATAGTGGACAGTGGGTTTTTTTTTTAGTTTTTTTACCCTTATGTATGGCTGCCATGGGAATGGAAGGGTAGGTCATTAAGTGTGTGTACCTGTGTCAGGTTGGAGGGTAAATAAATAACTGATGATTTTTTCTTTTTTTTTATTATTATTTTTATTGATTTATATAGTGCCAACATTTTCCGTGGCGCTTTACAATTAGATCAAACATTACATACAGGGTAATACATGAAGTCAAAAGTCATACTTATTACATACACAGGTAATACATAATATAATTAAATAGAGTGTGGAGTTTCTTACAGAAATACCGTGATACAATAGGAAAGAGGACCCTGCCCAAAGAACTTACAGACTAGAGGATATGGGGATAATTGGTCAAAATAGTTTTTTTGACTTGTTTCCCTTTAAGTATGGCTGTTTCAGGTTGAGGGGTAAAAAACAAACTTTTTTGATGATTGGTCAAAATTAGATTTTTAAGATAGTTCGCCTTTAAGTGCGGTTGCTACAGGGTAGGTCAGTAGGTGAGTGTACCTGTGTCTGTGTGGGGTTCGGGGGCTTTCAGTGTTTGTGTTTACAGTCATTAAACTAATTGTTTTAATCACATGACCCTTAAACCTCAAAATGTCACCATTTGAGGATTGTTCCCATTATAGTCAATGTGAAAAAATGTCCCAAAATATGTTTGTTGATAATGCGGTAATGCTTTTGTAGATTCCTTAGCTAGAAGATATTACAAATTTCATGTCTCTAGCTCAAAAACTGTGGGAGGAGATACTGTCCAAAAAAGCGGAAGAACAAAACAGAAGGAGAAGAAATAGAAAGAACAGTAATTTGGCTCTTTAAGCCAAATTAATTATACTCACCTCTTCCTAAATCCTCTTCCTCCATAGCTGCATACTACCTACGGTGAGGACCATAACTGCTCAACCCAGGGTACTTAACCTATCAGCTGTACTTACATTAAGTTTTGCTTGGATTTCCTGTCCTCATGTGGCCAATGGGAAGACACCATATGCAAAGAAGCATGTCTTCCCATTGGCTACATTGAGAACTGTCACTGACAGTGGCAGAGGGGTGCAACAGACCAGAGTCCGAGGGAAACTTAAAGTAAAAATAACAGTTGACAAATGTACACTGGTTTACAGATTACTGTATTTTTTAAAGGACCATGGGGTGAGAACATAATGATTTAAGTCCCTACCCTGGGTACTACTCATCTATGGAACAGGTAAAAGATGAGTATAATTGTCCTTTAACCAGCTGTTCTCCCTCTACAGATTTAATTATAATTGAGTCTCTCAATTGACACGTTAGGGACAAACATACATTTTTCTCCTTGGGCGATATCTTTATATACTCTTGTATACTTACGTTTTTACACAGGTTAAGGAATTCCAAGGTGACTTCTACTCTTATATTACAAAGTAAGTGGTATGTTATCTCTTAGAATATACATTTTTGTTTGATTTGCATTTTTTTTTAATGACAGGAGGGTTTGAACTCACACAACGGCAAATCTTTGGTTTACTTAAGCTGGGTACACACAGTACCAATCTGGTACCAGATTCTGTCTGTTATCTTTGAAAGATGTGGCTTATAAAGTATAGGAAGATCGTTTGTGAGAGCCATACTCCCAACAATCATGAGCTACTGCCTAAACTTAAGTACAGGGGGTCGACCGCGACAAGGAAAATTTCTGTCTGTAACAACCGTAAGTGGCGTAGCTACAGACTTATGGGCCCTGATGCAAAATTTGGGTATGGGCCCAAAAGAAATAGAAGAGCGTGCACACCGAAAACAGGAATCGGAAACTCCGTATACTTAAAACCGCCACTTTATTTCATAGGCATGAATGAGAGCGTCCAGAGCATACCTGATGCGTTTCATACCTGTTGGTAACACAGCCGTGTTACCATAGGTAACACAGCCACAAACACAAATCGGCACTGCAAACCAAATAATCATTGGTAAAATGCTTTGTAAATAACCAGTGGTGAAATAGTTGGCACAAAGACTGGTTAAATGCTTGGCATGCAGACACTGATAAACTGGTTGGGAAACTAGCACACAGCCAGGCACTGTATAAATGCTGGGCACACAGACAATGGTAAAAATGCTTTGTACACAGACCACTGGTAAAACAGTTGTCACACAGACACCCCTGCACCCCTGGTAGTTACACCCCAGACGGACGTTTCATGCATAAATACGTTACAGATAAAGGACTGATCCTGTCGGGTGCTTTAGGAATAGAGATGTTTGAAACTGTTAAATTTCGTTTCGTTTTCGAATTTTTTAAATTATCAGAAAGTTCGAATTTCGATTTTCGAAATCGGCTACTTTCGTTTTTCGTTTTTTCCAAAATCATCTACTTTCGATTTTCGATCTTCGAAAATTGTCTACTTTCGATTTTCGATCTTCGAAAATTGTCTACTTTTGATTTCGATAATCATCAACTTTCAATTTCGATAATTATCGAATGTTCAATAAAATTTGAAAATTCGGGTTTTGTAAATTCTAGGAGTTCCGAAAGATTCGTCAGGACTTCGAAACCTTCGGATTCAAAACAAAACTGGGTTTTATTAGAACTTACAGTACATCTCTATTTAGGAAAGCAAGTGATCAATAGAGGTGGGATCTGGGTCATCTCTATTCGGATTTCCGAGCCCCTCAGTTCCCAAATTTGAACATTCTGTCCAAAACTGGGCAGATCGGTTGGATTTTAGGACTTCGGAAGGCTTTTTGAAGGTTACTGATTGTACGGTGTTATTTTCCGTGACCCTTTGAAAATAACTTTGAGCATTCAATAACCCTCAAAAATATGATTGGAAACTCGAAAGTTAGTTCCATTTTCGGATATTCGTGTTTTTCCCGAGTTCCGTAAATACAAAAGCGGAATGAAACTTTGCAGTTTCAGCCATCTCTAGTGATCAAATGACAAATTGGGTTATAAGAAACAAATTGGATGAATGTATAATAACCCTTCTCTGTTTTTTATTTCTCTAGCTTGAAAACAGAAGGGTTAAAGGAATAGTTCAGTGCTGAAAACAACTTTGCATAGACATAGACATTCTCAGTTTGATACTGGGTTCGCCAGTAATGTTTCCCGAAAGATGGACCCCCCTTCTAGCTCCTGACTCATTAAGGGCTAGGCCACACTAGTGCGTTTTTCGCTTGTTCATGTAAGCGCTTTGCGTTTGAGGCCGAGATTTTCGCAAAAATGGAAATCGCGGGAACATGAAAAATTCCCGCGATTTCCAGTGTGAATGCGATTGCGCGTCCGTTCACGTTTTGGTAATGCATGAGTTCACCATTTTTCCTGTGTGTTGCAGTGTGGCCTCAGCCTAAGAGGCCACAGCAGTTGAGAGCTGTGATCTCTCTAAACGTGCAGGCAACCAATTGGGACAAAGAATTTGCGTTGGTATATCGGCGCGAGTGCAGGGGCGAGTGGACATGCAGGGGCGTGCGACAACACCATAGAAATGACAGATAGTGCTACATATTGTTCTGTTCTTTCTATAGAACAGAACAGGGTGCCTGGTTAATTCAGAGTAGCCTGCTTCTACGTTATGATTGCTGGACTGATCATCTAACAATCTATTGTAACCATCAAAATCTAGCGCTAGTCCTGATTGGAGGATTACAGGACTAAACAATTCAATGCTATAATACAACCAGGCCCCTAATGTTCCCACTGCAGTCCCTATATAATATCCCCTTTTATAGATGTAAAATTAATGTCAGCCTATGAACATCCAACCACTTTGGTGGACAATCGTTAATGTTTGGTGCCTTGCATCTGTGACATTCAGTGTTGGAGAACAAATGGGACACCAATAGTAGCTGTCACTGTCACACACCATAAAAATGATAGAAAGTGCTGCATATTGTTCTGTTTTTGGGTGACAAGTGTTTTTATGGGCTACATGTACATGTATGGGTTACATGAATTAGAAGGTTGACCTGGTAGGGGGTGGAGGATGTCGGTTAAAGGGCATCTATAGTGGAAAAAACACATTGCCCCTTTGCAAAGTTAAATTCATGTACTCTGTGCTCAGGGGTGTCTCTAGGGATTTTGCCACCTGAGCCAAACTCTGATTGTCGCCTATGTGCGGCGCAAAGTGGGCGTGGCTTGTGCATGGGTGTGGCTTGTGCATGGGTGTGGCTTGTGTGTGGGCATGTCTTTGCCGGTGGGAGTGCAGCTAGCCATTTTGTCATTTTGAACTTGCCACCATTTATTTGTACATTTTCTTTAAATAGACAATAATCAACACCATAATAACAGAAGAATAAACAATTTTGCCCAAAATAACCTGCCACCACGTCAAGGTTCCTTTTAATAGGGCCCTGACTAGTCTAACCTAACAAACTATCTAAAGCTAATCTAACCATATGAAATGCCTTTTAACAATATCTAACACATGTACAGTGAGAACAGACTGTAAAGGTCCCATACAGACGGTAAAGGTCCCCTAGAGTGAGAATAGACAGTAAAGGTCCCATACAGACGGTAAAGGTCCCCTACAGTGAGAATAGACAGTAAAGGTCCCATACAGACGGTAAAGGTCCCCTACAGTGAGAATAGACAGTAAAGGTCCCATACAGACGGTAAGGTCCCCTACAGTGAGAATAGACAGTAAAGGTCCCATACAGACGGTAAAGGTCCCCTACAGTGAGAATAGACTGTAAAGGTCCCATACAGACGGTAAAGGTCCCCTACAGTGAGAATAGACAGTAAAGGTCCCATACAGACGGTAAAGGTCCCCTACAGTGAGAATAGACTGTAAAGGTCCCATACAGACGTAAAGGTCCCCTACAGTGAGAATAGACATGTAAAGGTCCCATACAGACGGTAAAGGTCCCCTACAGTGAGAATAGACAGTAAAGGTCCCATACAGACGGTAAAGGTCCCTCAGTGGGAATAGACAGTAAGGTCCCATACAGACGGTAAGGTCCCCTACAGTGAGAATAGACATAAAGGTCCCATACAGACGGTAAAGGTCCCTACAGTGAGAATGACAGAAAGGTCCCATACAGATGGTAAGGTCCCCTACATTTGAGATATACAGTAAAGGTCCCATACAGACGGTAAAGGTCCCCTACAGTGAGAATAGACAGTAAAGGTCCCATACAATGATTGCAGACAGTAAAGGTCCCATATGGTGAAAACAGACAGTAAAGGTCCCATACATATTCTATCCTCTATCTCTCACATTCTCTCTCACACACCCTTTCTCTCATACATACACCCTCTCTCACACATACAACGGTTGGCACCAAATCTGGTAAAATCGTTGGCAAAAACTCTAATAAATGGTTGCCACACAGATATTAGTAAAATCTGCAGCACAAACTCTGATAAAGGGATGGCACCCAGACGCTTATAAATGGATGGCACACAGATACTGGTAAAATCATTGGCACAAACTATAATAAATAGTTGTCACACAGATACAGGTAAAATCATTGGCAAAAACTTTGATAAATGGTTAGCACACATACACACCACTTTCTGTCGCTGGAACATCGATACAGCCAGGTCTTAGAGGCTGCCTTCCTCCCCGCCGCATCAGACAGCACCAGGCTTGTAGAGCGCCCCGCAGTGGACGGCCCTAGAGAGTGACGTCAGACGTCACTATGTGATGACGTCGGCGTCACGTGAGTACATACGCGGAAGTAGATTCACATGGGTACATTAGCGAGATGGCCCTGCTTGTTACCAGTATTACTGAGATACATTAAGGTGGGGAAAGTCATTCAGAGGTTAACTTCCCCTTTAATACATGTGTGTGTGTGTCTATGTGTGTCCATGTGTGTTTCTATGTACGTTTCTATGTGTGTGTCTATGTCCATGTGTATGTCCATGTGTGTCCCCATACATGTGTATCTATTTCTCCCCACCACTCCAATCTAACTAGCAAAGCAGTGATTAAAAAAAAAATATTTTCTGCAGTAAGATCTGACCCTTTCCTTTCCTTTAAAAAATAGCAGCCAGGATACACACATACTGTATATACACACTCTCTCCCATACTGTACATCTATACACACTCTCTCTCATACTGTACATACATACACTCTCTCTCCCATACTGTACATACACACCCTCTCACACATACTGTACATACACACCCTCTCACACATACTGTACATACACTCTTACACATACTGTATATACACACTCTCTCCCGTACTGTACATCTATACACACTCTCTCTCATACTGTACATACATACACTCTCTCTCCCATACTGTACATACACACCCTCTCACACATACTATACATACACACCCTCTCACACATACTGTACATACACTCTTACACATACTGTATATACACACTCTCTCCCATACTGTACATCTATACACTCTCTCTCCCATACTGTACATACACACCCTCTCACACATACTGTACATACACTCTTACACATACTGTATATACACACTCTCTCCCATACTGTACATCTATACACACTCTCTCTCATACTGTACATACATACACTCTCTCTCCCATACTGTACATACACACCCTCTCACACATACTATACATACACACCCTCTCACACATACTGTACATACACTCTTACACATACTGTATATACACACTCTCTCCCATACTGTACATCTATACACTCTCTCTCCCATACTGTACATACACACCCTCTCACACATACTGTACATACACTCTCTCTCCCATACTGTACATCTATACACACTCTCTCTCATACTGTACATACATACACTCTCTCCCATACTGTACATACACACCCTCTCACACATACTGTACATACACTCTCTTTCACATACTGTATATACACTCTCTCACACACATACTGTACATACCCTGGGGGGGGTGGTACAGGGGGAAGGGCAGTAGATGATCCCCTAGAAATTACTCAGGGGAGGGAGCCTTGTGTTCTTCAGACTCCACTCCATAGCATACTGGGGATTGTAGTCCCATCTGTGACTACCGTTTTACCCATGATCCTCCCCCAGATACAATCATCCTCCAGTGTACAGCAGGGAGGGGGGATCACGTCACAGGGATTTGATTGACAGTCCAAGTAGGAGTAGAGGAATGCAATAATGTATTTTTCTACTGGTGTATCTCAGGACAGAGAGGGAATCTGAAAAAAGTGAAGACACTCTGGGGGTTGTGGGGAATTATAGAACTCATTTACCTTTAAGGTAAATAACAGTGCATTATGGACAGAGGGTGGGGTATTGACCATTTTTGATAATTTCACACAGAGAGAATTATGTGGTGCAGAATGTGGGAGGGTATTATATATTTCAGAACTCCTCTGTGACTTCTAATATCCTTATAATTTATAGTAGGGGATGCATTATCCCTTATAATACATGAGTGGTACCCAGAGTTGCCTGTAAAACTCAGTCTGTGTCCTTGTACCTTTATATAGTCACAGAGCTACTCAGTGACTTCTAATAGCCTTATAATTTATAGTAGGGGATACATTATCCCTTATAATACATAAGTGGAACCCAGAGTTCCCTGTATAACTCAGTCTGTGTCCTTGAACTTTTATATAGACACAGAACTTCTCAGTGACTTCTAATATCCTTATAATTTAGAGTAGGGGATACCTTATCCCTTTTAATACATTTGGTATGTGTCTGATGAAGGTGCAGAGGCACCGAAACGTCACAAGGTGTTTTTTGATGTTTCAATAAACACCATTTGCATCAAGACTGGTGTGCACAGTGTTTCTATATATAATCTTTTAATACATTTAGGTACCCAGAGTTCCCTGTAGAACTCAGTCTGTGTCCTTGTAATTTTATATAGACACGGAACTCCTTAGTGACTTCTAATATCCTTATGATTTACTGTAGGGTACTTTTTTACTAGACCCAGTAATAGAGTATACGACCCCTCACTGTGTATAAAGCTAAAGGTAGAGGAAATAGAAGGTTGCCTTGTATAGAGTATTATATGAGTAACAGTACTGCAGTATGAAGTCACTTTCCTATCCCTTGTCTCTCTGTGTGGTTCTGTATGAGTTGTGTCTGTTCCCCTCTATCAGAATGAAGAATCCGCTCGGACAGAAGTGGCGATGTTGGAGAAGTTCTCCAAGGACAGTAACATCGCTACCTACAGGGGGGCATATTTCAAGGCTCCATTTAGAGACGACAAATTCCCCCGGTAAGTAGCTGCTGTTCCATGTTCTAACCAGCAGAATGATTTTTAGTTTGGTAACAGCCAAGTGTTAACGTACCTTCAGGGTTATTCAATAAAAGTTCTTATCGTTTAAAATGGTGCTAATTTTGCTCCAACCAATCAGATGTTAGCTTTCAAATGTTAAATAAGATCTGATTGGTTGGGGCAAAATTAGCAACATTTAAACGATAAGAACTTTTATTGAATCTCCCTGCTTGGCTTCTCATTAAACAATAACATGGCGTTATTAAAATACCTTCTCATGAGCTCCACTTGGTATGTCCCAATTAAACGCCATTCATTTCACCCTTTCTGTTTCAGATCACCATGGAATATGGCGTACCCTTGCGACTCTGTTTAGGTATGAAGCACCAAGGCCAATAATAGAAACCTGGATCGCTTACACATACAGAGAAGTGTTAAAGGTAAAACCAGTAAACTCCCATAGTTTAATTTGTTATTTACCAATAGAAGGAAATCCTTACTAGCTGAACCTCTTCATATTGACTCTATTGTCTGATCTCCGCAGGGACTGAAACACCTCCACCAGCACCGAGTAGCCCACCGTGATGTGAATGTTACCAACATCGTGCTTACGGAGGACACCAAGGTGAAATTACGTGAGCCACCCACTAGAGCCCAGAACAGGTCATATTAATGTTAGTCTTTTATCTATCAATGTAAAGAGCAATGCGCTAACGGTGAGTCTGGGTGATATCTCATTTCAGTTAACTTTGGACCGTCTACAAAACTGAACCCTAGAACCGGCGAGTGTCTTGGGTTACATGGAGCTCTGCCCTACTCGGCTCCAGAGGTTATTAAAAGTGGTGATTGCCCTACAGTAGGATATGGCTGCAAGGTAAGACTCTGTGGTTACTATATAGCAATTAAACTGAATGGGAAAATGTCTAACCTAACTCTACACTGTGTTCGGGAAATAGTAGACATTGGCTATTATTTATTTATTTGGAATAATTTAATGATTCCATTGGGGTCTTTGCAAATCTTACTAAATGTTATGAATTAAAAGTAGTTGAATTATAATGAATATTGCATGATAAAGTATTCTCATTTATCCACAGTGTGACGTGTGGTCAGTGGGAATAACGGCCATCAGACTAGCCGAAGGAAAGACCCGTAAGTATAATGGATTTATTGGCATTTCCTATACACGGTTTGTAACAAGGTACAAGTGGTGAATTGTCCGGCACTGATCTTTTTATTTTTACTTTCAGCATTTGCCCATGTTTGTAGTCTAGACATTCCACATCACATTGTCAATGATCCACCACCAAAACTGCAGTGTAGCCAATGGTAAGTCTCTCCTATTGTCTCTTTCCTGCTATTTCATTCTTTACGGTATTGGTATTCATCTATCACACTGTTGGTCTGTATGAAATATACACATTCCCTTTAAGGCTATTTTTAATGATCATTCTGCTTTTTATTCATCAGGTCGGACAATTTCCACTCATTTGTGGAACAATGTCTCACAAACAACGCAAATGAGCGACCAAGTGCTAAGAAGCTACTGAAACACCCGTTTCTACAGAATCTACATAAAGGATACATCCGACGGGAATTCAATTAATCAATAAACTACAGGCAAAGCAAAGTAAGGAAACCCATCACCTAGGTTAAAAGGGAGGGTATAAAGGTTAAACTAGATGGACGTATGTCTTAATTCAACCTCAGTTACTATGTTTTACTATGTTACCTTACCAATGTGGGGACACATGGAAAGTAAGTTGTGCCTGTAAATTCAGTTCTGGTGGAGAATGCAGATTAACATATATCATGGTACTAAGCTATAGAACATCTAGAAACACTATGAGCTGGTGTAGTCTATGGAGGGAGGGAATTCCATATAATGCAGGTAGATACATAAAAATGGCTTATAAACATAGATACAACTGTACATCATATAATTAAATACAGGGTAATATAAGAACAAGTTTTAATCATTAACATATATATATGTTAATATAGATTTTGTAGCTGCAATCCCAGAAGACATTACAGAATATATAAGAGATGTTTAAATGTGGAAAACTATAAGGGAAGAGAAGGAAAAAGAGAAGGAAGTAGAGGAAGAAGAAAAAGATGATAAGAAGGAAAAAGATAAAGAGGAAAAAGGAAATATGGAAGTAAAGGAAGAAGAAAAAGATGATGAGGAAGAGAAAGAAATGGAAACAGAAAAGGAGGATTTGTCCAGGATAAAATGTTTCCCTGCCCCATTGAACTGCTTTACCTTTTATATATTTGTGTTTTTCTTTATGATAATTCTGTTTGTTCCCCTTGTTACATGACTGTGTTTTATTCAATAAAATGTAAAGATAATTTCAGTAATAATAACCCCAGTCCTGTTTTTCTTTCCTGTAATGAAATGTTACAGAATTTACACCAAGTGAAAAGGACAATAAACTACAATGGGCACAATAGGAATTCCCAGCCCCCAATATAAATATAAATACTATGCACTATAATCTCCTGTTTAATAGTCCATATAACGTCACAGACTGAACATAAGGACCCACTAAATGATCTCAAAATGTGTCAACATCTTATGATAAAATAGCATGAACACACACAATATTAATATGGCCATAATAATCACACTCACTTGTAAAGTGTAACATGAATCTATACTGAATGAATCTATATCTAGACCCATTGTTATCCAACATCCATTTCATTTTTAAATGGAAAATCCAATAAAGATAAAGTATCGAATTTAAATAATTAAAATGTCCATATGCAAATAAGTGTCCATTTGATATAAAATGTCCAACGTGCATCTAAAGTGGGTTAAAACTTAAGTTTAAAACCCTTTAATGAATCCATGTTACTTAAAATATGTCGTATACAAGTCTCTAACTCCCATTTCAATTCAAGTAAACAGTAACATAATAATATAATGAAAAGTGTTATCTTAGATAAAACATCAATTTCTTAGTTCAAGAGTGTAGATCTAGTTCACTGTGGAGAGGTTATTTGCACTCACCTGAGGAAGGGCCACAGGCCTGAAACATTGTGATTTTTATGTGTATGGCTCACTAGTAACCTCAATGATTTGGAGTGTGACTCCCTCATCTCATCTGTATACGGAGTTATTGTGGACAATAGACTAATTCTAAGTAATGTCAGGCAGTATGTGTTAAAGCAAATACAATACTTTCCTGTATAAGGTGCTTGGAGTCAAAGGATTGAATGCATAATTCTTCCTCTGTATAGAAGAAGAATTATATATTTGTTATACTATGTTTTAAAAAAGTATAATGCTAGAGGTAATGGTAATTAGGACAGGTGATCTAAGATCCCAACCGTGGTCTATGACTTATTGCCGAATATGTCTTATCTTGTCCCTGTTTTTCAATACATATTTCTCAGGACATCTCATGAGCAGCTCAATATTTATTTGGCTATTTATTGCACTAAATATCCAATAATAATCACTGATAGTCTTGGATTACAATGTATTGTTTATTCACTATACAGTTATACATGATTCTGGCAATGCTTATTACCGGTGCGGCTGTCAATATATCCAAAGAGGAAATCTAGAGTGTCAGAAATAATTACGCCGTAGAGCATCATGCAGAGGGCACACACTGAATACCTAACAGCTACCATGTAAAAATACATTTTACCTCTGATATTTCTGCTGCCAAAATGGGTGGACAACATCCATTATCTGAGCATCTTAGTGTCGCACATAACATTAAATTAAACCTTCTTTCTTAAAAAGACTCGGATCATTGGATGGAAATGCGTGGAATAGTATCTGGTGGGAAAAGGGATTTAAACAAATTATGTATATGTAGAAAGATTGACAAATGCTAATGTTATGGAAATTATTTTTCTCAACCTGAACCAATACAGTGCAGCTACATATTAATCAGAATAGAATATATGAATAAAGATTGTGAACACACCGTAACTTGCAGGGTAATCCAATTTACTTAAAGGAGCTGGTGTAAATATAAAGCTTTTTCTTCTTCTTAAATTTTATCAGTGTTAGAAATCCATTATAACAATATTATTATATTATATTATATGAGCCATATTCCACCTCTTTTCCGGCTGACCACACCCTATTATTTGTCATGAATTTGGGGTCCCCCTATCAGAACTTAAATATTTTCTGTATAAACAGTCCAGACTCCAAGGGCAGTTCAGTGACTATCTATCACACTACATTTGAGGAATACAATACGTATAGCAGCAATAGTATAGACTGAAGGGGGGAGAGGGGAGAAGAAGGAAGATCAGAAAGTAGTAGGCTGCAATAGTCCAGGCGGGATAGGATGAGAGCATGCATAAGTGGTGGTTGGGAGAGAAGAGAACCTGTGAATTTTCGCTATACTGTGAAGAAAAAATCGGCAGGTTTTCACAACATAGTTCATGTGGTTAGAAAAGGAGAGAAAGGAGTCGATAATTACCCCTAGGCAGTGTGCTGATTGGATAGGGAAAATGGGGGTATTCTCAACAGAGATAGAGAAAGATGATAACAATGTGTCTGTTGTACCACTTAGAAGACATCTGTATGTGTAAAGGTTTGCACACACGTACGATGTGTGCATCAAGCCACGACCCCCAACTACGGCTCAGTTCCAAATCGTACGTGTGTATGAACCTTAAGTTGTCCTTTAGGTCAGTTGGTTTAACATCTGGATGAAGCCTGGTCCAAACAAACTGGAATAAATGTTACAAAATCAACATTTATATAAATTATCTATGATACAAACGATAACAAACCTTTAGTATTGTCAGTGGAAATAAAAATACATTCCAGTGCTCTCCATTTAGAACCATGTTTATAAAGGAGCAGTATCACAATCTTGCAATACTGCTCCTTTAATGATTGTTGTTGGGATCATACGTTTATGATCGCGTCCGTAAATCTACTATAGCGGTACATTTAAGACCGCAATTGGTAATGTACGGTTTCTTATACGATATCATTGCGGCATTTTCCTACCACATTGTGTTGTACATTTCAGAACATTTGTTTGTAAATGGCTGGTCGCGATCGTACTTTTTGTCCCATAATGCCTTGTGCATTGTGACCTGTTTCCTGCACAAATATCAACACTGTGATACCCAAGGGTAATACTGCCCATTGGTGAGCTATGTATTTTTCCACTACTGGTAATCCCTAATGTCATTTTAAAGGATACTTTCCTATACTGACATGACCTTTAACACAGACAAATAGGTAATGTTAGTCTGATGCTGATGTTTAACATGGAGGTTTATACATTTTCAGGCAACCTAAAGGACAACTATACTAAAAAAAGATTTGCATGTTGTGTTTGGCTTACTGCTGTTAAATACAATGATTGCCCTTTTTCTGCTGAACCATTTTGCAGATGCAGCCTGTCAAGCACTCCATGAAGAAGGAGTTGACCATGTGACAGTGGCTCTTTCCCAGTCCATCACCCACTGGGTAAACTTGATAAGGCAGATTTGAACAACTGATGCTGAGCATTTTGGATTAAAGGGACTCAAAGACGAACCCAACAGGGCACCTCACAGACAAGGAATGAGTGTAGCCTGTTTTATCTTTTATGTTTGATTCTTTATTAAACCCTAATGGTCGAATTTAATGCCCATTTAATATTGCGGTTCCGGCTCTGGGTAAATCACAAACTGCCAATACCACTGGCGTGAATTCCAATATCAGCAAATAGCACAACCACTATATTAAATAGGTGTTTTTAGCAATACACACGCAGCCGACGCAAAGAACGGATTAAAGTCGCTCTAACTGGTATATAATCATTACAATGATATAAAATATGAATCATTTATATAGAATCGGTTAGTGTGACTTTAATGCCTACAAAGCGGTTCAGGGTAAATGAGCCTATAAGTGACCTAAGCTTCCCCTTTAACTTCCCTATAATAGTATGAGCCTAACATTTTTATACTGTGGTAATTTAAAATGACCTTGTACCTGAATAAGCTCCAGGCTCTCCTACCTGATTCTGCTTGTTCCATATCCCTCTTCCTTCCCTATCCCTTAACCTTCGAGGATATCAAACCAGCGGAACTCCAGATTCGAAAAGTTTGAAAATTTCCAGCATTTCCTGGCAGCATACTGCAGCTGGAGAATGCTGAGAGTTGTAGTTTTCACACACCTGGACGCCCCTTTATCTAACCTGTCTGGCTTTTTCCAGCCACTTTCCTTGATTTAGGATTTCATTGCAATGACCAGGCCAGGCCGTATTATCTTTATTATTCTGTCTGTCCAGACTGGTTTTCATTAGGTAGCATGACATCCATCATTTGTTCTGTGTTCTATGGCCATTCATCATGGTGATGCTAACGTAGCCAAGAGTCAGAGCCAAGGCTGCTATAAGCTGAATTACAATAACCTGAATTGTAAGATTTACCTAACGATAAGGCAGCAATACGACTTACTGTAAATAAGGTAAGTGTTTTATTCATTTTATTTCCTTTCAATTATAAAAACCTCTTTCTAGATTTTGTTTAATAGTGAACGTCCATAAAGAATATCACTTTAATTTTCTCCAATACTGGCAACAGGAGTTTATAGTGCAGGGATCTCCGAGCTTTTTGCCTTTTATGAATTATGTCATTTTAACAAATTAAACTTTCTTTGCATAGGCCATAAATTAACTGCAGTGAGCAGAGCTTGGCTTAAATATAGCTATAAATGTAAAAGATTGAGGTGATATCAAAGGGCAAGTTCACCCTTAAATCAAAAAACTGGTCAATTGTTTGTTACTTGCCCCCAACTGATATAATCAGCACTTTATTACCTGCATTGCTAAACATATATTTATTGTCCCCATTCTGGCAGAGTAAGCTGGTTCCTCCCTCCATGCAGTCAATCAAGGCTTTGACTGCTGACATATCAACCAATGATTGATTGCTGTTTTACCTGCTGCCTCCTCTGCACATGTTCAAGCTTCTAAAAAGCTCATTGAGTAGACAGAGGAGGCGGCTACCTTTGCCATGAAAGGAATAGAATGTATCATTAAATATCTGGTTACAAATGCATGTAATAAACTGCGGAAAATAGCAGTTGGAGTTGTGGATAGACACTGTAACTGACGAATCAGTTCTTCACAATGTAGGGTCCAGGCACACTCAGTGGCTATTAGCCAAAATAATAAAAGGTGCTCCCCTAGTCAGTCCTCTACCAGGGGCCAGCTATAGCCCAAGCAAAAGATTGACTGGGGTGCACACTATAATCAGGAAATGTCTTTTAGTTCTGCATCACAAGAAACAACTTTTCGGGAAACGCTCTGCCCCCTACACCTAACGAAGGGGACAGAGCGTTCCTCCGAAACGTTGTTTTTGTGATGCAGAAATAAAAGGAATTTCCTGATTATAGTGTGCACCCCAGTCAATCTTTTGCTTGTCACCTGTAGATATATGTATATGAATAAAGATTGTGATTACACTATAACTTGCAGGGTAATCCAAGTTACTTAAAGGAGCTGGTGTAAATATAAAGCTTTTTCTTTTTCTTAAATCTTATCAGTGTTAAAAATTCATTATAACAATGTTATTATATTATACGAGCCATATTCCTCTTCCATTTTTTTGTTTTAAGGGTGGACATCCCCCTTAAATACAAAATTTGCTTGTGCTATTAATATGCAGCAACCAATCAGATCCTATCAAACTGCAGTAATCCTGTAAAAAGCTAAAATCTGATTGGTTGCTGAAAGTTAATAGAATACTCACATTTTAATGACTTACTGTAATTTGAATTATGGAGTGTTTTATTTTGTATATTCTCTATGAAAAAGAATTACTTTAAGGAATATTTTATAACATGATAACTGACCACAACACCATTTTATTATATTTTGAAAGCCATTTTTTTTTAATAAAAAAAAATTAAAATCGCAAGCATTATTTTTTTTTTCCAGTTAACTGTACAGTCAGGCTACCAATAAAACGACTTCCCTGCTAATGAAACTAATAATGAGATGAAAATAAGGAAATGTTCAGCAGATGGTAACTTCATAATAAAATGGTTTGCAATAAGCAGATGGTCGCATTTTTCTCATGTGGTCACTTTTCTGGGTAAGAAGAAGATGTAAATGTCATAATGGAGCCCAGAGACAAGATCCCAGAGAGGAGAAATACTTCTCCTAAGTATATCTGTTGTATTCAATTAGATCAACTGGACTTGAAGTTTAGTTCTTGAAGACGTTTCGCTAGTCATCCGACTGGCTTTCTCAATTCAGAATGACTTGTACAAGAATCTGTGGCAATTATGTACCCTGGAAAATCCCAATTAGCATATCACAGCCAGGTGTTAAGGGTGTGATTAGATAGTGGCTAAGAGGTGTTATAGGAACGCCCAGAGTAAGGTGTTAAAACAGCATTGTACATGGCAGACAGTTGGTGTCGAACCCCCCCCCACCTCTATTTAGGCTTGGTTTCTTTATTTTCACATAAATGGCCTCCTTAACACCTCTCTTGAACCAGTCACGTTCCTTCGCCAGTATGTTAACATTACAATCTTCAAAGGTATGTCCTTTATCCTTAAGATGCAGATACACGGCTGAGTCCTGACCCGAGGAATTGGCTCTTCTGTGCTGGGCCATACGTTGATGCAGTTGCTGTTTGGTCTCCCCCACATATAAATCAGAGCATTCTTCACTGCACTGCACTGCGTATATGATGTCGCTTTTCTTGTGTTTCGGTATTGGGTTTTTTGGATGTACCAATTGTTGCCTCAGTGTGTTGTTCGGTTTAAAGCAGACAGGGATACGATGTTTCTTGAAAATTCTTCTTAATTTCTCGGAGACCCCTGCTACATATGGGATGACCATGTTCTTCCTCCTGTCTTGCTTTTCCCCTTCACTGTTGGTATACGTGTTCTTTTCTTTCCTTCTACTTCTTTTGACAAAGGCCCAGACTGGATATCCACAAGTTTTAAGGGCTCCTCTGAGATGTTTAATTTCTTTAGCCTTTGCCTCTGTGCTAGTGTGTCAGGACTCAGCTGGTTCAAGAGAGGTGTTAAGGAGGCCATTTATGTGAAAATAAAGAAACCAAGCCTAAATAGAGGTGGGGGGGTTCGACACCAACTGTCTGCCATGTACAATGCTGTTTTAACACCTTACTCTAGGCGTTCCTATAACACCTCTTAGCCACTATCTAATCACACCCTTAACACCTGGCTGTGATATGCTAATTGGGATTTTCCAGGGTACATAATTGCCACAGATTCTTGTACAAGTCATTCTGAATTGAGAAAGCCAGTCGGATGACTAGTGAAATGTCTTCAAGAACTAAACTTCAAGTCCAGTTGATCTAATAAATATATATATATAAATATATATATATATATATATAATTGAACAAAGTCCTACGCACTCCTGGGTCTTGTTGAAAAATAAACACATTTTATTCCAATATAGGCAAAGTTTCGGTCCGGGTTCTAGCTAGGACCTTTATCAAGCCAAACTCAAAAAGCTCTGTGCAAAACCTAAGGATGCTGAATGCTGGCTTGTAACAATGGATGTTACAATCCTATATACTAACATCACACATGAGATGGGGCTAACAATGCAAATTATGTAAGTAAAGTATGGAAACCATTCCTTTAAAGATTTTGTCCTGGAGATGTTGGAGACTACACTAAAGTTTAATTTTTTTAGGTTCGAGAATGTTTATTATCTGCTAAGAGCCGGGACAGCCATGGGTCCTTCGATGGCACCAACCTATGCCAATGTGGTGATGTATCAATACAAACTCAGCATATTTTAACACAATATGGTGACTCTTCTTTTATTTACAGGTTCATAGATGATCTATTTTTTATTTGGCAAGGAACCATGGAAAGCCTTGAGAATATGTGTAAGTCACTTAATGAGCGCGATACAACAATACGCTTTACTAAAAACGTGAGTAACATCAAGATTGAATTTTTGGACTTGTTGATTAAAATGGAGAATAACAAGTTGACTTATTTACTATACCGCAAAGAGACTGATCGTAACACATTGTTACATTACAATAGTCACCACCCCCTACAATTGAATAACTCTACCCATTTATTAATTTCTTAGGGTTATGAGAAATAACTCACAGTTGAATAAGCGCAACACACAAATTGACGAAATGTGGAACAGTTTCCAACAGAGGGGATATCCTCAGAAAGTACTAATGGGGTTATTAACTAAAGCAAAATCAAAGTTTAACAATATTAATACAGAATTGACAACTAAGGAGGGTCATAATCAATTTGTGACAAGATTCAAATTTACTACTGCAGGACGCTATGTCAAGAAAAGCGTACTTAATAATTGGAAAATTTTGAAAACTGATAAAACCTTCAATGATATCCTACCTGACAGACCATAAATTGGATTTATTTAGTCAAAACTGACTTTTGAATGTGAAAGAACCTTGGCTGCTGACTAACCAGAAAGGAAGTTACAGATGTACTAAATGTAAAACATGTAGACATATGGTTACTGGTAATAATTTTTTACATCCACATAACAACAAAACCATTAAGATTAAGTTTAACATAACATGCACTACAACACATGTGGTGTATATAGTATTTTGTCCATGCAAACTTATGTACGTAGGCAAAACCAATTTGGCCCTCAGGTTGAGAATAGATGTCCATAGGTCAGCTATCGGGGCGGCATATCGGCCATACCAATAAACCTGTTGCCAAACATTTTTTAGAATACAAACATACAATTGAGGATTTCCAATTTATGGGCACTGACCACATAACACTACCTAAAAGGGGTGGAAACAGAGCAAAACATTTATTACAAACAGAGGCGTGGTGGATCAGATACCTTGATACCATGTGCCCTAAAGGCCTTAATGAATATTTATCTTTAAAATGTTTTTTAAATGAAAGGTGAATATTTTTATGATTGGCAAAGTTTGGGAGTATTAGCGATTCATACTGTATGAGTTTTATTTAAAAATATAAAAATATGGGGGTTTATTGATTCAATAGATTTTAGACATGGTTGTTGACAACTCTATATTTTTTACACTATTTTGCACTTTATACATTAGCATTTTTGTACTAACAATTGCACTGAATATCACTAGCACTTTAAAGGGATTTAACCCCTGGTAATATACCACTGATAGCACTGACACTTTATAAGACATTGGACACATTGTTAAAGGGTATGTCCATTCAAAAATTAACTTGCTTTCTATCTGTTTTACTGAAGAACACGAGGTAAATGCACTATTTCTTACCTCCCGTTCTTCAGTAAATCTTGCAGGAGAGCAGGAGAACTTACTGGGATTGTTCCAGCGCTGACAGAGCTGCGGCCGAAATCCCCGATACCTCCGGCACTTCCACTCTCCTTAGCACAGTGTGCGCATGCGCGCACTGTGCAAAGGACTGGAGATGCGCTAATACCTTGTAGGTTAATACCTTGTAGGTGTGTTTACTATTAACAGGAATAATGTTTTAACACTGATGTTTGTAACATTAAGAGTTAACTAAGTTCAACTTGACTGTGGCAAAGTTGTCGTATCACATGATTGGTTTGTGGGTGGGATTTTTGTTTTAAATTGGTTTTACACAGAGCACTTTGAGTTTGGCTTGATAAAGGTCCTAGAACCGGACCGAAATGTTGCCTATATGGAATAAAATTGTTTATTTTTCAACAAGACCCAGGAGTGCATATGACTTTGTTCAATTGGATAATATTAACAGGAATAATGTTTTAACACTGATGTTTGTAACATTAAGAGTTAACTAAGTTCAACTTGACTGTGGCAAGGTTGTCGTATCACATGATTGGTTTGTGGGTGGGATTTTTGTTTTAAATTGGTGGTTTTACACAGAGCACTTTGAGTTTGGCTTGATAAAGGTCCTAGAACCCGGACCGAAATGTTGCCTATATTGGAATAAAATTTGTTTATTTTTCAACAAGACCCAGGAGTGCATATGACTTTGTTCAATTGGATATTGGGATAGTTCCTAGCTGCTGCACCCGTGCAAGTAAACTGCTTGATGTGTGTGCCTATACTTCTAACTACAGACTATATATATACTTTACTTTAAATTATCCGAACTCATTAAAAAATGATTATTAAAAAGCATCTAGATGCACTCACAGCACCAGGAGTTGTGATGTGTCTGGGAAGTGATTTAAAATTTTGGTTCTGGCTGTGCATGGCTCCTGGGGTTGTGGAGAATTTGGCAACATTAAAAGCACTAACAGCCCCATGCAACGAGACCCGCTATTGGCTACCTGGTGCAAAATCGCCAGCAATGTTATATGCCAATATCAGTGCATCGCAGAGTGCCGGCATCTGCTTCAGCACTTGTAACGTCAGCCATTAGCTAGCATGAAAAAGTGTCAGAATTGAATCCCAATATAACATCGATTGCAGTGGCTGCACGGTTAACTTCCGCATTTGCTATTCAGCCGCCACAATGATATACACATTGTTTAGCATGATTCTCAAATGCTATGATTATCTAAGTTTGATACTTAAGAAAATGCTTTTGTGTGACTTTTACTACTCTTATTGTTTTACTTTGTTTATTGTTTGTTATTGTTTAACTTAATTTAAACAGTAAATTACTGTGGATAAAGGCAGCGCATAATGATCTGACTGGCTGATCCAGGAGGTCACTCTGGGTAGCCCATGCGGTTGCCATTTCATATTGCCACATTTTGGCCTGTGTATGGGGTCCTTTACAGTTTGGACATGTGGACCTATCCTTGATTCCAAATAGGATTAAGTGGAACAAACTGTAACTCTGCTGGCAAAGCCAAAAGTAAGTTTGTGAAATATATTATATTATATTTTATTATGTGGTATTTTATATTGATATAAATAGATAAACAGATTAGAAACTTACACTGACATATATTTTATTATTTTTCCTCTTCCCCCTACCCCTGAGACCCTGCACAGTCACAAACAAACTTAAAGTTAATGAAAAGCACTGTTTTGTTTAAATTATTTTATAAACTTATTAGGTTTACATTGTATTATCAACAGGACTTGATGGAAGGTGTGGACTTAATTATGTATTAACGGATGAGGAACCAAATGAATTTCTGTGACAGAGGACATCTGAAGAAATGCACAGTACTCCCGCATAACTAATAAACACCTCTACTATTGGCACATTTTTAGTATTGAAATACCTGATAGGTCGAACAGAAAAATATATTTCAAAATGTAAAAATTACAATGCGGAAGTGAATTTTTGAATGATCCACAGTAAAACCTTCCAATAAGTAATGCTTATGGTCCCAGGGGCCAATGATAGGATAATAGCTGGGACAACTCAAAATGAAACTACCTTCTCCATACCTCCATAGCCAAGGCTATTCAATATGCTGGCATGAAATGCATGGGGTCATAAATTCTATGTAATGCAGTCTATAGTGAATATTTTATTTGTATGTCAATCATATTACAATACATTATAACACTACAAATTTACATAACAATGCATGGAGAGCTGTTATTGGCTCCCTGGTGTGATGTTATATTCAGGTAGCGTGCATTTGGAGTATGACCATTGTGGGACTTTAACAGCAGTCATTGGCTGCTATTAAAAAATCCAGCAATGGCAACTTGCTATCCAAATATAACTTTACTTGTGGTGGCTGCATGGTTAACTTACACACACAGCTGCCACAAGCAATGAGTAAAATTAGGATAAACACTGTAATAATTTAACTCCGACATATGTACAACTTTTATATACATTAGAGTTTCTTTGTTCCCTTTACATTGCTACTCAACGCATCGGTGAAAATATTCCCATCCACATATGTATTTCTCCATCATTTAAAAGTTCAGAGGCATAACTAGAAGTTATAGGTCCAGCCCTTAATCCATTTACATAGGCTGCCGAAGTGCCTGCGTGGAAGGGAGGTTAAGAAACCAGGGACCCTCCTTTTCCTAAGGTCATTTCTTGAGCTCCCTCAAAACGATCTTTGGGTAAGAAAGAGAATATCCATTGATTGCACATCTCTGTGTAATTGCAGTGCCTAGACTTAGACCCAGTAAACAATACTTTGTAGAACTCTCTATCACTTACTTATTCTATACAGACAATAAATACATTTTATAAATATCTCACATCTTTCAGATATATTAGAGGCACCTGGTTTGTGCCTATTTCAGTTCTTTCCCCTGAGCGATTTCCTGTAATATTCTCAATAGCAGCATATTCTAGACAACCAGTATAAAGCTGGAGGTTTGCACAACGACCCTGTCCAGTTTTCAGCACAAACACAAAGATTATACACAGCTTGGGTGCATTCTAACAAATACCAAAGCTGCCTCTTGTCCTATACACAACCTTCATGGCAGATATGTTTCCCATTGATCAGGCTAAAGCTAGCAATGGAATGGTTGGTGCTTTTGAGAGAAGTCATCCTGGTGGTGCTTCTTCCCATACTCTGTGTCCTTACAATGAGTCTCGCCCTACAGCAGAATAGTTGGTTGTTGAACTGTTTTCTGAAGCTCTTGCTAAGCAAATAAAGGGCAAAGGGGTTGACGCAAGAATTTGTAAAAGCCAAGACTCGGGCGCAAATGCTGGCAATGTAGTGCAATACAGACGTGTCCACTTCAGAGTAATGATAGGACCTGTACAAATAGATGACATGGATGGGAAGCCAGCATAAGGCAAAGAGTCCGACGAACACCAACACTGTTTTTGCTAGTCGCTTCCGGGATTCAATCTATTGAATAAAGAAGAATGTTATTTAATAGCGTAGTTTGTACTGATTAACAGATTCCATACCTGCTAAATTCACATCATTATATTAATAGGAAATGATTCTCATATCGTTTACTTAATATTAAACGGTTTAGTTCCGTTTAGTTGGTTTTTGTGTGTGTGACATTCAAATATAGTTATGTTAGAAAAGAAAAACCTTAACATGAATATACTGATATAATACACAGATAGCTGGAAATATAATGGGGGCTGCAGTGAAATTCTGTAGAGGGATCTAACCTGGGTTAATTTCCCCACATATCTAACCTGGGTTAATTTCCCCACATATCTAATCTGGGTTAATTTCCCCACATATCTAACCTGGGTTAATTTCCCCACATATCTAACCTGGGTTAATTTCCACACATATCTAACCTGGGTTAATTTCCACACATATCTAACCTGGGTTAATTTCCCCACATATCTAACCTGGGTTAATTTCCACACATATCTAACCTGGGTTAATTTCCACACATATCTAACCTGGGTTAATTTCCACACATATCTGTTAATTTCCACACATATCTAACCTGGGTTAATTTCCATAACACGAATCCTGAAGAACTGGAATGAAGGTTCCGGGGATTTATAGTTATAGTCTCCAGCCAGTAGAACAGAGAGCTCAGCCTTCCTATGACTCATTGAAAGGTATGGGTTCTCTCTGTCATGTTAAAAGGTAACTATAATGAAAAAAAATGACTTTGCCTCATCTTAATCTATAAATGAATGCTTGTATGTAGCATTTACTCGGAGGTGTGTGTTGCTGCATGCCTTCAATCCAGGACTAGATTTGCTCAATATTTGCTCCTTCTCTTGACTGACACTTCCTTATATCAGACCAGACTTTCTATCAATAAATCAATAAGTCAAATAAATATCTCAAAATACATATATATAGACACCACAAGAAACAGAGGAGAGTAGGCTCTTAAACTAAATCTTTGTTGATACAGAATATATATTAAAAGTTAAAAACTGCAAAGCTGCCACACGGGTCCCCATCCCAGATGTGAAAACCAGACACTTCTACATATGTCTTAATATCATAAATACATTTATCTAACATGCCTCATTCTAATGATCAGTCAGTAAAGAGTCAAAGTCGTCTGTGCACAGAACTGGTAAGATCCTTGAAGTATATATACCCCCATTTAAACATCAGAGGCCCATTTGTTCTATTACACAGATATAATATCAGTGGTCTATTAGTCCTATAACACAGATAAAATACTAATGGTCCATCAGTCCAATAACAAAGGGCAATTACTGGTTTTCCATCAGTCATATAACAACTAGGACCGCTTACCAGAGCCTCTGTATATCCTGAAGCAATGTTAACCCAATATCTAATAAATTTGACAAATTGAGTTTTCCTGGGACAATAAATGCCTCTAACATTCCTAAACGTTCTATTAACATTTGTTATCAAATATGGCTCATATTCTTAGAGCAACTCATACCCATTAGAAATCTATAATCACTTGTAATGTTTGGCATAGCCAATAGCATTAGTAAGTACAAACATTGTGTATAATTCAAGGCAAGAGACAGAACATAAAAACATAAAATACGGGTATCTTCAATATTGGGAACATTTATTACCCTTTTTTTATTTTACCAAGTTAAATCACTGTCCTGTGTCTGCCAATCAAATGTAATTAGAATCACCATTTCAGGAATGGTGATACAATGTAACTGAATATCCTAAGGAGGATTTTACCAACAACATGAATGAATCCAGTGTTAGAATTTCTATTAACCATTATTAGTTTCTTTCTGACAGTATGTTGTTGTACTATTACTAATAGAAAGAAGAACAAATGCAGGTGATCCCTATACCTGGCTAACTGAATATTGAATGCAAGCCTTTTATTTTATTACTTATAGCCGTACTGTGTTTGCCTTGACAGTTTAATTACATTCAAAAATATTTATAAACTTACATAGGGAACCTTTACTAACCTGGGAGCTCACCAGCCAGGGTTGCTAGACTTGTCTGGCTGGAGAGGGAGAAGGCGGTGCGGTGACATCATGATAGGTGAGGGAGGGGTAGAGCTGTGATGGAGGCGTAACGTGGCAGGGAGTAGGCATCCAGGGGGTGGCCGTGTTGGTAGCAGTAATTTATCTGTATGTGATTTAACCATTTTAACTTTTTGATATATCTTTTATTCACCTATAATCTTGGTATACAATATTTATAAAACGTTCATATTATAGTGCATTGGCACTACATTGTTGCTTGTTTTTAGATGGAAATGTATCCATTGTTTCACACAGCACTTTCATGATGGATTTGTTGTCATTACATCATTGGACAATAAATTATGGACAGTGCACTGAGGGGGCGGGGTTTGTTTGATTGCACAGGTTTAAATGGCCTCACCTTTCACTTGTACTAAAAGGACTCTTGATAGTCCAAAACATGTTGCATTAAAGTTACTGCAGACTATTCCTGTGTGGTGTCCCCTTCATTTTCAACCTTATTCAGGTATCTTTACACTGCATAGACGGAACAGCGGGAAGGCGTGGACCCAATCACAAGCAGACACGAACAGGTGTGCACCCTTACCTTTATGGTGCTCGTGTATGGGTGGGATTTGAGCCCAATAATGACCAAATAGGGACGCATGGCAACCTTGCCACAAGCAGGCATCCAGGAAACACCATTCAACAAGATATTTACTTTTCTCCTTTGTTATCCTTTTTTATCTTCTACCCTTGCCTTTGACTTTTCCAACTTTTCTCCTCTATTATTAAAAACCACCTGATATATGGGCCCTCTGAGAACTTCAGAATCCTGGTCGGCAGGTCGTTTATTGTCCATTGTATTGAACCCATTTTAGCTACAGCCTTAAAAGATATTGTTTGATTGCTTCCAATTAGCCTATTTGGTAAAAGATAAAAGACCCGCAGAGATCATATTACTTACACTCATTAGTAGCTGGTTATTATTCTGCAGAATTAGATGGGCAAGCACGGAGCCACACACATGGATGGATAGAATATGGGTATGTTCCATGTTGTGCATTCCGGATTTAATTAAGGACAATAATACAATTAAAGGTTCAGCATGAAGGATTTCTTATGTGAAATAATGATTCAATTCTGGGAGGAGGTAACAATTTAATCATAGCAGGGCTGGGTGGTATGTCATTCTGTGTAAGATACTATGACTAGACGAAGAGATTTTTATATATAAAATGTTTGTTTTTTAGTGAGTTGCAGTCTTGGAATCAGGAACCCAGAAAGGTCTCTAGATTAACATGTAGCATGAAATCCTAGAAGGGCTGTATTGGGAACATAAGAGATAATGATCTTAATCTTTTATTTGTTAACAAGCCTAAAGGGCACGTCTACCACATATTTAAAATTTGTATATAACAAGTGGAACTCCCAAACGAGCATACAAAGTCAGCAGAGGAAGCATCAACCTTGCCAGAGGGGATTGTGCTGGATTTGTAAGTTAAACAGCATCTGTGAAGAAGGGTAACTGTTGTGGTTCTAGTGTTTATGTGGGGGGTCCTGATGTTGTATATAAACTTTCTACATGGGGAGAAAATGCCCTTTAGGCTTTACATTATTTTGTATTTAGTTCTTCCATTCAACTTTATCAATGGAAGAGTGTTCAAACTTTACAACATGGAGTATTTTCCTGGGGTTTCAGGTTCTACTTAAGTCTAATAATTTATCTACTTAAATTCATGTGTAACAAAGCATCATTATAACTTCATGCTATAAGCAGGGTTGTGATATTTTGGGGCAGGGTCATGATGTCACGGTGACATTACAGTGGGCAGAGTAAGGGACATGGCAGAGGTAGTGTAAGTTGCATGTCCACAACTGGGGCAGGGTTAGGGGCATGACTGGGGGCACAGTGGGTGTTCCTGAGGCGGGGCTGTCAGGTTTTGGGTTTGAAACGGATTTCAGCCCTGACTGCGGGGCTCAGGAATTTGTCCCTTCAGTCAGGACAATCCTGCCCAAATAGGGACACCTGGCAACACTGACTATAAGGTACATTTTTAGGCCAAGGAAGTTTGGTGAAGAGTCAATTAATGGTGAGTAAAGAACATGGTTTCAGCTTGCACATTTTCCACAACCATTCACACTCATTTAGTCACGTTTAAGGCCAAATAATGTAATTTAATCATTTCTAGCAGCTGCTCAACTCCAGATGTGGGTTAGACTGAGCACCGGGGTGCTTCTAGCAGCTGGTCAACACCACAGAGTGGAGTTAGCACTGGCTTTTTTTGTATTTTGTGTACAAATTTTAGCCAAATACCATATTGCTTCTAGCTGCCAATCAGCCTTTAAATAAGAAACTTCTCATAGCTATATTTCAATTGGTTGAGGTTAAAGGCTCCTTGCCTTACTGAACCACCCTGTTTATATTCCTTCACACCATTTAATGGAATATAATGGAATTTAATCCTTTATATATCCTTTATATATAATGGAATTTAATCCTTTTCCACCTACCCCCTCCCAATGGAAGTACCCAGGGTGAGGACCTAAACTGCTACTTCCACTATGTATAATCAGAAAGGAGCTTTTAAAACTTTTTTTTGTGTGGCTGCCTCGCCCCAACCCATGCGGCACAGGGCCAAAGCACCAATAGGAAGACATACTTCTTGCACAGCACGTCTTCCTATTGGCCAAGTAAAAAGTGGGGCGAGGCAGCAACACAAAGTAAACTTTTAAAAGTTTTGTATTATGCAGACTAATCCCTATTTAGGAAGACTTAGCAGTTCAGGTCCTCGCCCTGGGTACAAATGACTCAAGGAAGAAGAGGAGCCGTGCTGAGGTGAGTATAATTGTTCTTTAGGGGCAATTACACCCAAATTAAAAAGAAGTTTCCAATAAAAAGTCTCTTTATATGGGAGGTAGAAGGCCCACACATCTCATAATGCTTTTTGTACAGAGATGCAGTGCCTTGAGGTGCACTTTGTGCCTTTCTGTATTTGACCTGCCGTGCCAATTCTCCCATTGTAAGGATAGGAGTGAAGCTACTGGCAGGTCAAAAACAGAACAGCAAAAAGCGGTACTCAGCACAGAAAGCATAAAAGGAGGTAGGACAACTGACTCCTACTTTGCATTCAGTATGAAGAGGCTTTTCATTGAAAGCTTCTTCTCAATGTTTATGTTTATGTTCCTACCTATAAAAAGGGATATTTAGAGGAAAAATTGTTTCTTGCTCATTATAACTTGGTAATAAGTAGAGCGAGAGTAACCATGAAAAGAAACAGGAATGTAAGAGAACCTTGAATTAATAAATCCAGTTTAAAGCTTTCCCAACGCAGCTCATCGCTGTTCTGTTGGGATCGTGAATGTAGTGTATCTGTAAATGTAATCTCAATGAAATGTTATGTTTCAACTTCCTGTTGAAAAGACTCAGTCTGGGTAGAGATTGGATCAAGTTGAATTTATCATTGATGGGATTTTCCTATTTTTGGAATATACAAGTTCAATCTTAAGAGGTTGCAGTTTCCTGGAATTGAAAAGACACAAAAAGTCTTTCCTACTGGAATTCGACTGACAGAAACCAAACCCATCACATCCCATACGTAGTTCTCTGGTGATGGCAGCGAATCTCCAGCAAGTGTGAAAAGGAACTTTATTTATAAGCACAAGTACATACACTAATGCACAAGCATATTCACTAATATGGATATTATTTTTTTTCTATATTCACTATATATTTTGTTTTTCCTGGTATTCGCTTGAATTGCAGAATTGGTGGGGGTTAGGCAAGATGTAGGGGTTATGGGGTGAACGGCTGTGTTATGGATGGGATTTTAGCCCTGACCACGGGACTCTGGATTTTGTCCTTGCAGTTGGGAAAAGGTATGCCTGGAAACCGCACACTTTTCCAGTCTCCACCATGCTGGAGCACCCAGTGCTTGAGAAAGGAGTCCTGTCCGAAACATGTAGCATGCATGTTTCAGTGTAAAACTCTTATTTTACACAGCTACAGTCCTGTGATATCATCATTACACTTTACTACTTATTTATGATGCCTTGAACCCCTGGGTCTAATGGTATTTTTTTGCTTAATGGTCACAAAGCTATAAAAACATTGGGATCTTTTCCTCTGGTTAATTTATAGGAGCAGAAAGGTTAATTATGGTCACTAGCTGTTCATACTTTTAGGACAATTCACTATGTGGCCCTAAGTAATGCATCTAGCTTCAGTGAGGATATATCTACGTACAACAGAACTTGGGGTTGCTGAGTGGATGGAGGTGGCACCAGGTAACATGGAACTCTCCATGTCCATCTAATAGCTGTAGCCTTCACTGCTCACAGAAAATGCTGCATAGCTGAAATTATGGAAGAATACTATGCGAGATATTGGACGGCAGGTATCCCACCCCTCCCGGATGGTCCTGGAGTCTCCCTCATTCTGGGGTGGTCTCCAGCACTCCCGCGAGTGAGAGGGAAAGACTTGAATCTCCTCCCCAGCCACACCCCTTTTTGGTGACCACGCCCCCGGAATGACCTAACCCTGCCTACAACCACACCCAGAATGCTGGCCCCTCCTCCGCATGCCGTCACGCCCCACCCCCACTTGACATCATGACACGCTTGCCACGCCCCCTTTCCCACCCTGCCCGGAAGCAGGGTGGGATGTCTGTGACAATATTTCTAAAGGAGAGATTATGCAAAACTAAGATACTGTTCCCTTTACGGCAGTTTCCACCACCATACACTAAGACCAACCAACATGAGTATATAAAGGTTTCTTACAACATTTAGGGATAGGGCACACTAGCACGTTTCTCATGCTTACGATCACTTTTTACAATCCTTCTTCCTGGCCGGTTCGGCTCTTCCGACCGGTCGGTCAGGAGAAGAAGTTGCTGGTGTGTAACATGCATTAGCGAGGTTTCTGCCATCTGTAAACATGTGATCAGCACGATATAATGTAACTTCCCTATGTTAATTCCTGTGCATAATTGTACAGATTGGATACAATGCAGCATTAACAATAAGATATCTAATGTTTGTATATTTATTATAAAGTGAAAATTTCTACCTGTCTCTTCACATGCATGTTTCCTTCCACTGGCATGTTGCATGCACTTCTGATCAAATTCCTTGCAATAAAATAATAGTAAACAGAAATGATTGATAAAGGAATAACATAGAAGATTAAGAACGAGGATGTTGAGTGTATTCTTGGATGTAGCCCGTTGGAGTGTGGGTAGGGAGCACAGCTCACAAATGTCGTATTAATTTCCTTGTCATAGAAAGGGTGCAAGTCCGAAAACACGGCTTCTGGAATGGCAAGAGTCATGGACAATATCCAGATAAGGGCGGCTTTGATGCAGATCTTAGTCAATGCATTATTGGCTTGAATATCCATGGGCCTCACTATGGCTGTATACCTAGGGGGAGAAAACACACACATTAGTATTCAGCCATCAGCCTTAGGTAAGTTAAAATTGCTTTAAATGGATAAATCTGTCTTTCCACATGAGTGGCCTGATGAGGTTTTTCCGAGTTTGTACCATAGAGAAGTATTAGCTCATTGTTATTAATTAAAACACTGAGATGAAATAGTAAAGGTTTAAAGGGCATGTCCAACCTGTAACTGAAAATGACTTATAAGTAGCTCACCCCACCAACCCCAAATTTGCAATAGTTTTAAAGGCCTTAGATGTAATTCTTGTCCCCCCTCAACTAAAGGGTTTGGGAGGAGAGCTCCTGGGGTTGGGGGAGGTGGATATACCCTTTTATATCTCTAGAACTTGGCATACAGTGCAAATGCCATTTATCTTAATACATTTTAACTTAATAAAATCCATCAGATGAATGAGAAAAGAAAGCCAATTGGGGGAATTTAGTACAGATAACCATAGCTAATCCCTGTCTCATTTTAACACAATGAAAACTCAATCAATATCCCTCCCTGTAATTTACTTTCCCCTTTACTGGTAATTTGTGTTATTATTATAATGGAGACAAATACAAGTCCTTTTCAATAGAGAACATTTTGTGTTCTAACTCCCTGTTAAGGTTCGTACACACATGTAATCGTGGGTCCCGACCCACAACGCTTGTGTACGAACGTTTCGGTCAATAAAGTGCCCATACACGGGCGGATTATCGGCTGAAACATTTGTTCGTACACATAGTGCGTGTGTACGAACCTTTAGTTCCAGTGATAAAAGTGAAAGATTATAAAAGTGTCGGGTGTCCTTCCGGTTCCTTCGCACGTGTTATAAGGCCTACTGTCCACTCCAAAGGGTCCAACAGGAAGAGTAATGAAGGTAAAGCAATGACACTGCACTGGATCATTAGGAATCATTTTCACCATTAGGGCTCAATTACTATTAAATTATTGCGTCCATTAGGAAATCCATGCACTGACTGGGATTTCCTTTTCTCATACAGTATTTTATTCAGGTGTCATATCTAAACTAGTGATGGCCCAGTTCGCGGATCTGAAGCCGGATCCGCGGCAGATTTACCTCGTTCATGATCAGCGGATATCGTGGATTTTCCGGTTTTCCGCCTTCTGAACCGCGTTTTCGGAAATTTACGAAATTACGAGGATTTCTCGTATTTTCGAAAATATGGGAAAATATGAGAAATCCTCGTAAATTCTAAATTTCGCAGATTTTTCACATTTTTGGACGGAGCAACCCACATTTTCGAGTCCGTATTTTCAAAGAATCCTCGTATTTTCGAACAATCCCCGTACTTTCGAATAACGGATTTTGGCGAACTTTCATTTTAATAAGTTTTAATGGGTCCGCTCGTGGATTTTCGAATTTTTGTAAATTCGCGGATCCTCGAGAGGACCGGATTTTGCAAAGTTCATACATCTCTAATCTAAACCCTTGCTGATGGATAATCAAATGGGGGGTGGTGGTTTTGGGGGATTACACTGACAGACAGAGGCAAACTACTGTTCAGATCCACGGCAATCTAAGAAGATTTGCATACTTCCCAAAAGTGGGGCATGGATGGCTGGAGCATGGACACGGCCTATTAACAGTTACACAACTCTGGCCATCCACACCCTAGACCATATCGCACTTCCCAAGCACTATCCCACACAAATGATTGTATAATAGATTTCTGTATGTTATGACTTGCACAGTCTGACAGTGTGTGTTGTAGCACATTGTGCACTTAGAGAGCAAGAGAGGTGAAAACATCTTTTAGCTCACATTTAGGACCAGGCAATGTTGCTTACTACACTTGGTAATGCAGCACACCTGTGTTCTTAATGTAGGATTTAATTACCCATATTTTATGTACTTTACAGTGTATATTGTAATCAAATGTAATTATAATCAATGTACAGTAATGCAAAGTTACACTACATCGACTGCACTGAAATGTTGCCATTTTATCTATATTTAGATTACAACATGACAAGAATGTAAGCTGTAATGGTGAAAATATTTCCACTACCAACATTTTAAGGCACACCCACTGGTGTAACAATAGCCCCATGACCCTCGTGGCTGCTGGGGGGCCCAGGGATAATTGGCCACCCAGGACTGTACCAGGAACACCTGATCGATTACTGTCATCATTTTGATGGGGAACTTCTGAAAGGGACACTAAACTGGCAATTATAAGTACCTAAAATCCCTTTCTATTACTCACAGGGAGATGAGAATGTTTATTCCCACCTCCCTGAGAATAATAGAACACCTGGGGGACACAGCAATACTTACCTTACTGGTGCTCCACTCTCAGCTGCTCCTTAGCTGTCAGCCGCGCTGCCCGATCGCGTGCCTATCTTTTGTACTGGTGCACATGCGTAGAAGATAGGTGCTCGGTCTGGACATTGCTCCTGACAGCAGAGAAGGAGCTGAGTGGAGCGCCAGGAAGGTAAGTCTTGCAGTGTTCCCTGGGCATTCAATCATTCACAGGGAGGTGGGAATAAGAGTTCTCATCTCCCTGTGAATAACAGAAACAGATTTTATGTACTTAACAGGGTCCATAAAATCTGTCCCTTGAAGTTTCACCTTCATTTCACGGCTTTGACCAGATTTTCTGTTTCAGCGAGTTCTTCCCTCCCCTGGTTACAGCTAAGACCCTAAACACTGGAGAAATAATAATAATCTGTCTATGTCTAACAGCTGTCACCACCCAGGCAGAATATGACTTTGTGTATACTAAGGATTTTGTACATAAATATTTTAAAGGGTAAAATAAAGTTTAGCGAAACGTTCCCCCTTTCTACTTATTTAATCGTAACTGGTTTGCTAATGAACTGGAGACACAGGATTGGTTATGTCAAACATTGTAGACAATTGTATTTTAGAAGATCTATACAGTATACAATCTTAGAAACGTTTCCGAGATATAAACACAAATCTATGGTACATGGCAGTTTAGTCTCTAGCTCAAGCTGATAACAATAGTTTGTTTTATTAATTGCAACACACTTAAGGTTCATACACATGGCAAATTTGGCACCGAGCGACAACCCCGACAACGATGCATTCGCGCAATTTGGCCGCCGATCTTGCAGATCCTTTCTGTCATTTTTCAAAATGTGTGTACCCAGCTTTAGAGCTATTCTTTCTAAGAATGTATGGTAAACCGTAGGGCAGCATCTACTTTGTGAATCCCTGGTTGGCTTTTATTGATTAGCCCCCTTTTTAATGAATTAATGCTTAATCTTTTTAAACAAAGGTCTGGTCAACTTATTCGCCATGGGGCCTTATTCAATAAGAGGTGCAAAATTGTACCAGGGTTCTATATCTGCAGCAACCAATCAGATGTTATCAAATGTTTTCTAACTGTCGTAGATCAGTATAAAAATATAATTTGATTGGGTGAAGCAAATTAAGAGCTCAGGCAAATTTTTGGACCTCTAATTGAATAAGCCGGAAAAGAACACAATAGTGCCATGTTTTACTAGGAGGTAGAAAACAGAATTATTGTGCAATAGAAGAACAGGGAGTTGTTAAACATGTCGTTTATGCTGCAGATGACACCTCACCTGCTCGTTCCCCCAGTCCGCTTAGGAGTAGTGAAGAGGGAATTGATTGAGGGGAGCAGGAGAGCTGTTAGCCGAACAGTGTGTTTGACAGATCACTGCTCCTCATCTATTACACAATAAGTGGTAGGACTACTGTCTCCCACCTCACAGAGAAATATAAGTTTAAAATTGAGGAAGTTGTTTAGGCCAATACAGTTTTGCTTAAATCACAGTAGGAAATGAAAAAATGGAGAATGATAGGTAGAAACCTTCCTCTAAACTTTTATTTTACATTATGTCGACTTGCACAGGTTTTTGCACAGGGTCACCAAAACTGGACAATACAAGATTAGAAAATGTTGCCTGGCAAGTCTCGTGTGCAGCTGCAATGATCAGGGTTGGGTCAGAATTTGGTGTAAGTAAAATGAAAGCATGGATCCATTCTTCCTTGTGTCAATTATTTCAGAAAGAGATGTAATGAACAACAGACAATTATACTTGATTGTACCCACATTAGTGTCACCCTCATTTGGATCAAGATAGTGGATACCATAGAGTCATGGACCCTTTTGATTAAAGGGTAACTGTGGTCCAAAAATGACTTTAGGTAAATTGACAGGAATTGCTTTCCTGAGGATTTTTTGCAATTTACTTTCATTATTTATTTTACATAGTTTTGAAGATATTTAGATTTATATTTGTGATATGGTTGCAGCATCACCCTGCACTGAAACCATGTGACAGTCCTCCTCCTCGTGGGCCCCCATGTCCCCCCCCTTGCAGCCTCCCGGGGCCCATCCAACCTCCCACTCGGGGGCCCCTCCTGCCCCTCCCACTGGGGCCCCCAGGCCCCTCCCACTCGGGGGCCACGGGGCCCCTTCCACTCTGTGCAAAGCCACAGAGTCTGTGAGTGGAAGGGGCCACAGGGGGCTGCAAGGGGAGGGTACACAGGGCCCACGATTGAGAAGGGCCATCAAGTGGGAGGCATTTAAAAAAGAAGTGCTGTGGGCTGTGCTGTTCTCCCCCCTCCTACCCTTCAGTCATGTACTGAGCATGTGCCAACCGCAGATTAGAGGAGGAAACAGTATTTCTGACTGCAGATTCAGAACTTCCCACCCCCTAACTTTCTGATCAGTGATTTCTTCATATTTTGGGCTGTGCAGCACGTAGAGAGTTGGTTGATGGCTCTTTTTAAAGGTATGAACCTGGCCTTTCATTTCAAATAAACTTGGAGACCACAGTTCCCCTTTAAGTTCAACTGTTAGAACATTTTGCTATCTAAAAGGTCATGTCCACCTCCGTACATAGACAATGTTGGCTTGTTCGCCCCCCCAAATAGTGGAAACCATAAAAGTTCCTGCTCCACCGCTACTAAAAGAAGATATTCACTTCTACTTCCTGTTCGCAATAACTAACATTGTTTGTGTAGGGGGTTGGACATGCCATTTAAAGGCAAAAGAGTAACAACTTAAAGTTGTAAACAATTAAAACTAATAAAGCTTCTGTCCCAGATCTGGACTGATCATGATTAATGGGAATCACTGTAACTCGGTACAGTAACTATGCATTGGCTTGACAGTTTGTCCCAAGAGTTCATTGTGAATAAAATAAATCAGTATAAAGCATTAATATGACAAATAAAATCTTTATTAATTCCCTTTTAAACTGAGTAAATTACACAAAAGAACCAAGGTAATTGGTAAAGTAGTATTGATCCCCGCAGGACTTCTCCGGCACATTACAGGGAATTGGATTGTTTATCAATAGGTCACAGTCAGTAGTAAACCTGCTAATTCATTTATCAAGTTAACATCTTTGGCTGCAGCCAGAGGAAAGAATGAAAGCAAAAAATCTCCCACATTGAATATGTAAACTTCGGCTTTGCTCGCTCCAGATGTTCTGCATTGTGGTGCGGCTCTGAATTATGGTGAATAGGAACATTAAATATGAACTTAGGGAGAATTACACTTTAATTCTGGTAATTCTCCACCTATGAGGGACCTGCAATGTTAAAGCTTAAAGGCAACTGCAAATAATGCTAAGTAATCCTTTTCATTGGTCATTTCACATATACGCTTTAAAAATGGCCTATTTGCCAGTTATGAAAATGGTTGCATTTTTTTCGATTAGGTTTCCAGATAAATAAAAATGTTGTACCCAGTAGGAAGAGCTCATACATCATGAGGTAGTAACGCCCATTACACCAGCCATAATTTGGAATTCTGGGAATGGAGTGGCTGAAATTTATGTAACAAAATTGGTGTTTTTAGGGTAGATGTGCCCTTTAAGATAAGCTTACTATGCTATTCCAATGCCATTCTCCATTGCAAGCTAATTTTAAATGTCTGTCAAAGCCGTTCCTGTGACTGAAATGTATTAACCTCTAAAAGACAATTACAGTAAAGTACAAGGGTTTTGTTTTGTAAACTTGCCTTATTATGATTTTTCAGATCTAGTCCAACACTTGCAGTAAATGTAAATCATTATTTGGCCTGTCAGTAGAAATGATAACAAGGTCCAAACAATGTGTCTCTTTTCTAGACAATCTCTTTTGGTGGCTCTGCCGTCCTATTCTATCCCACTACAACCAGGAATGAGCAATTCATTTCAGTCACCAGCTGCAGCCAAAACTCTTGTACAAATTACAAACGATATCCAGAACGGTGTTTATTTAAGGCTTAACAAGCCCTAAAATCAATGTCTGGAGAGAATCTGAGGCTTCCACGGCCAAATCAACACTACCGGGGAAAGGAACGTTCCAGCTTGGACAGATCATTCATTTTAGATTAGAATTTAAAGGGAAATATTAGGACTAAGTTACCGTTACAACATAATTCTCAACCAAGGCCAAGTGCTAAAATGATCAATGGATTATATCAGGGATTTCCAAACTTTTTACACTATTGACCTCTTGGAATCCTTGATGCTTCCTTGACCCCCCTGTCATGTGCAAAAATAAATAAACCCACAAGCATATATATATATATATATATATATATATATATTATTTTCTTATTAACAATTATTAATTATTTACAATTTCTTAGTTTTACTACTTTTCCTATACTACACATATGTGTAGGAATAATAACGCTTCCCTTCTTGTGTGCGATAAGCCCTTAGAGAGAAAGACAAGAAACCAATTGGAGAGCTGTCAGCTGTGAGCCCTTTTTCCAAACTCCAATGCTGATTGCCTTACTTATGGAGATAGATTTGGAGATAGGAATACTCACTCCTACATTCCATAGAATTCTAAAACACAATGTTGTGATCTGTAATCTGACCTTCTTTTGACATGCAGACATTTATAGACTCCATGGATTTGAACCATAGATCCAGCGGGGTCAGAGTCAAAACTTTATATGATCAAAAAATGGCTGAATACAGGGGCGTAACTGCTAGGGGAGCAGGGGGACTGGGAGCCCAGGTCAGGCCCCATCTTCTTGTTTTTCCTATGACAGATAAAGCCTTCTCCCAGAAAACCACTGTAGATGAATTTCGGATAGGGGCCCTATCATCATTTTGTTGGGGGGGGGGGGGCAGTGATTCCTTGTTACTTCACTGGCTGTATGTTATTGATACATTTCTATAAATGCTAGAGAATGTTTAGTGATCCAGTAGAAACGTTCAATAAATTATATCAGCAGATGTCTGTACATTATTCCATGTTCAGTATAAATTAACTCAATTAATGGGAATCCTTATGAAGATGAATGAAGCACATTTTACATATCTACACGTTAGGTAAATGTAGGGTAAGGATGATGTATTAGCCTTTCTGAGATATTAACCAGAAAGGCAACATTATTGTAATGAAATCCTATTTACTCTTTGTAAGTGTTTATTTTGGGTAGTGTGTATTGCAACACAAAGTACAGATCAGATCATTAAAGGAATAAGGACAACAATAGCCTCCTAGCCCTGGAACCTAGCAGATAAGGGTAACACTTTGGGGTGTATGGTTGTCCTTTAATATAAGACCTAAAAATAGAGTTTAAAAAATTCTGCATTCCTAAAACTATAGTCTAATCTAATGTATCACATTGTCAACTTTACAATGATGCCATTTTCTATTTCCACAAAAACTACAAATCAATCAAAATACTGAGAATATTGGGGATATTAGCAGCTGCTGTTCCCTGGCAAGATCATTATTTGAGGAACATAATGTCAATGACAAAATGATCGATCCAGGTGGTTGTGGGTACATCTTTTGTACATCTATTAGTGCATGGTCAGGAAATGTTCACATTAAACACAAATTCATTAATGCAACAATTTAATCATTAGGTCCTCATCCCTGTTTTTACACACAATCAGCTCCTTTACTTTATTTCCCCTTTTCCACCCTTTCACTCTATCAGCAATGAGGCCTATGGGATGACGTACTAGACCCCAGACTGACGACATAGCAGCGCTGGACTGGAACGGTGAGGGAAAACTAAAGTAGGAATAACAGCTGATTATCTGTGGTCTTAGCTCTCTAGATCCTTCCTCTGGGGACTTTAGGAAGTAAATCTAGGTCTCCTTCAATGCCAAAGATGGCTACACTATTCTTTATAATTATGTCTTCTTACCAAATGTTCAACGATAAGAACACATACGCGGAAGTAAATATTATTTAACAGTACAGCGTCTGTTTAAGAACAATCTAGATAACTATCTATGACAAGGACATACACTTCCCACAAATTATTCATCATAAATATCGCGTCATTATAATCAACACAGCCATTTTCTAGAAAACTGCCTTTACATCTAGCAACTAAAACTTGATTATAAAAGCCCCGCCGAGGATATTTTAAGAAAATCAAATGATTCATTCCTTTTAATTTACTTTTCCCCCTAATATCGCCTGTTCTAAAATGCTTCATTTTGTAGACTTGTAAGATACAGAAATGTGACATGTTTGCATTATGATAAAGTGCGGAACAACCTTGTGCCAATATTGACACATATGCACTCCTTCCAATCTTCGCCTTATGTAATCTGTAGGTATAGTAACATTGCAGTGTCGGCTCCAAAACGAATCCATATTGTATAGACAATGCATAGGGTGATTTATAAGAAGTGTACAACACCAATTACTGTACAGAATATTACAGAATATGGATATGACTTCATTCTGCTCATTTCAACTGTTTGAGTGCAATGACTTTGTTGAGCGTTGTTAATTTATAACATCCATATCTTAAATAAGTAGCTATGGAGATCATATACAGCATTTCATTTCTATGACATAGTAAAGAAGGATAACAGTCTCACTAAATTGTTCACAATAGATGATCTCTCAGTGGTCCCACCACAGTCATATATCAGAAGACTAATTCTCATTCCATTGGGCCCATTCCAACTATCACAGGATTGCAAAATAACAGTCAGGTTGGATCCAGGAAGAATTATTGAGTAATCAGGATGGTAGTCATTAACTACATTCAGTAAACTGTATCTTATCTTCGATGTGAGTTAATAGTTCAAAACATAACCTAAAGCATACTTTTGTTCTTGGAAGAGGTATCAGTGAGAGCTGCCATACAGCAAGCCATACACGAGCGTTTTTTTTTTAATCGAATAGATCACTTTGATCCATTCAAAAATCACTGCCTGTTCCCCTTTTTAAATGATAGATTTCTAATTGATTATGTTTGGTTTATAGATCACCTGCAGCCGCAGCATATTGAGCAGATTTCTAGCTGAAATACCCTCAAAATCGACATTATCATATATCAAAATAGTATTTGTATAGTAATTGAGGTTGAACAAAGACAAATGTCCTCTAGTCCAACCCACTCAGCAATACCCACATTCCTGCCTAACTGTCGATCCAGAGAGGCAAAAAAAACAACCAGAATTATGATGGGAAAAAAATTCCTTCCTGTCTGTAAGTGGAAACTGGAAATTTCCCTGGATCAACTCTACTTTATGTATCAATACCAGTAACTTGTAACATTCCTTGTTTGCAGAAACTCATCCAGCTTTCGTTTGAAACTTTCCAATGAACCTGCCATCACAACTTCACAAATAAACCTACTGAAAATCAGTACCCAGTGATGTACCTATTTTCTCATTCCACTAATGTTCATCTGCCTTATACAGCAATATCTGCATCAATAAATGATCTGTATGCAGGATATCCCATAGTGTCTGATAAAGTCTACAGGTGATCAGTGGCTCAGTAGAAATTTGAGCAATTGTACATCATCCAACAGCCAATCAGGTGGAAATTACTGTTAGGAACATTTCAAGAAAGCCAACATTCTGGGAAGAAAAAGGGCCATTGCTCACTACCGACTACAGCAGGGCACGGCAAAGGGATAAAATTCATGTTTTACTGAACCTCCCCTTTAACTTAGTTTTCTACCCTTTGGGTTTTGGTTAGCACAAGGTAATAGTAAACATAGTGCAACATTTCTGGTGGGGGGGGGGGTTACACTTTCCACGGTTTTATTTAAAGTTTATTACAACTGAAATACATGGCCCTTCATTTCATGCAGGAAATGTATAGGTGATTGTAATAAATGTACAAGGAGTAAAATGTTGTCGTCTCCTGGTGAAAGGACCATGATAATATTTTTCTATTCTGGAGGATATAAATTAAATGCTTCATTTTACAGCGTATAGGACAATGTCAACACATATTTGATAAAATATGATTCCCTCATGTCCGGTGGTGTGCCTCTGGATTGGAAAAAATGACTGATTTCTCCAACTATTCAAAAAGGGTAGTCGTTCACAGCCGGGTAATTACAGGCCTGTAAGTTTAACTTCAGTTGTGGGGAAGATCCTGGAAAGTTTAATAAGGGAACATGTTCTAGAGTATGTTTCAAGGACTGACATTATAAGTAGTAACCAGCATGGATTTAGGAGGAATAGATCTTGTCAAACTAACTTGCTTGGCTTTTATGAGGAAGTAAGTAGAAATTTAGACTCTGGTATAGCAGTAGATGTAGTTTACTTGGATTTTGCAAAGGCTTTTGATACAGTCCCCCATAGGCGACTAATGAATAAGCTAAGGTCTGTTGGTCTGGGGAGTCACATTTGTACATGGATAGAAAATTGGTTAAAGAATAGGATGCAGAGAGTAGTTGTTAATGGGGCTTCATCATTATGGACTAAAGTGCTAAGTGGGGTGCCACAGGGTTCTGTGTTGGGGCCGCTTCTATTTAATCTATTTATTAATGATTTGGAAGTGGGTATTGTCAGCAAGGTTTCTGTGTTTGCTGACGACACAAAACTTTGTCGACCATTAAAAACTTCAGAGGATGTGCAATCGTTGCAAGGGGATCTAGATAGATTATCACATTGGGCTGCTAAGTGGCAGATGAAATTCAATGTTGATAAATGTAAGGTGATGCATTTTGGACTTAAAAATACTTGTGCTACTTATACTATAAATGGCTCTGTGTTAAGTGAATCCCTGTTGGAAAGGGATCTTGGAGTTTTGGTGGATAACAAACTTAAAGGTAGCAAGCAGTGCCAGGCGGCAACAGCCAGAGCCAGCATGGTATTGTCTTGTATAAAGCGAGGTATGGATTCAAGGGAGGAAAATGTAATTCTCCCTCTTTACAAAGCATTGGTAAGGCCTCATTTGGAATATGCAGAGCAATTTTGGAATCCTGTGTACAAGAAGGACATCTTTGAAATGGAAAGAGTTCAGAGAAGGGCAACTAAATTAATAAGGGGATTGGGGGAGCTTGAATATGAAGAGAGACTGGAAAAGTTACAATTATGTACGCTGGAGAAAAGGCGCTTGCGTGGGGATATGATTACTGTGTATAAATACATTAACGGGCCATACAATAAACTATCTGGGGCATTGTTCACCAATAGAACATGTCAAAGGACACGAGGACATCCCTTAAGACTTGAAGAAAAAAGGTTTAGGCTTCAAGTTCGGAAAGGGTTTTTCACTGTGAGAACGGTAAAGCTATGGAACTGTCTTCTAGTGGACGTTGTTATGGCAGGTTCATTGGTCATTTTCAAAAAAAAGCTGGATGAGTTTCTGCAAACAAGGAATGTTACAAGTTACTGTTAATATACATAAAGTAGAGTTGATCCAGGGAAATTTCCGATTGCCACTTGGAGTCAGGAAGGAATTTTTTCCCCCTTCATAAATTTGGTGGGGTTTTTTGCCTTCCTCTGGATCAACAGTTAGGCAGGAAATGAGGATATTGCTAGATGGGTTGGACTGGATGGACGTATGTCTTTATTCAACCTCAAATACTATACTATAAATAATAGGATGATTCTATTATTACTGGACCTTGTAACTTGACATATTATAATTTCTATATTTTGAGATAAATCTTGATGAATTTGATTTATTTGTGTGTTCAGTTCATAGTAATACTTCCCTTTAGACCAAAACCCCAGATTACTGCCCTTTTCTTAAACAAATCGAACTCAGTACCAACTGTACTGGGTCGGGGAGCTAATAAATGGGCAGGAAGAAAAAAGGGAACCGGTCCACCTATGCGGCAGGTCATGTGATGTGCCACTGGCTGGGGTAGTTGCGGTTAGATTCCCTCGGCACCATTAAGACAAAGGGTAATCTTGTTATTTGCTTAATCTGTGGGTTTGTTAAACAATCTCATTTGCTGGGAGATTCCAATTATTCAGTATATATATATATATATATATCACTATATGTTCTGCAGTGGCTTCTATATTTATTGTTACTACACGTGATTGAGCATTTCCCCAGAAATAAGCAAGAGTCAGCATTAGCCTAAAGAACTGTAGAAACATTGTCAGGTTTGCCTGCAGGTAAAAAATTCAAATGTCCTATACATTACATTACATTCTGCATTAAACAGTTACACAACAGCAATCAGGCCAGTCCAATTACACATAAAGTTCTATACCCACTGTACATATGTATATCCTACATAATAAACAAAACTGTAACACAAATAAACTGCTTTTCCAGTACAGTGACCATGGCTTTCTAGGGGGCTCCACCAGCTTCCCAATAGCAAACAGAACCTTTATAGTACACAGGAAATTGCAGAATCATTGCCATAAGTGGGGGCTCTTTAAGAACATAACATTGGTTAAGAGTAGAGTCAGCACCCTTACAGCAAGATGTCCTATACCCCCTGGTCATTGGCTTCATAAAGCCCAACATTAGACTTTACTAGTTTTCAGAATTGCTACCCCACAGAAGTCAGGGTTCTAAATCTAACCAAGTCTAAACATGCAAACATGTTGGCTAAATGGCCCTATACGTTTAAGGCAAGGTCCCACTATGTGTGTTGCATTGTTCTGTCCGTTTTTAGTGCGTTTAGGACAATGCATTTTGTCAGCGTTCCGGTCCGTTTGCAGGTTAACAGACATGCGGGTTTTTTTTGCAGGTTAACACTGGAGAAAACACATAAAATACATTTGTCCGCGTGTGTCCGTGTTTTTTTTTGTGTCCCCATAGACTATTATTAGGCCTGGGCTCTGTGTGCTGCCCGACTTAAACAACACAGTCCACACAACAACAGCGTAATGTACGGCTACACAACTCAGAGAGCTGCACACACAGAACAACAGCTTCTATTACAGAGGGAACCAGACATTTCCCTTAAGGTCTGTAACACATTACAATTTGCTCCTAGAAAGTTTAAAATACAAACTTTGGAAAGAATATGTTACTATTGGTGATATGAATGACATTTATATACAAATATAAACCCTGGAAAGACTATGTTACTATTGGTGATATGAATCACATTTATATACAAATATAAACCCTGGAAAGACTGTGTTACTATTGGTGATATGAATCACATTTATATACAAATATAAACCCTGGAAAGACTATGTTACTGTTATGAGATCTTCAGGAAAAGACCCCCGTGAGACCCCCTCTGGACGCGGAATCTAAGTACCAGCCGGTTTTCACCAGAGCCTCTAATGGTGAGGCTCCAGAGAAGAGAACCACAAAGGCCAATCCCACAATGTGGAGAGGCAGCAGAACAGATACAGGTGTTACAGGAAGTAGAACGTGGGGATGATATTCGGATCGGAAGTAGGGAGATGTGGAGGATATGCAGCCGGAGTAACTGGAGGTAGGAGCTGTGGTAGATATTCGGACCGGAGGTAGGAGCCTGTGGAGAATATGCAGACCGGAGATAACTGGAGGTAGGAGCTGTGTTAGATATTCGGACCGGGGTAGGAGCTGTGGAGATATGCAGACCGGAGATAACTGGGAGGTAGGAGCTGTGGTAGATATTCGGACCGGGAGGTAGGAGCTGTGGAGAATATGCAGACGGAGATAACTGGAGGTAGGAGCTGTGGTAGATATTCGGACCGGAGTAGGAGCTGGGGAGAATTGCAGACCGGAGATAACTGGAGGTAGGAGCTGTGTAGATATTCGGACCGGAGGTAGGAGCTGTGGAGATATACAGACCGGAGTAACTGGAGGTAGGAGGGTGTGTAGATATTCGGCCGGAGGTAGGAGCTGTGGGGAATATGCGACCGGAGATAACTGGAGGTAGGAGCTGTGGTAGATATTGGACCGGAGGTAGGAGCTGGGGAGAATATGCAGACGGAGATAACTGGAGGTAGGAGCTGTGGTGAGATATTCGGACCGGAGGTAGGAGGTGTGGAGAATATGCAGACCGGAGATAACTGGAGGTAGGAGCTGGGTAGATATCGGACCGGAGTGGAGCTGTGGAGGATATGCAGACCGGAGATAACTGGAGGTAGAGCTGTGGTAGATATTCGGACGGAGTAGGAGGTCAGGACCAACAGGAAACAATGCTAGAGGAACACAGGGAGCTAGGAGTCCAGAGCAAAACAACCTTGAACTGGCAGCAAGAGGCCAGCTGCCAGGAGGAGCCTAAATAGGCCCTGTGACCTCCTCCCTGTGGCCGTGCCCCGGAAGGGAACGGCTGCAAGAGGGTAAAAGCCTGCCGCCCACGTCCTCGCGTCCATGGGAGACGGGGCAGTGAGGGCATGCGGGCGGAGCGCGTCATCGGCGCGCTCCCGCTCGCGACGCGGAGGAGGACCCCGGACCGCGGCAAGGTAAGTACCTGACATTGCCCCCCCCCAGGGCAACCTCGGGTGCCTTGGTTTAGGTTGTCAGGGTGTTTGGAATGAAAATTCTTGACCAAACGAGGAGCGTGAATCTGTTCTGCCGGTTCCCAAGAATTTTCTTCGGGACCAAATCCCTTCCATTTAATCAGATATCTTAACTTCCCAGCAGAAATCTTGGCATCTAAAATATTTTCTACCTCGTATTCGTCAGTCCCATCAATCAAAACAGGCAGCGGAGGAGGCTCCAGCGCAGAGTCGGAAACATATCTTTTGAAACAGGATACATGAAAGACTGGATGTATCTTTAATGAATTGGGGAGCTCCAGTTCAAAGGCGACCGTGTTGATAGCTTTCCTAATACGAAATGGCCCGATGAACCGGGGACCCAACTTAGCAGAAGGAATCCTCAATTTCAAATTACGAGTTGACAACCAGACCAAGTCTCCAACCTTAAATACCGAAGAATCTTTTCTTAAAAGATTAGCTGACTTATGGGCTTGTTCTTGAGCTTCAGCGATGAAGGTCTTTAGCTCTACAGTCTTCTCCTTCATACGATGTATTCTGGTGATAAGGTCAGGAATAGTGATCTTGGAAGGAATACCGGTAAGGAAAGTTGGATTAAATCCATAGTTAGCATAAAAGGGGGAACACTTGATGGAGGAATGGACAGCGTTGTTATAGGCAAACCCCGCAAGCGGTAACAGAGAAGACCAATCTTCTTGTGTTGCAGAGGAGTAACACCGGAGATATTGTTCAAGTGTTTGGTTTGTTCTTTCTGTTTGTCCATTAGATTGTGGATGGTATCCGGAGGAAAAAGAATTGTGGATATGCAAACACTTGCACAACTCCTTCCAAAATTTTGAAGTGAATTGTACCCCTCTATCTGATACGATATCATCGGGAACCCCATGAAGACGCACAATCTCTCTAATGAACACATCTGCAGTAATGGAGGCTGAGGGAATTCCTTTTAACGGAATAAAGTGAGCCATCTTCGTTAACCGATCAACAACCACAAAGATTGTGTTGAAACCCTTGGAGCGAGGTAACTCAACAATGAAGTCCATGGTAATCATGCCCCAAGGGCGGTCAGGAACCGGCAGAGGAGACAGTAACCCGTATGGTCTCTGTCTAGTAGTCTTGAATCTAGCACAAGTAAGACAAGAAGCCACAAACTGTTTACAATCTTTAGACTTACTTGGCCAAAAAAATTTTCGGACCAAACGAGGAGCGTGAATCTGTTCTGCCGGTTCCCAAGAATTTTCTTCGGGACCAAATCCCTTCCATTTAATCAGATATCTTAACTTCCCAGCAGAAATCTTGGCATCTAAAATATTTTCTACCTCGTATTCGTCAGTCCCATCAATCAAAACAGGCAGCGGAGGAGGCTCCAGCGCAGAGTCGGAAACATATCTTTTGAAACAGGATACATGAAAGACTGGATGTATCTTTAATGAATTGGGGAGCTCCAGTTCAAAGGCGACCGTGTTGATAGCTTTCCTAATACGAAATGGCCCGATGAACCGGGGACCCAACTTAGCAGAAGGAATCCTCAATTTCAAATTACGAGTTGACAACCAGACCAAGTCTCCAACCTTAAATACCGAAGAATCTTTTCTTAAAAGATTAGCTGACTTAATGAACTTATGGGCTTGTTCTTGAGCTCAGCGATGAAGGTCTTTAGCTCTACAGTCTTCTCCTTCATACGATGTATTCTGGTGGATAAGGTCAGGAAAGTGATCTTGGAAGGAATACCGGTAAGGAAAGTTGGATTAAATCATCATAGTTAGCAAAAAGGGGGAAACACTTGATGGAGGAGGAATGACAGCGTTGTTATAGGCAAACTCCGCAAGCGGTAACAGAGAAGACCAATCTTTTGTGTTGCAGAGGAGTAACACCGGAGATATTGTTCAATGTTTGGTTGTTCTTCTGTTTGTCCATTAGATTGTGGATGGTATCCGGAGGAAAAAGAATTGTGGATATGCAAACACTTGCACAAATCCTTCCAAAAATTTGAAGTGAATTGTACCCCTCTATTGATATGATATCATCGGGAACCCCATGAAGACGCACAATCTCTCTAATGAACACATCGCAGTAATGGAGGCTGAGGGAATTCCTTTTAACGGAATAAAGTGAGCCATCTTCGTTAACCGATCACACAACCACAAGATTGTGTTGAAACCCTGGAGCGAGGTAACTCAACAATGAAGTCCGATGGTAATCATGCCCCAAGGGCGGTCAGGAACCGGCAGAGGAGACAGTAACCCGTATGGTCTCTGTCTAGTAGTCTTGAATCTGCACAAGTAAGACAAGAAGCCACAACTGTTTACAATCTTTAGACATACTTGGCCAAAAAAATTTCTGTTAACCAAATCCAACGTCTATTGTGAACACCAAAATGACCGCCAAAGCATGAGAATGACAATACTGAAGTACTGCAGACCTGGCCCGGTCCGGAACAAATATTTTGTTATTTGGTATATAAAACCCATCTTGGAACGAGAGGTAGACAGGAGAGATGCTTCCTTGATGGTTTTGGCTATATTAGTATGCAACAGCAGAAAATTTGATTTGGAAAGAACATATTAGGTTTGTCCGACTTATTGACCTCACAAAATTGTCTAGAAAGGGCGTCGGCCTTGCCATTCTTTGAACCTGGACGAAAGGTTATATGGAGTTAGTTAAATCGTGTAAAAGAAAAGAGCCCATCTAGCTTGACGGGGGTTTTAATCTTTTGGCAGTTTGCAAATATTCCAGGTTCTTATGATCAGTGAAGATGGTAATAGGATGATTGGCGCCCTCAAGTAAATATCGCCACTCTTCCAGGGCCGATTTTATGGCCAACAACTCACGGTCTCCTACATCATATTCTTCTCAGAGTCAGAAAGTTTTCTTGAAAAAAAAGCAATGGATGTAGTAAAGCCTTAGGTCCGTTACGTTGCGAGAGTATAGCTCCTAGAGCAATTCGGAAGCATCCACCTCTAATGTAAAAGGAACAGTTGGATCTGGATGGATAAGGATGGAGCTGAAGTAAAAGCAGATTTCAGACGCTAAAAGCTGTTGAGCGGGCTTCGTCCAACAGAATGGGACATGGGTGTTCTGGTCAGAGCGGTCAACGGCAGTATGATAGTAGAAAAAATTCTTAATGAATCTACGGTTAGAAGTTAGCAAAAACCAATGAATTTTTGAACTTGCTTTCGGGTAGTGGGAGTAGGCCAATCCTGAATAGCGGGAAACCTTTTGAGGATCCATAATTAACCCTTGGGATGAGATGATGAACCCCAAAAACGGTATTGAAGGTTTCTCGAACTCACATTTCCCCAGTTTGGCGTATAACCCATGAATTCTAAGACGAGAAAGAACTTTCTTAACCTGGGTACGATGATCCTCTAGGTTAGAAGAAAAAATCAATAATCATCTAGAACACGGCCAAGAAATCATCAACAAAGTCACGGAAAATGTCATTGACAAATGTTGGAATGTGGCAGGTGCATTGCACAGACCGAAAGGCACTGACCAAAATTTCGAAGTGACCATATCTGGAGCGGAACGCCGTTTTCCATTCATCCCCTTCCTTTATTCGAATTAAGTTATAGGCTCCCCGAAGATCCAACTTGGTAAAAATTTTGGCGGTCCCAACCGTTGAAATAATTCAGGGAATAATGGAAGAGGGTATAATTCTAATTGTGACATTATTGAGAGCTCGGTAGTCAATACAGGGTCTTTTTTCTCCACGAATACCGTTTTTTTCTCCACGAAAAATATACCAGCCCTGCTGGAGACGTGAATGGAAGGCGAATGAAGCCCTTCTGAAGATTCTCTTCTATATATTCTAAGAACCCTTTGCTCAGGTTCTGACAACAGATATACCCGCCCAAAAGGAATCTCCGCACCAGGTAACAGTTCAATGGGCAATCGTAAATGCGGGTGTGTGGAAGATTGTTAGCAGCCTTCTTATCAAAACATCTGCGAAGTTCTGATTACACTGGGGACAAGCTTCAGAATGGACTTGTTAATACTTAACAATGAGAGGAATACATGACAGCCGACAATGCGATGAGGGAAAAGAAACCTCTCCAGAGATCCAATTTATTGAAGGGTTGTGTTTTCAACCATGGCATACCTAGAATAAGGGAGGAAAAGAGAAAAAGGAGTACATCAAAACATATAACTTCTGAATGATGATTGATATGATCAATACTGGGAAAGTCTCTCGTAGTACAGGACCAGATGAAATTTTAGACCCGTCTGCCAGATGAATAAAAAGAGGAGAAGATTTGGGACGAGTGGGAATCTCATTCCTGGGTTAGGGATTCCAAAATAAAACAGCTACAGGCCCGGAATCAATAACGGCTTGGACGGTGAACCTCGGACCGGTTCCCTGTAATGAGACATCAACAGATAGGTAAGGTGCTGAAGCCGGAAGAGACGGGCTAGAATGCATAGTAGGAACCTTACTAGTGGGTCTGATTGGGCATCCCTGAAGCAAATGACCAGACTCTCCCGCAGTAGAGGACACAGGTTTAAGCGGCGTCTTCGGATCCTTCTTAGGAGAGAGAGAAGGACGAGTTAACCCTAATTGCATAGGGACGGGTTCCAGAAATCCTGAAGCAGGTGCTGCAGCAGTAAAGGTATCACAGGACAGACGGGAAGCACCCAACCTTTCTAATCTCCTTTTCTTAGTCGGCGATCGATTTGGACCGCTAGATACAATAAGATCTTTCAGCTTCGGGGACTCCAGTGCGTGCTAACTCATCTTTAGAGTTTCTGACAGTCCGATTCGAAACTGATGTATAAGAGCCGCTTCGTTCCATTGAGTCCACACACTGATTCTGCGGAAATCGGCCACATAATCTTCCACCTGTTCTTTCCCTTGAGACAGGTTACGAAGGGCCGCCTCAGCTGAGACAGCTCTACGAGGATCATCGTAAATTCTCCTAGGGCAGAGAAAAAAGTACCTACAGAGGTACTGCAGGGCTGTTCGATCCAACAAGCGAAGGGCCCAAGCTTGGGGCTCATCCTGCAGCCATGAAATAATGACACCTACTTTCACCCTTTTCTCAGTGAAACTTTTCGGGCGAAGGGAAAAGTACAAATTGCAGGAGCTTTTGATTGGCCAAATTTGGAACGATCACCGGAAAACCGGTCAGGGAGCGGGATCTTAGGCTCCGCAATAGCAGGATTATGAGGAGTGCCAGGGGACATGGCATTCAGTTTAGCGTCTAGTTGACAGAATCCCTGCCAGCTTCTTGCAAAGCTCCACGAAGTTCAGCGACTTGACGGTACAGGTCTTTGCTGGACTGACATCTCCAGTGGGATTCATCTGGCTGCCAGTTACTGTTATGAGATCTTCAGGAAAAGACCCCCGTGAGACCCCCTCTGGACGCTGAATCTAAGTACCAGCCGGTTTTCACCAGAGCCTCTAATGGTGAGGATGTTTTGCGGCGGGCAGATACCAGGTCGCGGCTCCAGAGAAGAGAACCACAAAGGCCAATCCCACAATGTGGAGAGGCAGCAGAACAGATACAGGTGTAACAGGAAGTAGAACCTGGGATGATATTCGGATCGGAAGTAGGAGTGTGGAGGATAGTCAGACGGAGATAACTGGAGGGTAGGAGCTGTGGTAGATATTCGGACCGGAGGTAGGAGCTGTGGAGATATGCAGACCGGAGATAGGAGGTAGGAGCTGTGTTAGATATTCGGACGGAGGTAGGAGCTGTGGAGGATATGCAGACCGGAGATAACTGGAGGTAGGAGCTGTGTAGTATCAGACCGGAGGTAGGAGCTGTGGAGAATATGCAGACCGGAGATAACTGGAGGTAGGAGCTGTGGTAGATATTCGGACCGGAGGTAGGAGCTGTGGAGAATATGCAGACCGGAGATAACTGGAGGTAGGAGCTGTGGTAGATATTCGGACCGGTGGTAGGAGCTGTGGAGAATATACAGACCGGAGATAACTGGAGGTAGAGAGCTTGTGGTAGATATTCGGACCGGAGTAGGAGCTGTGGAGGATATGCAGAACGGAGATAACTGGAGGTAGGAGCTGTGGTAGATATTCGGACCGGAGGTAGGAGCTGTGGAGAATATGCAGACCGGAGTAACTGGAGGTAGGAGCTGTGGTAGATATTCGGACCGGAGGTAGGAGCTGTGGAGAATATGCAGACCGGAGATAACTGGAGGTAGGAGCTGTGGTAGATATCGGACCGAGGTAGGAGTGTGGAGGATATGCAGACCGGAGATAACTGGAGGTGGAGCTGTGGTAGATATTCGGACCGGAGGTAGAGTCAGGACCAACAGGAAACACACGCTAGAGGAACACAGGGAGCTAGGAGTCCAGAGCAAACAACCTGAACTGGCCAAGAGGCCAGCTGCCAGGGGAGCCTAAATAGGCCCCTGTGACCCTCCTCCTGCTGGCCGTGCCCCGGAAGGGAACGCTGCAAGCAGGGTAAAAGCCTGCCCCGCCACGTCCTCGCGTCACTGAGGACGCGCGGGGCACGTGAGCGGGCATGCGAGCAGGCGGAGCGCGTCATCGGCGCGCTCGCTCGCGACTGCCGGAGGAGACCGGACCCGCGGCAAGGTAAGGAAGTACCTGACAGTTACTATTGGTGATATGAATGACATTTAATACAAAATAAACCCTAGAAAGGCTATGTTACTATTGGTGATATGAATGACATTATATACAAATATAAAACCCTGGAAAGACTATTTTACTATTGGGATTGAATGCATTTATATACAATATAAACCCTGGAAAGACTTGTTACTATGGTGATATGAATGACATTTATATACAAATATAAACCCTGGAAAAGATTGTACTATTGGTGATATGAATGACATTTATATACAAATATAAAACCCTGGAAGACTATGTTACTATTGGGTGATATGAAGAACATTTATATACACAATATAAACCCTGGAAAGGCGATGCTACTATTGGTGATATGAATCACATTTATATACAAATATAAACCCTGGAAAGGCTATGTTACATGGTGATATGAATGACATTTATATACAAATATAAACCTGGAAAGGCTATGTTACTATTGGTGATATGAATGACCTTTATACCAGACATGCCCTTATAGGTTGTAACACATTACAATTGTCCTAGAAAGTTAAAATACAAACTTTGGAAAGAATATGTGACTATTGGTGATATGAATGACATTTATATACAAATAAAACCTGGAAAGACTATGTTACTATTGGTGATATGAATCACATTTATTTACAAATATAAACCCTGGAAAGACTATGTTACTATTGGTGATATGAATCACATTTATATACAAATATAAACCTGGAAAGACTGTGTTACTATGGTGATATGAATCCATTTATATACAATATAAACCCTGGAAAGACTATGTACTGTTATGAGATCTCAGGAAAAGACCCCGTGAGAACCCCTCTGGACGCGGAATCTAAGTACCAGACGGTTTTCACCAGAGCCTCTAATGGTGAGGCTCCAGAGAAGAGAACCACAAAGGCCAATCCCACAATGTGGAGGAGGCAGCAGAACAGATACAGGTGTACAGGAAGTAGAACGTGGGGAGATATTCGGATCGGAAGTAGGAGCTGTGGAGGATATGCAGACCGGAGATAACTGGAGGTAGGAGCTGTGGTAGATATTGGACCGGAGGTAGGAGCTGTGGGTGAGAATTGCAGACCGGAGATAACTGGAGGTAGGAGCTGTGTTAGATATTCGGACCGGAGGTAGGAGCTGTGGAGGATATGCAGACGGAGATAACTGGAGGTAGGAGCGTGGTAGATTTTCGGACGGAGGTAGGAGCTGTGGAGAATATGCAGACCGGAGATAACTGAGGTAGGAGCTGTGGTAGATATTCGGACCGGAGGTAGGAGCTGTGGAGAATATGCAGACGGAGATAACTGGAGGTAGGAGCTGTGGTGATATTCGGACCGGAGGTAGGAGCTGTGGAGAATATACAGACCGGAGATAACTGGAGGTAGGAGCTGTGGTGATATTCGGACCGGAGGTAGGAGCTGTGGAGGAATGCGAGAGGAGATAACTGAGGTAGGAGCTGTGGTAGATATTCGGACCGGAGGTAGGAGCTGTGGAGAATATGCAGACCGGAGATAACTGGAGGTAGGAGCTGTGGTAGATATTCGGACCGGAGGTAGGAGCTGTGGAGAATATGCAGCGGAGATAACTGGAGGTAGAGCTGTGGTAGATTGGACCGGAGGTAGGAGCGTGGAGGATATGCAGACCGGAGATAACTGGAGGTAGGAGCTGTGGTAGATATTCGGACCGGAGGTAGGAGTCAGGACCAACAGGAAACACAGCTAGAGGAACACAGGGAGCTAGGAGTCCAGAGCAAACAACCCTGAACTGGCAGCAAAGGCCAGCTGCCAGGAGGAGCCTAAATAGGCCCCTGTGACCTCCTCCTGCTGGCCGTGCCCCGGAAGGGAACGGCTGCAAGCAGGGTAAAGCCTGCCCCGCCCACGTCCTCGCGTCACTGAGGAGCGCGGGCACGTGAGCGGGCATGCGGGCGGAGCGCGTCATCGGCGCGCTCCGCTCCGAACGCCGGAGGAGGACCCCGGACCCCGGCAAGGTAAGTACTGACATTGCCCCCCCCCACGGGCAACCTCCGGTGCCCTTGGGTTTTTGTTTGTCAGGGTGTTTGGAATGAAAATTCTTGACCAAACGAGGAGCGTGAATCTGTTCTGCCGGTTCCCAAGAATTTTCTTCGGGACCAAATCCCTTCCATTTAATCAGTCTTAACTTCCCAGCAGAATCTTTGCATCTAAAATATTTTTACCTCGTATTCGTCAGTCCCATCAATCAAAACAGGCAGCGGAGGAGGCTCCAGCGCAGAGTCGGAAACATATCTTTTGAAACAGGATACATGAAAGACTGGATGTATCTTTAAGAATTGGGGAGTCCAGTTCAAACGACCGTGTTGATAGCTTTCCTAATACGAAATGGCCCGATGAACCGGGGACCCAACTTAGCAGAAGGAATCCTCAATTTCAAATTACGAGTTGAAAACCAGACCAAGTCTCCAACCTTAAATACCGAAGAATCTTTTCTTAAAAGATTAGTGACTTACGGGCTTGTTCTTGAGCCAGCGATGAAGGTCTTTAGCTCTACAGTCTTCTCCTTCATACGATGTATTCTGGTGATAGGTCAGGAAAAGTGATCTTGGAAGGAGATACCGGTAAGGAAAGTTGGATTAAATCCATAGTTAGCATAAAAGGGGGAACACTTGATGGAGGATGGACAGCGTTTGTATAGGCAAAATCCGCAAGCGGTTAACAGAGGACCAATCTTCTTGTGTGCAGAGGAGTAACACCGAGATATTGTTCAGTGTTTGGTTTGTTCTTTCTGTTTGTCCATTAGATTGTGGATGGTATCCGGAGGAAAAAGAATGTGGATATGCAAACACTTGCACAACTCCTTCCCCAAATTTTGAAGTGAATTGTACCCCTCTATCTGATACGATATCATCGGGAACCCATGAAGACGCACCAATCTCTCTAATGAACACATCTGCAGTAATGGAGGCTGAGGGAATTCTTTTAACGGAATAAAGTGAGCCATCTGTTAACCGATCAACAACCACAAGATTGTGTTGAAACCCTTGGAGCGAGGTAACTCAACAATGAAGTCCATGGTAATCATGCCCCAGGCGGTCAGGAACCGCAGAGGAGACAGTAACCCGTATGGCTCTGGTAGTAGTCTTGAATCTAGCACAAGTAAGACAAGAAGCCACAAACTGTCACATCTTTAGACTTACTTGCCAAAAAAATTTTGGACCAAACGAGGGCGTGAATCGTTCTGCCGGTTCCCAAGAATTTTCTTCGGGACCCAATCCCTTCCATTTTACAGATATTAACTTCCCAGCAGAAATCTTGGCATCTAAAATATTTTCTACCTCGTATTCGTCAGTCCCATCAATCAAAACAGGCAGCGGAGGAGGCTCCAGCGCAGAGTCGGAAACATATCTTTTGAAACAGGATACATGAAAGACTGGATGTATCTTTAATGAATTGGGGAGCTCCAGTTCAAAGGCGACCGTGTTGATAGCTTTCCTAATACGAAATGGCCGAGAACCGGGGACCCAACTTAGCAGAAGGAATCCTCAATTTCAAATTACGAGTTTGACAACCAGACCAAGTCTCCAACCTTAAATACCGAAGAATCTTTTCTTAAAAGATTAGCTGACTTATGGGCTTGTTTTGAGCTTCAGCGATGAAGGTCTTTAGCTCTACAGTCTTTCCTTCATACGATGTATCTGGTGATAAGGTCAGGAATAGTGATCTTGGAAGGAATACCGGTAAGGAAAGTTGGATTAAATCCATAGTAGCATAAAAGGGGGAACACTTGATGGAGGATGGACAGCGTTGTTATAGGCAAACTCCGCAAGCGGGTAACAGAGAAGACCAATCTTCTTGTGTTGCAGAGGAGTAAACACCGGAGATATTGTTCAAGTGTTTGGTTTGTTCTTCTGTTTGTCCATTAGATTGTGGATGGTATCCGGAGGAAAAAGAATTGTGGATATGCAAACACTTGCACAACTCCTTCCAAAATTTTGAAGTGAATTGTACCCCTCTATCTGATATGATATCATCGGGAACCCCATGAAGACGCACAATCTCTCTAATGAACACATGCAGTAATGGAGGCTGAGGGAATTCCTTTTAACGGAATAAAGTGAGCCATCTTCGTTAACCGATCCAACCCACAAAGATTGTGTTGAAACCTTGGAGCGAGGTAACTCAACAATGAAGTCCATGGTAATCATGCCCCAAGGGCGGTCAGGAACGGCAGAGGAGACAGTAACCGTATGGTCTCTGTCTAGTAGTCTTGAATCTAGCACAAGTAAGACAAGAAGCCACAAACTGTTTACAATCTTTAGACATACTTGGCCAAAAAAATTTCTGTTAACCAAATCCAACGTCTTGTGAACACCAAAATGACCAGCCAAAGCATGAGAAGACAATACTGAAGTATGCAGACCTGGCCCGGTCCGGAACAAATATTTTGTTATTTGGTATATAAAACCCATCTGGGAACGAGAGGTAGACAGGAGAGATGCTTCCTTGATGTTTTGGCTATATTAGTATGCAACAGCAGAAAATTTGATTTGGAAAGAACCATATTAGGTTTGTCAGACTTATTGACCTCACAAAATTGTCTAGAAAGGGCGTCGGCCTTGCCATTCTTTGAACTGGACGAAAGGTTTATGGAAGTTAAATCTGTGTAAAGAAAAGAGCCCATCTAGCTTGACGGGGTTTTATCTTTGGCAGTTGCAAATATTCCAGGTTCTATGATCAGTGAAGATGGTAATAGGATGATTGGCGCCCTCAAGTAAATATCGCCACTCTTCCAGGGCCGATTTTATGGCCAACAACTCACGGTCTCCTACATAATTTTCTCAGAGTCAAAAGTTTTCTTGAAAAAAAAGCAACTGGATGTAGTAAAGCCTTAGGTCCGTTACGTTGCGAGAGTATAGCTCCTAGAGCAACTTCGGAAGCATCCACCTCTAATGTAAAGGAACAGTTGGATCTGGATGGATAAGGATGGGAGCTGAAGTAAAAGCAGATTTCAGACGCTCAAAAGCTGTTTGAGCGGGCTTCGTCCAACAGAATGGGACATGGGTTCTGGTCAGAGCGGTCAACGGCAGTATGATAGTAGAAAAATTCTTAATGAATCTACGGTGAAGAGTTAGCAAACCAATGAATTTTTGAACTTGCTGCGGGTAGTTGTGGAGTAGGCCAATCCTGAATAGCGGAAACCTTTTGAGGATCCATAATTAACCCTTGGGATGAGATGATGAACCCCAAAAACGGTATGAGGTTTCTCGAACTCACATTTCCCCAGTTTGGCGTTAACCCATGAATTCTAGACGAGAAAGAACTTTCTAACCTGGGTCGATTGATCCTCTAGGTTAGAAGAAAAAATCAATATCATCTAGATACACGGCCAAGAATACATCAAAAGTCACGGAAAATGTCATTGACAAAATGGGAATGTGGCAGGTGCATTGCACAGACCGAAAGGCATGACCAAATATTCGAAGTGACCATATCGGAGCGGAACGCCGTTTTCCCTTCATCCCTTCCTTTATTCGAATTAAGTTAGGCTCCCCGAAGATCCAACTTGGTAAAAATTTTGGCGGTCCTCAACCGTTGAAATAATTCAGGGAATAATGGAAGAGGGTATCTATTCTTAATTGTGACATTATTGAGAGCTCGGTAGTCAATACAGGGTTTTTTCTCCACGATACCGTCTTTTTTCCACGAAAAATATACCAGCCCCTGCTGGAGACGTGGAATGGGCGAATGAAGCCCTTCTGAAGATTCTCTTCTATATATTCTTAGAACTTTGCTCAGGTTCTGACAACCGATATACCCGCCCAAAAGGAATCTCCGCACCAGGTAACAGTTCAACTGGGCAATCGTAAATGCGGTGTGGTGGAAGATTGTTTAGCAGCCTTCTTATCAAAAACATCTGCGAAGTTCTGATATACACTGGTAACAAAGCTTCAGAATGGACTTGATTAATACTTAACAATGAAGAGGAAAACATGACAGCCGACAATGCGATAGGGAAAAGAAACCTCTCCAGAGATCCAATTTATTGAAGGGTTGTGTTTTCAACCATGCATACCTAGTAAGGGGAAAAAGAGAAAAGGCAGTACATCAAACATATAACTTCTGAATGATGATTGATATGGATAATACTGGGAAAGTCTCTCGTAGTACAGGACCAGATGAAATTTTGACCCGTTGCCAGATGAATAAAAAGAGGAGAAGATTTGGGACGAGTGGGAATCTTCCATTCCTGGGTTAGGGATTCCAAAATAAACAGCTACAGGCCCCGGAATCAATAACGGCTTGGACGGTGAACCTCGGACCGGTTCCTGTAATGAGACATCAACAGATAGGTAAGGTGTGCTGAAGCCGGAAGAGACGGGCTAGAATGCATAGTAGGAACCTTACTAGTGGGTGATTGGGCATCCCTGAAGCAAATGACCAGACTCTCCGCAGTAGAGACACAGGTTAAGCGGCGTCTTGGATCCTTTCTTCAGGAGAGAGAAGGACGATGTTAACCCTAATTGCATAGGGCCATGGATAGAAAATTGGGTAAAGAATAGGATGCAGAGAGTAGTTGTAATGGGGCTTCATCATTATGACTAAAGTGCTAAGTGGGGTGCCACAGGGTTCTGTGTTGGGGCCGCTTCTATTTAATCTATTATTAATGATTTGGAAGTGGGTATTGTCAGCAAGGTTTCTGTGTTTGCTGACGACACAAAACTTTGTCGACCATTAAAAACTTCAGAGGATGTGCAATCGTTGCAAGGGGATCTAGATAGATTATCACATTGGGCTGCTAAGTGGCAGATGAAATTCAATGTTGTAAATGTAAGGTGATGTGATTTTGGACTTAAAAATACTTGGTACTTATACTATAAATGGCTCTGTGTTAAGTGAATCCCTGTTGGAAAGGGATCTGGAGTTTTGGTGGAAACAAACTTAAAGGGAGCAAGCAGTGCCAGGCGGGCAAAGCCAGAGCCAGCATGGTATTGTCTTGTATAAAGCGAGGTATGGATTCAAGGAGGAAAATGTAATTCTCCCTCTTTACAAAGCATTGGTAAGGCCTCATTTGGAATATGCAGAGCCAATTTTGGAATCCTGTGTACAAGAAGGACATCTTTGAAATGGAAAGAGTTCAGAGAAGGGCAACTAAATTAATAAGGGGATGGGGGGACTTGAATATGAAGAGAGACTGGAAAAGTTACAATTATGTACGCTGGAGAAAAGGCGCTTGCGTGGGGATATGATTACTGTGTATAAATACATTAACGGGCATACAATAAACTATCTGGGGCATTGTTCACCACATAGAACATGTCAAAGGACACGAGGACATCCCTTAAGACTTGAAGAAAAAAGGTTTAGGCTTCAAGTTCGGAAGGGTTTTTCACTGTGAGAACGGTTAAAGCTATGGAACTGTCTTCTAGTGGACGTTGTTATGGCAGGTTCATTGGTCATTTTCAAAAAAAAGCTGGATGAGTTTCTGCAAACAAGGAATGTTACAAGTTACTGTTAATATACAAAGTAGAGTTGATCCAGGGAAATTTCCGATTGCCAATTGGGAGTCAGGAAGGAATTTTTTCCCCTTCATAAATTGGTGGTGGGTTTTTTGCCTTCCTCTGGATCAACAGTTAGGCAGGAAATGAGGATATTGTAGATGGGTTGGACTGGATGGACGTATGTCTTTATTCAACCTCAAATACTATACTATAAATAATAGGATGATTCTATTATTACTGGACCTTGTAACTTGACATATTTAATTTCTATATTTTGAGATAAATCTTGATGAATTTGATTTATTTGTGTGTTCAGTTCATAGTTAATACATTCCCTTTAGACCAAAACCCCAGATTACTGCCCCTTTTCTTTAAACAAATCGAAACTCAGTACCAACTGTACTGGGTCGGGGAGCTAATAAATGGGCAGGAAGAAAAAAAGGGAACCGGTCCACCTATGCGGGAGGTCATGTGATGTCCACGGGTGGGTAGTTGCGGTTAGATTCCCTCGGCACCATTAAGACAAAGGGTAATCTTGTTATTTGCTTAATCTGTGGGTTGTTAAACAATTCTCATTTGCTGGGAGATTCCAATTATTCAGTATATATATTATATATAATCACTATAGTTCTGCAGTGGCTTCTTATTATTGTTACTACACGTGATTGAGCATTTCCCCAGAAATAAGCAAGAGTCAGCATTAGCCTAAAGAACTGTAGAAACATTGTCAGGTTTGCCTGCAGGTAAAAAATTCAAATGTCCTATACATTACATTACATTCTGCATTAAACGTTACACAACAGCAATCAGGCCAGTCCAATTACACATAAAGTCTATACCCATGTACATATGTATATCCTACATAATAAACAAAACTGTAACACAATAAACTGCTTTTCCAGTACAGTGACCATGGCTTTCTAGGGGGCTCCACCAGCTTCCCAATAGCAAACAGAACCTTTAGTACACAGGAAATTGCAGAATCATTGCCATAAGTGGGGGGGTCTTTAAGAACATAACATTGGTTAAGAGTAGAGTCAGCACCCTTACAGCAAGATGTCCTATACCCCCTGGGCATTGCTTCATAAAGCCCAACATTAGACTTTACTAGTTTTCAGAATTGCTACCCCACAGAAGTCAGGGTTCTAAATCTAACCAAGTCTAAACATGCAAACATGTGGCTAAATGGCCCTATACGTTAAAGGCAAGGTCCCACTATGTGTGTTGCATTGTTCTGTCCGTTTTTAGTGCGTTTAGGACAATGCATTTTGTCAGCGTTCCGGTCCGTTTGCAGGTTAACAGACATGCGGGTTTTTTTTGCAGGTTAACACTGGAGGGAAAACACATAAATACATTTGTCCGCGTGTGTGTCCGTGTTTTTTTTGTGTCCCCATAGACTATTTTAGGCCTGGGCTCTGTGTGCTGCCCGACTTAAACAACACAGTCCACACAACAACAGGTAATGTACGGCTACACAACTCAGAGAGCTGCACACACAGAACAACAGCTTCTATTACAGAGGGAACCAGACATTTCCCTTAAGGTCTGTAACACATTACAATTTGCTCCTAGAATGTTAAAATACAAACTTTGGAAAGAATATGTTACTATTGGTGATATGAATGACATTATTCAAATATAAACCCTGAAAGACTATGTTACTATTGGTGATATGAATCACATTTATATACAAATATAAACCCTGGAAAGACTATGTTACTATTGGTGATATGAATCACATTATATACAAATATAAACCCTGGAAAGACTGTGTACTATTGGTGATATGAATCACATTTATATACAAATATAAACCCTGGAAAGACTATGTTACTGTTATGAGATCTTCAGGAAAAGACCCCCGGTGAGACCCCTCTGGACGCGGAATCTAAGTACAGCCGGTTTTCACCAGAGCCTCTAATGGTGAGGCTCCAGAGAAGAGAACCACAAAGGCCAATCCCACAATGTGGAGAGGCAGCAGAACAAAGATACAGTGTTACAGGAAGTAGAACGTGGGGATGATATTCGGATCGGAAGTAGGAGCTGTGGAGGATATGCAGACCGGAGATAACTGGAGGTAGGAGCTGTGGTAGATATTCGGACCGGAGGTAGGAGCTGTGGAGAATATGCAGACCGGAGATAACTGGAGGTAGGAGCTGTGTTAGATATTCGGACCGGAGGTAGGAGCTGTGGAGGATATGCAGACCGGAGATAACTGGAGGTAGGAGCTGTGGTAGATATTCGGAACGGAGGTAGGAGTAGTGTGGAGAATATGCAGACGGAGATAACTGGAGTAGGAGCTGTGGGAGATATTCGGACCGGAGGTAGGAGCTGTGGAGAATATGCAGAACGAGATAACTGGAGGTAGGAGCTGTGGTAGATATTCGGACCGGAGGTAGGAGCTGTGGAGAATATACAGACCGGAGATTAACTGGAGGTAGGAGCTGGGTAGAATATGCGGACCGGAGGTAGGAGCTGTGGAGGATATGCAGACCGGAGATAATGAGAGGTAGGAGCGTGGTAGATATTCGGACACGGAGGTAGGAGCTGTGGAGAAATGCAGACAGGAGATAACTGGAGGTAGGAGCTGTGGTAGATATTTCGGACCGGAGGTAGGAGCTGTGGAGAATATGCAGAACGGAGATAACTGGAGGTAGGAGCTGTGGTAGATATTCGGACCGGATAGGAGCTGTGGAGGATATGCAGACCGGAGATAACTGGAGGTAGTAGTGTGGTAGAATTCGGACGGAGGTAGGAGTCAGGACCAACAGGAAACACATGCTAGAGGAACACAGGGAGCTAGGAGTCCAGAGCAAACAACCCTGAACTGGCAGCAAGAGGCCAGCTGCCAGGAGGAGCTAAATAGGCCCCTGTGACCTCCTCCCTGCTGGCCGTGCGCCCGGAAGGGAAAGGCTGCAAGCAGGGTAAAAGCCTGCCCCGCCCACGTCCTCGCGTCACTGGGACGCGCGGGACGTGAGCGGCATGCGGGCGGAGCGCGTCATCGGCGCGCTCCCGCTCGCGACCGCGGAGGAGGACCCCGGACCCGCGGCAAGGTAAGTACCTGACATTGCCCCCCCCCACGGGCAACCTCCGGGTGCCCTTGGGTTTAGGTTTGTCAGGGTGTTTGGAATGAAAATTCTGACCAAACGAGGAGCGTGAATCTGTTCTGCCGGTTCCCAAGAATTTTCTTCGGGACCAAATCCCTTCCATTTAATCAGATATCTTAACTTCCCAGCAGAAATCTTGGCATCTAAATATTTTCTACCTCGTATTCGTCAGTCCCACAATCAAAACAGGCAGCGGAGGAGGCTCCAGCGCAGAGTCGGAAACATATCTTTTGAAACAGGATACATGAAAGACTGGATGTATCTTTAATGAATTGGGGAGCTCCAGTTCAAAGGCGACCGTGTTGATAGCTTTCCTAATACGAAATGGCCCGATGAACCGGGGACCCAACTTAGCAGAAGGAATCCTCAATTTCAATTACGGTTGACAACCAGACCAAGTCTCCAACCTTAAATACCGAAGAATCTTTTTTAAAAGATTAGCTGATACGGGCTTGTTCTTGAGCTTCAGCGATGAAGGTCTTTAGCTCTACAGTCTTCTCCTTCATACGATGTATTCTGGTGATAAGGTCAGGATAGTGATCTTGGAGGAATACCGGTAAGGAAAGTTGGATTAAATCCATAGTTAGCATAAAAGGGGGAACACTTGTGGAGGAATGGACACGCGTTGTTATAGGCAAAATCCGCAAGCGGTAACAGAGAAGACCAATCTTCTTGTGTTGCAGAGAGTAACACCGGAGATATTGTTCAAGTGTTTGGTTTGTTCTTTCTGTTTGTCCATTAGATTGTGGATGGTATCGGAGGAAAAAAAGATTGTGGATATGCAAAAACTTGCACAACTCCTTCCAAAATTTTGAAGTGAATTGTACCCCTCTATCTGATACGATATCATCGGGAACCCCATGAAGACGCACAATCTCTCTAATGAACACATCTGCAGTAATGGAGGTGAGGGAATTCCTTTAACGGAATAAAGTGAGCCATCTTCGTTAACGATCAACAACCACAAAGATTGTGTTGAAACCCTTGGAGGCGGGTAACTCAACAATGAAGTCCATGGTAATCATGCCCCAAGGGCGGTCAGGAACCGGCAGAGGAGACAGTAACCCGTATGGTCTCTGTCTAGTAGTCTTGAATCTAGCACAAGTAAGACAAGAAGCCACAAACTGTTTACAATCTTTAGACTTACTTGGCCAAAAAATTTTCGGACCAAACGAGGAGACGTGAATCTGTTCTGCCGGTTCCCAAGAATTTTCTTCGGGACCAAATCCCTTCCATTTAATCAGATATCTTAACTTCCCAGCAGAAATCTTGGCATCTAAAATATTTTCTACCTCGTATTCGTCAGTCCCATCAATCAAAACAGGCAGCGGAGGAGGCTCCAGCGCAGAGTCGGAAAATATCTTTTGAAACAGGTCATGAAAGACTGGATGTATCTTTAATGAATTGGGGAGCTCCAGTTCAAAGGCGACCGTGTTGATAGCTTTCCTAATACGAAATGGCCCGATGAACCGGGGACCCAACTTAGCAGAAGGAATCCTCAATTTCAAATTACGAGTTGACAACCAGACCAAGTCTCCAACCTTAAATACCGAAGAATCTTTCTTTAAAAGATTAGCTGACTTATGGGCTTGTTTTGAGCTTCAGCGATGAAGGTCTTTAGCTCTACAGTCTTCTCCTTCATACGATGTATTCTGGTGATAAGGTCAGGAAAGTGATCTTGGAAGGAATACCGGTAAGGAAAGTTGGATTAAATCCATAGTTAGCATAAAAGGGGGAGGGAACACTTGATGGAGGAATGGACAGCGTTGTTATAGGCAAACTCCGCAAGCGGTAACAGAGAAGACCAATCTTCTTGTGTTGCAGAGGAGTAAACACCGGAGAATTGTTCAAGTGTTTGGTTTGTTCTTTCTGTTTGTCCATTAGATTGTGGATGGTATCCGGAGGAAAAAGAATTGTGGATATGCAAACACTTGCACAACTCCTTCCAAAATTTTGAAGTGAATGTACCCCTCTCTGATATGATATCATCGGGAACCCCATGAAGACGCACAATCTTCTAATGAACACATCTGCAGTAATGGAGGCTGAGGGAATTCCTTTTAACGGAATAAAGTGAGCCATCTTCGTTAACCGATCAACAACCACAAAGATTGTGTTGAAACCCTTGGAGCGAGGTAACTCAACAATGAAGTCCATGGTAAATATGCCCCAAGGGCGGTCAGGAACCGGCAGAGGAGACAGTAACCCGTATGGTCTCTGTCTAGTAGTCTTGAATCTAGCACAAGTAAGACAAGAAGCCACAAACTGTTTACAATCTTTAGACATACTTGGCCAAAAAAAATTTCTGTTAACCAAATCCAACGTCTTGTGAACACCAAAATGACCAGCCAAAGCATGAGAATGACAATACTGAAGTACTGCAGACCGGCCGGTCCGGAAAAAAATATTTTGTTATTTTGGTTATATAAACCCATCTTGGGAAAGAGAGGTAGACAGGAGAGATGCTTCCTTGATGGTTTGGCTATATTAGTATGCAACGCAGAAAATTTGATTTGGAAAGAACCATATTGAGTTGTCAGACTTATTGACCTCACAAAATTGTCTAGAAAGGGCGTCGGCCTTGCCATTCTTTGAACCTGGACGAAAGGTTATATGGAAGTTAAATCGTGTAAAGAAAAAGAGCCCATCTAGCTTGACGGGGGTTTTAATCTTTTGGCAGTTTGCAAATATTCCAGGTTTTATGATCAGTGAAGATGGTAATAGGATGATTGGCGCCCTCAAGTAAATATCGCCACTCTTCCAGGGCCGATTTTATGGCCAACAACTCACGGTCTCCTACATCATAATTCTTCTCAGAGTCAGAAAGTTTTCTTGAAAAAAAAGCAACTGGATGTAGTAAAGCCTTAGGTCCGTTACGTTGCGAGAGTATAGCTCCTAGAGCAAATCGGAAGCATCCACCTCTAATGTAAAAGGAACAGTTGGTCTGGATGGATAAGGATGGGAGCTGAAGTAAAAGCAGATTCAGACGCTCAAAGCTGTTGAGCGGGCTCGTCCAACAGAATGGGACATGGGTTCTGGTCAGAGCGGTCAACGGCAGTATGATAGTAGAAAAATTCTTAATGAATCTACGGTAGAAGTTAGCAAAACCAATGAATTTTTGAACTTGCTTTCGGGTAGTTGGAGTAGGCCAATCCTGAATAGGGGAAACCTTTTGAGGATCCATAATTAACCCTTGGGATGAGATGATGAACCCCAAAAACGGTATTGAAGGTTCTCGAACTCACATTTCCCCAGTTTGGCGTATAACCCATGAATTCTAAGACGAGAAAGAACTTTCTTAACCTGGGTACGATGATCCTCTAGGTTAGAAGAAAAATCAATATATCATCTAGATACACGGCCAAGAAATCATCAACAAAGTCACGGAAAATGTCATTGACAAATGTTGGAATGTGGCAGGTGCATTGCACAGACCGAAAGGCATGACCAAATATTCGAAGTGACCATATCTGGAGCGGAACGCCGTTTCCATTCATCCCCTTCCTTTATTCGAATTAAGTTATAGGCTCCCCGAAGATCAACTTGGTAAAAATTTTGGCGGTCCTCAACCGTTGAAATAATCAGGGAATAATGGAAGAGGGTATCTATTCTTATTGTGACATTATGAGAGCTCGGTAGTCAATACAGGGTCTTTTTTCTCCACGAATACCGTCTTTTTTCTCCACGAAAAAATATACCAGCCCTGCTGGAGACGTGGAATGGCGAATGAAGCCCTTCTGAAGATTCTCTTCTATATATTCCTTAAGAACCCTTTGCTCAGGTTCTGACAACAGATATACCCGCCCAAAAGGAATCTCGCACCAGGTAACAGTTCAACTGGGCACATCGTAAATGCGGGTGTGGTGAAGATTGTAGCAGCCTTCTTATCAAAAACATCTTCGAAGTTCTGATATACACTGGGTACACAAGCTTCAGAATGGACTTGATTAATACTTAACAATGAAGAGAAATACCTGCCGCCGACCATGCGAGATGAGGAAAAGAAACCCCTCCAGAGATCCAATTTATTGAAGGGTGTGTTTTCAACCAAGGCATACCTAGAATAAGGGGAAAAAGAGAAAAAGGCAGTACATCAAAACATATAACTTCTGAATGATGATTGATATTGATCAATACTGGGAAAGTCTCTCGTAGTACAGGACCAGATGAAATTTTAGACCCGTCTGCCAGATGAATAAAAAGAGGAGAAGATTTGGGACGAGTGGGAATCTTCCATTCCGGGTTAGGGATTCCAAATAAAACAGCTACAGGCCCGGAATCAATAAAAGGTTGGACGGTGAACCTCGGACCGGTTCCCTGTAATGAGACATCAACAGATAGGTAAGGTGCTGAAGCCGGAAGAGACGGGCTAGAATGCATAGTAGGAAACTTACTAGTGGGTCTGATTGGGCATCCCTGAAGCAAATGACCAGACTCTCCGCAGAGTAGAGACACAGGTTTAAGCGGCGTCTTCGGATCCTTTCTTCAGGAGAGAGAGAAGGACGAGTTAACCCTAATTGCATAGGGACGGGTTCCAGAAATCCTGAAGCAGGTGCAGCAGTAAAGGTATCACAGGACAGAGGGAAGCACCCAACCTTTTAATCTCCTTTTCTTAGTCGGCGATCGATTTGGACCGCTAGATCAATAAGATCTTTCAGCTTCCCGGGGACTCCAGTGCGTGCTAACTCATCTTTAGAGTTTCTGACAGTCCGATTCGAAACTGATGTAAAGAGCCGCTTCGTTCCATTGAGTCTCAAACATGATTCTGCGGAAATCGGCCCAATAATCTTCCACCTGTCTTTTCCCTTGAGACAGGTTACGAAGGGCCGCCTCAGCTGAGACAGCTCTACGAGGATCATCGTAAATTCTCCTAGGGCAGAGAAAAAAGTACCTACAGAGGCTACTGCAGGGCTGTTCTGATCCAACAAGCGAAGGGCCCAAGCTTGGGGCTCATCCTGCAGCAATGAAATAATGAACCCTACTTTCACACCTTTCTTCAGTGAAACTTTTCGGGCGAAGGGAAAAGTACAAATTGCAGGAGCTTTTGAATTGGCCAATTTGGAACGATCACCGGAAAACCGGTCAGGGAGCGGGATCTTAGGTCCGCAATAGCAGGATTATGAGGGTGCCAGGGGACATGGCATTCAGTTTAGCGTCTAGTTGACAGAATCCCTGCCTAGCTTCTTGCAAAGCTCCACGAAGTTCAGCGACTTGACGGTACAGGTCTTCTGCTGGACTACATCTCCAGTGGGATTCATCTGGCTGCCAGTTACTGTTATGAGATCTTCAGGAAAAGACCCCGTGAGACCCCCTTGGACGCTGAATCTAAGTACCAGCCGGTTTTCACCAGAGCCTCTAATGGTGAGGATGTTTTGCGGCGGACAGATACCAGGTCCGGCTCAGAGAAGAGAACCACAAAGGCCAATCCCACAATGTGGAGAGGCAGCAGAACAGATACAGGTGTAACAGGAAGTAGAACCTGGGGATGATATTCGGATCGGAAGTAGGAGCTGTGGAGGATATGCAGACCGGAGATAACTGGAGGTAGGAGCTGTGAGATATTCGGACCGGAGGTAGGAGCTGTGGAGAATATGCAGACCGGAGAAACTGGAGGTAGGAGCTGTGTTAGATATTCGGACCGGAGGTAGGAGCTGTGGAGGAATGCAGAACGGAGATAACTGGAGGTAGGAGCTGTGTGTAGATATTCAGACCGGAGGTAGGAGCTGTGGAGAATAGCAGACCGGAGATAACTGGAGGTAGGAGCTGTGGTAGATATTCGGACCGGAGGTAGGAGCGTGGAGAATATGCAGACGGAGATAACTGGAGGTAGGAGCTGTGGTAGATATTCGGACCGAGGTAGGAGCTGTGGAGAATATACAGACCGGAGATAACTGGAGGTAGGAGCTGTGGTAGATATTGGACCGGAGGTAGGAGCTGTGGAGGATATGCAGACCGGAGATAAATGGAGGTAGGAGCTGTGGTAGATATTCGGACGGAGGTAGGAGCTGTGGAGAATATGCAGACCGGAGATAACTGGAGGTAGGAGCTGTGGTAGATATTCGGACCGGAGGTAGGAGCTGTGGAGAATATGCAGACCGGGATAACTGGAGGTAGGAGCTGTGGTAGATATTGGACCGGAGTAGGAGCTGTGGAGGATATGCAGACCGGAGATAACTGGAGGTAGGAGCTGTGGTAGATATTCGGACCGGAGGTAGGAGTCAGGACCAACAGGAAACACACGCTAGAGGAACACAGGGAGCTAGGAGTCCAGAGCAAACAACCCTGAACTGGCAGCAAGAGGCCAGCTGCCAGGAGGAGCCTAAATAGGCCCCTGTGACCTTCCTGCTGGCCGTGCCCCGGAAGGGAACGGCTGCAAGCAGGGTAAAAGCCTGCCCCGCCCACGTCCTCGCGTCACTGAGGACGGCGGGCACGTGAGCGGGCATGCGAGCAGGAGCAGCGGCATCGGCGCGCTCCCGCTCGCGACTGCCGAGGAGGACCCCGGACCCGCGGCAAGGTAAGTACCTGACAGTTACTATTGGTGATATGAATGACATTTATATACAAATATAAACCCTAGAAAGGCTATGTTACTATGGTGAATGAATGACATTTATATACAAATAAAACCTGGAAAGACTATTTTACTATGGTGATATGAATGACATTTATATACAAATATAAACCCTGGAAAGACTGTGTTACTATTGGTGATATGAATGACATTTATACAAATATAAACCCTGGAAAGACTATGTTACTATTGGTGATATGAATGACATTTATATACAAATATAAACCCTGGAAAGACTATGTTACTATTGGTGATATGAATGACATTTATATACAAATATAAACCCTGGAAAGGCTATGCTACTATTGGTGATATGAATCACATTTATTATACAATATAAACCCTGGAAGGCTATGTACTATTGGTGATATGAATGACATTATATACAAATTAAACCCTGGAAAGGCTATGTTACTATTGGTGATATGAATGACCTTTATATACAAATATAAACCTGGAAAGACTATGTTACTATTGTGTGATATGAATGACATTTATAACAAATAAAACCCTGGAAAGGCTATGTTACTATTGGTGATATGAATGACATTTATATACAAATATAAACCCTGGAAAGGCTATGTTACTTGGTGATATGAATGACATTTATTACAAATATAAACCCTGGAAAGACTATGTTACTATTGGTGATATGAATGACATTTATATACAAATATAAACCCTGGAAAGACTGTGTTACTATTGGTGATATGAATGACATTTATATACACATATAAACCCTAGAAAGACTGTGTTACTATTGGTGATATGAATGACCTTTATATACAAATATAAACCCTGGAAAGGCTATGTTACTATTGGTGATATGAATGACATTTATATACAAATATAAACCCTGGAAAGACTGTGTTACTATTGGTGATATGAATGACATTTATATACAAATATAAACCCTGGAAAGACTGTGTTACTATTGGTGATATGAATGACATTTATATACAAATATAAACCCTGGAAAGACTGTGTACTATTGGTGATATGAATGACATTTATATACAAATATAAACCCTGGAAAGACTTTGGGGTATATTTATAAAGGTTCGTTAAAATTTTTGCCTTATTTAATGCAGCGTTTTCACCTAATTTGGCCTTTTCGCTATTTATAAAGCAGTGATAACCAGTGGCGAAAGGTCATTACCGCTACATTTCGCTTTTCGCCATATATCGATGCGGTAACCGCTCAAGCATATTTATAAAATTGCGAAAAGTATATTTTTGCGTTAAGTTCAGCCATTCCAATTCGCCAAGTCTTAGGTGGCGAAAACGCATAAGTGTCCATTTATTTATCCTGCCAATGGGTCCATGGAGGTGTCAGTACATTGTGGAGTGTTTCTTAATACTAATAACTACTCAGGGGGGTGTTAGACTATTTTCCAGCATTTACATTACAATCTGCGATTTCGCTTATTTAAGAATTTTTTTTTTTATGTTCCGGTTTTCTTTATTTACCAATAAAATCAAATGGGGGTCTGAGGGACATATTTATAAAGCATTATTTTTGCTTTCATCAGTTATTAAAAAGGCGAATTTTCATCAAAAGCGAAAATTATGTAGCAAAAAGTACTAATAATGCTGAAAAAGCTCAGTACATATGATGGTAAATAGGTAATACTCCCTGGTGGATTTTCAAAGTAGTATTAAACTGGTTAATACACACTGAACACCTATCTTTGTTATTTAAAATAAAAATGTAGGGTTTTTTTCAGCCACAGATATAAATAGTATAAAACTCAAAAGGCGAATTTTCTCTATTTTATTAATAGGATGATAAATAGTGTAAAACTCAAAAGGCGAATTTTTCTATTTTATTAATAGGACATTTTTTAGCATTGTTTTTTTTTAGCAAACTACAGCTAATTACCAAACCAGTTCCATTAATATGGGAACATACCATAGTGCTGGGTATGAACTAGTCATGTTAATGGAACATTCCAGTAAGTAATGATGTTTGGCGAAAATCCTGTTAAAACTGCAAAAAATGCAACAAAAGGGAGAAAAGGGGCAAATAGGCGAAAATCCCCCTATTTATAAATGGCTGTAAATAAAAAAGTGACAAAGATAACTGAAATTACACTAGAGAGCAATCTCTCTTTTCGCAGTGATACCACACTGAACGCAACGAATAGGGCGATACTTTTCTGCAAAGGTGAAAGCGAAAATGAGAGTGTTTATAAATAAGGTGAAAATAGCGCTTTTTGTCTTTGCGATGTATGCCCCTATGTTACTATTGGTGATATGAACCACATTTATATACAAATATAAACCTTGGAAAGACTATGTTACTATTGGTGATATGAATGACATTAATATACAAATATAAACCCATAAACCCTGGAAAGACTATGTTACTATTGGTGATATGATCCACATTTATTTACAAATATAAACCCTGGAAAGACTATGTTACTATTGGTGATATGAACCACATTTATTTACAAATATAAACCCTGGAAAGGCTATGTTACTATTGGTGATATGAATGACATTTATACAAATATAAACCCTGGAAAGGCTATGTTACTATTGGTGATATGAATCACATTTATATACAAATTAAACCCTGGAAAGACTATGTTACTATTGGTGATATGAATGACATTATATACAAATATAAACCCTGGGAAGACTATGTTACATTGGTGATATGAACACATTTATATACAAATATAAACCCTGGAAAGACTATGTTACTATTGGTGATATGAATGACATTTTAATACAAATATAAACCCTGGAAAGACTATGGTACTATTGGTGATATGAATGACATTTATATACAAATATAAACCCTGGAAAGACCATGTTACTATTGGTGATATGAATGACATTTATATACAAATATAAACCCTGGAAAGATCATGTTACTATTTGGTGATATGAATGACATTATATACAAATATAAACCCTGGAAAGACTATGTTACTATTGGTGATATGAATGACATTTATAACAAATATAAACCCTGGAAAGACCATGTTACTATTGGTGATAGAATGACTTATATACAAATATAAACCCTGGAAAGACTATGTTACTATTGGTGATATGAATGACATTTATATACAAATATAAACCCTGGAAAGACCGGTTACTATTGGTGATATGAATGACATTTATATACAAATATAAACCCTGGAAAGACTGTGTTACTATTGGTGATATGAATGACATTTATATACAATATAAACCCTGGAAAGACCATGTTAATATGGTGATATGAATGACATTTATATAAAATATAAACCCTGGATGGAAAGACTATGTACTATTGGGGATATGAATGATTTATATACAGAATATAAACCCTGGAAAGACTATGTTACTATTGGTGATATGAATGACATTTATATTCAAATATAAACCCTGGAAAGACTATCAGGGAGATTCAATAAAAGTTCTTATTGTTTAAAATGGTGCTAATTTTGCCCCAACCAATTAGATCCTATTTAACATTTGAAAGCTAAGATCTGATTGGTTGGGGGAAATTTAGCACCATGTTAAACCATAAGAACTTTTATTGAATTACCCTGCACATTGCTATTGGTGATATGAATCACATTTGCAGTTACTGAAAGCCTCCTGAAATGTGCTGTAGCAATGGAAAATGACCCGACATCATGACCACGCCCTTAAAGAAAAACGTCACACCCCAAAAATTGCAACCACACCCCCAAATGGTGTGACTATGCCCCCAGAAATTGCTGTCACAGTCAAACATCATGGTCACTACATCCCCAAAAATTCACCAACGAAGAGAAAAAGCAGCAGAATGCAACACTCTAAATAAAGGCTAAAAATCCTTTAATGAACCGGGACTTACACAATAGAAACATATTAAAAACACTCTGTCTAAACCCCTGAAGTACTGTCCCAAAATAAGGTATATATATAAATGGACACGTAAATACGAACAGGAGGTACAACATACAAAGATGAAGTAGGTTTTATAGTATGTGGCAATGAAAATACCTTACACTCCTACTCAAATGTATCTAATCACCTAATGTTTGGTCTACAGTGTATAATGAAAGTAAAACAGGCAAATAAATACGAGCAGGAGGTACAATATCCTACATGGTCTATAAACATAGTAATAGGTTTTACTGTTTATGGCAACAGAATTCCTAACACTCCTACTTATTCATATCTACCGTCCAAAACTGTTGAAAAAGCTCTGACTATGGCGGAATAGAGCGAAACGCGTCCCACTGCTGTGTAGTTCTTAGGTCCTGTCTTCTCTCCGGATGCCCTTTGACATTTTACTGACTTTACTACTGGACTGGTAGATATGAATAAGTAGGAGTGTTAGGAATTCTGTTGCCATAAACAGTAAAACCTATTACTATGTTTATAGACCATGTAGGATATTGTACCTCCTGCTCGTATTTATTTGCCTGTTTTACTTTCATTATACACTGTAGACCAAACATTAGGTGATTAGATACATTTGAGTAGGAGTGTAAGGTATTTTCATTGCCACATACTGTAAAACCTACTTCATCTTTGTATGTTGTACCTCCTGTTCGTATTTACGTGTCCATTTATATATATACATCTTATTTTTGGGACAGTACTTCAGGGGTTTAGAGTGTTTTTAATATGTTTTTATTGTGTAAGTCCCGGTTCATTAAAGGATTTTTAGCCTTTATTTAGAGTGTTGCATTCTGCTCCTTTTTTCTCTTTGTTGGTGAATTCATGTTGGTTCCAGCTGATTTATTTCACCTCTGACCCACTTGGGTTGTTTATTATCTATACTTAGTGCCCTATATTCTCTCTTTTTTTGAATATTACATCCCCAAAAATAACTGCCATACCCCCCAACATTGCATCAATGCCCCCAGATATTGTGGTCACTCCCCCAAATAAAAAAAATGACAGCCCACCCCCAAACACCATGCCCACACCCCAATTGGCACGGCCACGTCCTACTTTCAAACAGCGTGACCATGCCCCCAAACATCGCAACCACAACACAAAATGTATGTCCATGCCTCCTGGACACCACAACATCACAGACATGCCTCCAGACTGTCCACTGCCGTGCCCCTGTCCACCATAGACATGCCCCCATCCACCAACTTAAAGGGGCATAGTTGGGGGGTATGGACTACATGGGAATTACCGCATCACCTGGACTAAGCACCAGACACACACTGCCCGCTTGTCATACAATTCACAGACAGTTACAAAAAAAAGAAGAAAGTCATCATGGCACTTTCAACTCTGATCAGAAAGTAACTTTATTGATTGGGATCTAATAGTCAATATAAAGTTGTTCTGGAGCAAGGATAAAGTGTTAAAATGCGAAAAAAGTGACATACTGCTAAGTAATGTGCAAAAAATAGAGCACGCTTAATAAAAACACATAGAGCTCACACAGCACAACAGAATGAAGCCCGACTTTAACAACACAGACAAAGAGCCGCACGTCACATGCTTCAGTCACAAAAATGGCGTGATGCTGATCAGTCAATCAAGTGCTGCGATATTCAGTTGCAATCAACATGTTTTCCCCAAGGCCAATTACATGTAGCATTTGTATATTTAAGTGGAAAAACTGATAACGTTAAACATATGTGCTATACGTCCCTCAAGCAATGTCACCTCCTCAATAACTAAAGTCTCAGAACTGGACATCTGCACTCCTTACCAACTATTTTCACACCGGGTGCATAGTGGCAGTCACTGCTGTAAGTGACACATCATATCAAATGAATAAGATCCACTGCACACCGGCCTGTAAATGAATATTATTTTCAACGTTCGGGTGCGATATCGCACCTTATTCAAGATTGTTGTGTCTTAAAAAGGGTGCGATATCAGCACCGAAACGTTGAAAATAAATTATTCATTTACAGGCCGGTGTGCAGTGGATCTTATTCATTTACTCCTCAATAACTACCCAGTATTAAATACATGACGTACATTACCAACTGTGCACTTCTTTTTCCCTGTCTCTTCCATCTAAGTCAAACACACACCTGCACGTAACAAATACTATACCCACATGTGTACACGGGCAACGCGGGTACAACTGCTAGTATATTTATATATATATTAACAATCCTTGTGTAAAAATAACAATAATGATCATTATTTTTCGACTGCAGCATTATCATGTTCAATATCATAATTCTATATTGATGCTTTCTAACTGTTGTACGTGCCATTGTTCCATTTAGCTTTAGAGGAGGCATGACATTGGGCATTTCACGCCCTCTTTAAAGCAGGTTACAGAATAAAAGTTCCTAATTTATGGAATGCAATTAAGAAATTAATACAGTGATGTCTCTACTTAACGAGCTTTGTGAATCCTCTCCCCATTAAATGGTAAATTAGAGAGGGCACGAGAATTCCAATAAATGTGCTCTATTAACAACTGCCATGAATGGACCGTCTACTGTGAATGGCCTCAAAGGGTTTTAATAGAGGAACATCTGCTGGTAACCTCGCAGTAATTCATGCTCAGAGACTAGTTGTATTTATTGCATGTAGAGTCACATTAAGTGGATTGGGGATATTTCGTTTTGCTTTTCCAACTTCTCTCGCCAGAGTATTTTTTATTCTTCTAATTATTTCCATTTTAGTTCAAACAGAAATGAAAAAACAATTCTCAGAAGGACGCAGAGAATCAAACAATTTACAAATCATTACGTTCCAGGGATCTCCATCTTCTTCCATTCAGCTCCACTTCAATAATCACTTCCTGTACAACGCAAATTACAAAGGAATGAATGGGAACACAACTGATAAAAGTCACAAAATGGAATATTTACCCACAGCGCCTATTATTAAATGTTAATTAGCTGCACAGTAATTTTGGGTTGAAAAAAGACTATTGTCAAATCAGCAATGAGACGTTCAAGCTACATTCATTGCATGTAACAAAAACATCAGTTCCAGACATATAACCATTAGCATACACACATGTATGGATGCATATAACCAGGGGTTTTACCACCGCCTCCGTAATCAAACCTGGGTTCTGTAAGGGGGGCCTGGGCTTCCCTGCTTACATTCTAACTTACTGTTACCCTTAATATTCTACCTGCCCAAAGAGGGATCCAAGCCTCCTTATTGCGTTTAAGGGTAACATATTAACATTTTTATTAGGCAAAGCCCAACAATGAAGAACTCCTTCCAATAAAAATACACCTTTTCTCAATCTGGCCCTTTTGTATTTCTTTCACCCTAATTGAAGACAGATCCCATGTTACTGTCTAACATATTTGTAGACTTTTCATTGCTTGGAGAAAAGCATATTTACCTGCTTGTATGTGATGTTGTCCATGTAATTCTCTACACAGAGAGAATGGGGGTCTTCAAGGTTTTAATTAGTAAACATGCATTGTTATTATTATTACCAAAGCTTTCAATTATTCCTATATATCCATTTCCCAGAGACAATGACACTAACCCCAGATTCCATGTTAAGGTACCGCGTACTAAACAATAACCATCTCCATATTTCTGTGAAGGTTTATTTCTCCTTAAAGGAAAACTCCACCCTCATAAGAACATATTTTACAAAGAATGGCCTCTTTAAAATATGTTGATGTATCCTACATTGTCTTATGAATTTGTTACTGTATGCCTGCTATGCTTCTGGATGTCTCATGGAAACTGAGCAATTTAGAAACCTGAACTGAGCCTGTACTGAGCCTGGGCATGCTCAGAAGAGGCAGACAGGGGATTAATATTCAGTCATAGGCTGTGATGTCAATTGTCAAATCCATAACTGACAGTTACTAACTGGAAGAACCAGGAAGCAGAAACAGTGTAAACAGGACATTATGCAGGATTTCAGGTTAGACTTATATATTTCAGGTTTCAAACTATTACCGTTTAGGGTTTTGGGGGGTGATTTACCTGTATGTAAGTTTTCATTTTAGGGCTGGACTTGCCCTTTAATGCAGTTGGGCTGTGAAGATGTTTTAATCTCTACCATTAACCGACTTACCACCTATAGAGAGAAGCCCCGGCTTATTTCACCAACAAACATTCGTATTTTGTGCAATACAACCTGTCATTATGCTGCAGTCGAACCCCCCCAGATCCATTGTATTGGAGGAAGACACAGAAATTATATTAAACATTAGTTGAACTTCCCTTGTACTGTATTTCGAGCTAAATGCTGGAACATTTCTATTTATTGCCCTCTGATATGTTGTGGCTGATTTTACTTACATACAAGTGTTGAATTTACTGTTTCCCATTTGTAGCTGTGCAAGGAAATGTAGTAAACACGTTAACAGCGATTGAGCCTGTAATTTCACAGTTGACCATCCTTCACTGCTCATCAGTCTCTGCTGACCACATTAGCAATCCCAGAATTCTAACAAACAGCTCACACAGAATGCAGCTCAGTGCCAATTACCCATACCACTCCAGAGCAATGTGGTTGGCACATCTTTGCTAGACAAAACGACTGCAAAATCTAATTTTGTTTGCCAGGTATAAAAATGTTTAGAATTAACAAGCCTGCCCTTTCATAATGAAAAGCAACAGTTCACAATATACTTATTGGCTAGGTAACAGAATATTATATACAGTAGTAGATAATGCATGACAGGTAAAATGGATTCCCATGACAATATATATTATATTATATTCTGATGAAGGTGCTCTGTGAAGCACCGAAACGTTAAATAACACTTTCGTGTGAAGAAGCAGTGCTCGGAACCTCTTTATTTTTGGTTTATTATAATAATACTGTATATATAATAATATGTAATAGGCAGAAGGGCAAGTTAATGGAATGCTGAGTTGTTATATATTTGTGATTATCTAGTAGATGTGTGTATTCTATCCCAGCCCAGGTTACTAGGCTCATAGAGGAACATTTGAGATACAGATATACTGTAGACCATAAACCCCAATACATAGAAAATGAGTTTGAACTTGCCTCATATTGTGTTATAGTGAACAAATGGATGAGTTAAGTAAGATCAGTTTTAATTAATTGACTGGTTCTCACTGACCTAATTATAAGATACAGAGAAATTCCATATATCATAACTAGAAGTTGTACCCGGTGTTGCCCGTGTACACATGTGGGTATAGTATTTTTTACGTGCAGGTGTGTGTTTGGCTTAGATGGAAGAGACAAGGGGAAAGAAATGAACAGTTGGTAATGTACGTCATGTATTTAATAGTTATGAGTTGAGGAGGTGACATTGCTTGAGGGAGGTATAGCACATAGGTTTATAGGAAAATTTTATCTTGATTGGCTAACTGGATTACCATTTACTTATTTAAACACCTGTTAACAGGCCAATCATACCCACTTTCTGGTAAATGCCATTACAGGCAAAACACTGCCAAACTATCCGTGTGACACAATACTGGGGATATGACATCATATGAGATGCAATTGTTACAAAACCTTAAATGTCAATGTTGGTTCTTTATTTCTTACATTTTCCCAAGGTTCTTTGTTTAATCATAGAAATGACAAAACTGATAAAACCACTTAAATGTCACTTTACAAAGCGGCTCTGTTTAGAAAGTCCCGTAACCTTCTTACATATCAGATAGGCATCAAAGTAGGGTTACTTCAAATATGACTTTATTCTTAATGTTTAATGTACTTTCCCCTATCTTGTGTTCTTAATTTCTCTTCATCATATTTGCTTTAGTTCATAGTTAAACAGCCAACAGAGCAAGTAAATCGTACAGAGCTGCGCTATCTAACCTGACACACAGCAGAAAGATTACGTTGGGTATTGTAGGTCATCACCAAGCGAGCGTGACAGGTTGGAATGTATTAAGAGCAGGAAGGATGTGAGTTAATGAACCCAACCTCAATGCTACCTGTGCTCTTAGAAATAATACATCTGTAGGTGAACTTAAGTTGAAAGTGAACTGCATAACGTATTAATAAGACTACGAAGGGTGAGGACCCATACTGCAAGGTTGGCCCAAGCTAACACATACACGTGTGTAACTATCAGCCCAAATGGCCATTCAATGCGCTTGTTAGGCTGTTGTCTGTGTACGAGGCTTTAATGATAGCCCTGTCTACGGCCCCATATGATCTTAATCCATCTCTGCCTGACGAGCTGTGTTTGTGCACACAATAGCACACAGCTTAGAGAGAGCAGAACTAACTAGAAAGTCATTTAAATGGAAAATTAAGTGTTTATATAAATCAATTTTATAAGAAGCCTCAAGAGACTCGAAATTGATTTCTACACAGAGATGTAAACATTTGAAACAATGAATAATAAGAAGAAGCCATGTTCAGATTTGCCATTAGTATAGTTTTAGTTTACAAAGGAAATCATATATCATTTTAATCAGCATGTTGTAAATTGTAAAGCTGGGTTCAAACAGCACCTACAGTTATATTATTATTTCATCAGTCACAAAACGGACGATCCCTAGAATTTCTATTTGCTCCTTTACTTGAGAGCCCATATCACCAGTACCAGAGAACCAGAATGTCTTGATGTGTGTACCCAGATTTGCAGGCTGTTTTCAATGGAATCTATCTATAGACATGGCCGAAACTCACCAGTTTTGTTCTGTTTTCAGATCTCAGGAAAATTCCAAAGATCCGGAAATCCAAATATGGAAAGAATTTTCAATGATTATCGAATGTTCAAGGATATTTTCTATGCATTATTACTGTTGTGTTATACTGCATAGGAAAGGTTACGTACAGTACCTACAATATGGATCCACACTTAACACTGTTTGATCTGATGTTTCTTTTGTGTGAATCATTTTCACAGCAGATTCCTAATTGTGGTAATGCAGCTCCCTGTGTCTGTTATATGCAAACACTGGCTTCACTTAAAAGCATTGGGGGGTTATACCTGGTTCCTAGGAAGGGTAAAGAAACTTCCAAGCTACCTCATTACATAATGTCAGGGAGGTGCAATATCAGAATGGAAACTCCATCAATCCCCGACATTTGCTCTTTCTTCCAACCTCTCATTGGGATTTCATTGTGAACATAAATCTCCCTTCCCAGAGCTTCATTCCTCAGCAAATGTCACCGTGAAACAAGCCCTACGTTAACCCGTGTTCATTAAATCTGTGCCTGTTGGCAGTGCAGGGCAGCTGGTGTCAACCATTTTGCTCTCCTCATGTCATCAGGAGCTGTAATGAACAAGTCAATGGAAGGTTTTCAGCAAATTACAAAACAGTGGAGATTTCAATCTACGTTACGGAGACGATGTCATTAAAAAGTGTGAAAATGCTGAAAATACAGTAATAGAAACAATACATTTCTTAATGGCTTGTGTCATTACAGGCTGGGAGATCTGATTTAGTGTCTGCAATTCTTTTACAGCAATCCAGTAAACAATATAGTAAATCTTCCGTCTTGCCCCGCGTTCAGGGCTTTAATCCATTGTTTTTAGTTATTTATGTAACTTCATACACAAAGGAGGACTATAGCAATATATATATAGACTGTATATATGTAGACATACATACCTACTAGGTTTCAGAATGCACCTACTTACTTCCTGGATCCGGACATGACCAATGGTAAGATTTGCTTCTTGCAGTGTGTCTCCCCATAGGCCAGGTCACAGACACATGTGGGTGGCAGTACAGACTGGACCTAGCAGGCTACATTTTTGGTATGTATTTTGATTAAACTATTGTAATCCTGGGGGTATTTTAACAGGAAGGGGAGTGTTGACAATATAATTCTCTAGTTACTTTTTCAGAAGTTTATAATACTCAAAAACCTTATTTTATACGGCTTCTGTATTCAAAAGTGTGGTTCCGGGATTGTATTAAATTACAATTTTGCTGTGATTTTGTGATATATTGTTTGGATTTTGTCACCACAAGATGATTATAAGATTAGAGACCACAGAAGACTATAAACACCCATTGGAAATGTTACAGGCTATGTACCTTTAGCTGGAAATACTAGACAGACAGACAGACAGACTGACAAACGGACGGACGGACGGACGGACGGACGGACAGACAGACAGACAGACAGACAGATAGATAGATAGATATAGATGTAATATACACAAAGATTTGTCTTTGTATGTGGTTTACAGAAATACCCACAGATTTGACAAATACTGTAAGAGGAAAAGACCTGTGAATAAATGAATCTATTTTATGTGTAACCACAACAGAAGAACTAAGTGAACAGATTTAATCAATAATAAAGAAAACCCCTGTCCCTTTCTAAGCACAAACTGTAATGATTTTGGAAGGGCTGACTTTAATGTCTTAAAAAGGTCAAGAGCAATAGGGAGTTGGTTACTACAGTTCCCTTATGCAGATTATGCCTTGAAGACTCTCTGCTGGAAATTATATATTGATCAGATGTCTCAGAAGCTTATGGACAGAATTTTGGAATATAAATCAGATATTAAGGGTAACTTTCATCACATGCTGACCATTTACAAATTTTCAGTAATGTTAACCACATTTGGGTAATTAGACGAAGATTACAAATGGATTAAGACTATTTTATCGGTAAAGAAATCTTGGATGAAAAAGTGACCATAGACAGCAACACAGGAATATAATATAGTAGGTTTTAACAATTGCATTTCTTATTTACTTTTAGTGACCTCATCCTTACATCGATTTGTCAATATGACATCATCCATAAACTTGGGGATACCTGTTTCTCCTTATCACCAGTCAGTTCAAAAAAACAAAGGTGGTTTGAATGTGTAAAATATATATTGCATCCTAGAAACCTCCTCTAGTTACATTCATGAACAAAACCCAGTTTCCTACCTGCACAGTCTTGTCATACACTGCCTCCTCCCATGCTTTGTGTTGCTCTTTCTTTTTCATTCCCACTTCCATCTGTCTTATCCCAACTGATTGTTATCCCCCTTTTCTTCATTCTCTGCTATGCCCCTGTGTCTAATCTGCCATCAGTGGTTCTCTCTTTCTCTCATGTTTTTATTAACTGGTCCCTCTATTCTCTCTTACATGTCTTATAGACATTATTCCAACAAATGTCAAAAAAGCACCATGTTTCCGGAGACTCTAATCTATGCCAGATGCTCATTGAGGACCACCCACAAAATATAGCATTTTTATGCTGTATGTTGGAATTAATTCTAGTCATATATGGTGCCCATCCTTTCTGACCGTTCATGCTACTTTTTCATTGTCTTTGATTTTCATTTGACTTTTTAACTGTTCTTCTTTCACAAATAGTCCAAATTAACAGCTGCACAATCTACGTATGGCCAACTCATAAACATACACTAGCCACATCTACTTTTCCAGTCCCCAGTGTTAGGTTTTTATATATTCTGTATAATCACTTAGCCTAATAGCAGCCATTTTGTTTTTCGACGCCATTTTGTGCCCATATTACTTAGTCTGTTTTTCTCAAAATGTACCAAGCCCAAGCTGTTTCTCATGGCCATAGATAATACATTATCTCAAGGTCTTTTGCCTCCTACATTCCAAAGGTTTTAGTACGTTATCGGCAGACACTGTATCTGGCCACACCCCCTTTTTCTCTTTGTGAAAACCCAATGTAACGTGTGAATAAACTGAGAAACTGGGTCCTACTCCACTAGGCGTGTTGTGTGATCCATTTCTTCCAGCGCTGAAGGTCTCTAAATGGGTCTGACAGGCATCAATCAGAGTCCGGGGGACTAGTGAGGATATTTATTCTAACACCCAGCAATCATGTCAATGTCAATCATGTGTCCATCATAAGAGGTCCCAGTGCTGGGTGGGATATACAAGATTCAGAGTCTGTGTGATCTTTGATTTAATTAAGCAAAGTGCTAGAGGTGAAATAAGGAGAGTGGCCAATGCAGAGTTTGGCTAGTATTACTTACTTTCTGGGTCCATTAAGATTAGTTTGTGAGTTTAATAAGACTGGACCATGAAGGTGCACAGGTCTTACATTGTTCCTTTTCACATATACATCTCCCCTACATACTGTATATGCAGAAATAAAGGACAATTATACTCACCAGGTTAGACAAATTTAGACAAATTTTGTACCAAAATCTGAAAAGCATGTAACAAAAATCACGTAATTATCTTGTCCTTTCATTTGCTACGCGGAAAACCAATTTAAATCATTAAACAGCTTGCAATTGAAACAGCTAAATGCTTTAAAGTTCTCTATGGAAAATAACTACAGCAGTTCAGCTGTGTTATCGTGTTTACCGTTTTTTAAGACCATCTAAAACAGTCTCACTCATCCCCTTCCTACTAACCCTACTAAACACCTTCCCCCAGTACATTAGACAATGAATTCTGTCCCAGTCATGGCCACATTTTACGGGCCATGACCGGGAACAAGGGAAGGTTTCAGGGATCAAAAAAGGACAACCAGAGATAACTACTAGGACTAGATTATCAGCAACCTCATGGGATGGGGATGGGTTTTCTATACTGTAACCATTTGTCTCCTTTTCAAAAGTCAATTACCACATGCAGGGCAATGGATTGAACTCTATCATCACTTTTAAGACTGCATTTAAAGCTAGGTACACACTGTACAATCTGTACAATCTGTACAATCTTGTACACTGTACAATCTTTCCTCCTGACCGACCGTTCGAGGCTTTCGGCAAAAGCACAATCGATTTGGACAAACAAGCAGTCGTTGATCAGTTGCGGCCACAAAAAGCTGTACAATAATTTGGCCCGACTGACCAAAACTGAAATGTCGGTCAGTTGGGCCAAATTATTGCATCGTGTGCACCTAGCTTAAGAAAAGAGACTGGCAAATTTCGTTCTAAAAATCCGATTTTTAAAAAATATCAGAAATTCCCCCGGATCTGTAGATTTTTGAAACCGGCAGATCCGAATTGATACCAGTCTCGTTGTAAAACCGGGAATCATTGGCTGCTATAAAAATCATCTTAATTTGGTGCATTCACAGCTTAACTGGTCTTCAACCAAAATACAGGCTAAGCACAGAGAATGTGTTGGGGGGATTTTTGTAAATGGAACGTTCTGCATTGGTGTCTAAACACTAAATTAGATTATTAAGATAATTAGATTATAAAGATGATCCTTACTTCTCTATAGTGAAGTTTCAATTGATGAAGTAGTCAATTGATGTCAGTGGAACTTGCTACCTAATACTTAATTTTTCTGGCTGTCTCCTAATGTTAAAACATACCTGTCCACCCCAGACATAAAGGCTATAGATATCTAGGAGCCATAAGGTTAAAGGGAATGTCCAGCTTAAATATAAGTAACCTTTAAAATGCTTATTACCCCCCAAATCCTCACTTTCGCGAGGTTCCTAAACTTCAAAAATCCTCCTGAACTTACTCACCGAACATGGACCCTCCGCGGCTGGTGCTGACAGCTGCTCCACTTCCTGTTGCGGCTGTCAGTTAGGGCGCGACGTGATGTCACACCCAATCGCCTGACAGCCGCGACCAGGAAGAGAAGCGTCTGTCAGCGCAGAAGTCCCCTGTTCCTGTTTTTGCTCGCAACAAGCTCGAGCAGGGGGCGTGGAATAGCCGGTGAGGGTCTGGGTCAGGTAAGTAAGTTCTGGGGGATCTTTGAATTCTAGGAACCTTGGGAAAGTGAGGTTTTGGGGGGTAATGATCATTTTAAAATTTACTTATTTTTAGGCTGGACTTGCCCTTTAATATAAACCATCACAGGAGATCATGCTTATTCCAAGGTGGCCGGGGTTTTCCTAGGGTTTATGGCACCTGAATGGCGCCTAAAGGCAGATGGGGTGGTACGCAAAGTGCACCGCTGCAGCAATAAACTGGGGCGTGATTTTGTTGGGGAAGTGGGTGTGGCTTGTGAACATGGCTATAGTAACTTTTTCTCCCCTGACTACAGTTCCCATCATTCTCCATTCCCACTGTATAGCCCAGGAAGCTCATAAAATGGGCTCAACCCAGCCCCCAAGACAGTGTCTGTCACCACTATGTGTTCAAACTCAACCATGAGGAGTGTGTTCAGTCCTACCACTGCCAGTGAGGAGATAGTGTGAGTGGAATTCCCTTTCTATTACTAGTTACAACTACACTGTACTGCCCATTCTGCCCCATTCCCAGGTGCAGACACTGTAAGGTGAAGCACACGCCCCCCGTGATTTGAGAAAAATGGAAAATTCCAAAATCCCCGAACATTCTGTAATTTTGGAAAATTTCAGAACATGGTTCGGAAAAATCGGAAAAAATGGAATTCAGGAAAATCCACGGATCTTGGAAATCCGCCTCGGATCAGGGTTCGGATCCAGGTTCTGGTCCATCTCTAATTGATATGTGTTCCCAATACCATGTTCCTGGTCCCTGAGCCTTTTACAATAAGTTACCATTACTATTTATACCATATCCTCCCTCATTCTCCCCAGCCATTACCTCGACCCGACAGTAAGCCTAAAATACTTTACCGGCCTATGTGGCTGCGGTCACATGGGTACGAGAACTGCTTGGGTCCTCCCCAGGGAATGTTCCACAATGAAAGCCTATGAAACGTGTCAGACCAGCTGTTTGTTCCCTTCCACTGTAAGGAAGCAACTTTTTAAATGTACGAATAGAAGCTTAATTTTAAATCTCACAAAGCTGTTGTACCGTGACTGATTGTTGGGGAACCGGAGGGATTGGTGCCATAGTGTTTGTGCTGCTGAACTTATTTATTCAATCATTTTAGGCGGAACTTTCGGAATTTTTTACTCCTATTGGCCTCAATGGGTCCACTTACTGATTTTCAAATTTTGGGAATTTTTCGTAAATCCGCAAATCTGCAAGCGGAACGGATTTTAGTGAGTTTAGTCCAGTTGGTAAAGAAAACGTTGGTAGAATATCTAGGTTCCTATTCACTACAAAGCTTAGAAACTGAATCTGCTTGATGACCTGTTGTAACCAATGAAAGGAATGTTTCTAAGGATGGTCAAAATAAATTACCCTTAGTTATCTGTTACCAGTTCTTAACGGAACACACAATACTAGGATTTCATATGCAGGACAGATATAGTTAGATGGACTCAAGTTCAAATATAATGAAGACAGAACAATTTACAATTCCCTAAGTAGAAAGTTGGACAGTTCTGATGGATAATCTAATATGCTGGATCTTATTGTTGGTGCATGTATGGGGTCTTTGGATAACCTGGATATTAACAAAGCAGAGGCCACAAACAAGGGGCATTAATACAAATCTAGAATCTTTATTGGCATTTCCATTGAAAAAATGTTCATATTCTCGATCTTATTATGCTGATATAAGACCGTAAAAACTATCGGAATTATGATCCGATTAAGTCTTCAATCTTCAGTCGATCAGTTAAACGAGTAGTATTTTCTGAAGTTCCAATTAAATGTAAATGTAATGTAACCTCACAATAGACAACATTAGACATTAATCATCAAATGAATTGAACGTCGAACAATATGCATGGTACATCTACTACAATTAACATTGTGCTCTGTAGGGCATGGCCACCTTAACAGGTTACTCTAGTTATCTCAGAGAGTGGGTACAATAGTCTAACTGGAAAAGACAATGCAGGGGTATAGCTACAGCTTCTTTCCACATAAACATACATCTCTGCGTAGTGAGTAAAATGTTTCACTAGAGCATACAGCCTCTCTTCCAGTCTCTTCCTTACCACAAAGGCTAACAGTGCATCTAATTGGCATGCTGGTAAGAGTATCCATGTGAGGAATTTGCCGCAGGGCTGGCTGTGTTGAAATATTTTACTGATTTTCCATAGGCGTATCTTCATGTGCTGTTACATAGTAAGTCTATGCAGCGGCTGTATCTCGTTTTAATAGTGCTGTTTATTTGGGTTTGTGGGTAGGATCATATTTTTAATTGATTTGTTAATAAAGTGTAGGGAGCGGAAGAGAACAGGAGAGTAAATGGAACGTGTCAACACATGTGAATTTAATACCTATGCGGAGCTGCATTTCCACCAAAGGAATCAGCAGACATCTAAAAGGGGGGGGGGGGGTGTTACTAAGATCCTTTATTCATTGCTATTGTGTAACAATCTATAACTAATATTAACATCTAGTAACACAATTACAGTAAACACAGGATAGAAAAAATAATAACGAAATCCTATGCAGCACTGATGAAGTATAAAGTTAAAGTCCCCCAAAAAAATAGCCAATCGTCAGTTTAAACTGATAAGCATAATATAGAAAAAGCAAAGATATGTGGCTTAAAAACATTTATTTCATATATTTTAAAATAGTATCAAAAAGTATTCACCAAAAATAGTATGTGTACAGGACCCCAAAAAGCTATAAACCTTTAAAACGATCCCCCATCACAGATGGTATAACCAAACAACATGTAAACATAGTCAGTAGTAACCTGTGGCTTCATATATACTTTAGCAAAAATAGTATATTTAACAGTAAAGTTATCTCTCTAAGAGTGCATGGAGGTACTATAAAGTAATGCAGAGTATTACTGTACACTGTATTACTGTACTGTGCTCCATACTCTGCATTACTTTATAGTACCTCCATTCACGGACTTTGATAGAGAGATACACACAGATAGATAAAGGAACAGATAGACAGGGATAGATAGATAGATAGATAGATAGATAGATAGATAGATAGATAGATAGATAGACATGTCACAGACTGAGCCAAATATAAATGAACTCAATATCCATAGACTACTTGCCAAGTTGTGTTTTTATTCCTCCATTGTATTCTAGGACTGACCCCTTTATATTCCCATATTAATGTCTATAGACTACCTGTCCAGTTATACCTTTATCCTCCCCAACCATTGTATCCTAGGACTGACCCCTTATATTCCCATATTAATGTCTATAGACTACCGTCCAGTTATTACCTTTATCACTCCCCAACCATTGTATCCTAGGACTGACCCCTTTATATTCCCATATTAGTGTCTATAGACTACCTGTCCAGTTATACCTTTATCACTCCCCAACCATTGTATCCTAGGACTGACCCCCTTTATATTCCCATATTAATGTCTATAGACTACCTGTCCAGTTATACCTTTATCCCTCCCCAACCATTGTATCCCAGGACTGACCCCTTTATATTCCCATATTAATGTCTATAGACTACCTGTCCAGTTATACCTTTATCCCTCCCCAACCATTGTATCCCAGGACTGACCCCTTTATATTCCCATATTAATGTCTATAGACTACCTGTCCAGTTATACCTTTATCCCTCCTCAACCATTGTATCCTAGGACTGACCCCCTTTATATTCCCATATTATGTCTATAGACTACCTGTCCAGTTATAGCTTTATCCCTCCTCAACCATTGTATCCTAGGACTGACCCCTTTATATTCCCACATTAATGTCTATAGACTACCTGTCCAGTTATACCTTTATCCCTCCCCAACCATTGTATCCTAGGACTGACCCCCTTATATTCCCCATATTAATGTCTATAGTCTACCTGTCCAGTTATACCTTTATCCCTCCCCAACCATTGTATCCTAGGACTGACCCCCTTTATATTCCCATATTAATGTCTATAGAACTAACTGTCCAGTTATACCTTTATCCCTCCTCAACCATTGTATCCTGGACTGAACCCCTTTATATTCCCATATTAATGTCTATAGACTACCTGTCCAGTTATACCTTTATCCCTCCCCAACCATTGTATCCTAGGACTGACCCCTTTATATTCCCATATTAATGTCTATAGACTACCTGTCCAGTTATACCTTTATCACTCCCCAACCATTGTATCCCAGGACTGACCCCTTTATATCCCCATATTAATGTCTATAGACTACCTGTCCAGTTATACCTTTATCGCTCCCCAACCATTGTATTCTAGGACTGACCCCCTTTATATTCCCCATATTAATGTCTATAGTCGACCTGTCCAGTTATACCTTTATCCCTCCTAACCATTGTATCCTAGGACTGACCCCCTTTATATTCCCATATTAATGTCTATAGACTACATGTCCAGTTATACCTTTATCCCTCCCCAACCATTGTATCCTAGGACTGACCCCTTTATATTCCCATATTAATGTCTATAGACTACGTGTCCAGTTATACCTTTTCACCTCCAACCATTGTATCCTAGGACTGACCCCTTTATATTCCCCATATTAATTCTATAGTCTACCTGTCCAGTTTAACCTTTATCCCTCCTCAACCATTGTATCCTAGAGACTGACCCCTTTAATTCCCATAATTGTCTATAGACTACCTGTCCAGTATACCTTTATCCCTCCCCAACCATTGTATCCTAGGACTGACCCCTTTATATTCCCATATTAATGTCTATAGACTACCTGTCCAGTTATACCTTTATCCCCTCCCCAACCATTGTATCCTAGGACTGACCCCTTTATATTCCCCATATTAATGTCTATAGACTACCTGTCCAGTATAACTTTATCCCTCCTCAACCATTGTATCCTAGGACTGACCCCCTTTCTATTCCCATATTAATGTCTAGACTACCTGTCCAGTTATACCTTTATCCCTCCCAACCATTGTATCCTAGGACTGACCCCTTTATATTACCTATAATGTATAAGACTACCTGTCCAGTTATACCTTTATCCCTCCCCAACCATTGTATCCTAGGACTGAACCCCTTTATATTCCCATATTAATGTCTATAGACTAACTGTCCAGTTATAACCTTTATCCCTCCCCAACCATTGTATCCTAGTACCGACCCCTTTATATTTCCATATTAATGTCTATAGACTACCTGTCCAGTTATACCTTTATCCCTCCCCAACCATTGTATCCTAGGACCGACCCCCTTTATATTCCCCATATTAATGTCTATAGACTACCTGTCCAGTTATACCTTTATCACTCCCCAACCATTGTATCCTAGGACTGACCCCCTTTATATTCCCATATTAATGTCTATAGACTACCTGTCCAGTTATACCCTTATCCCTCCCCAACCATTGTATCCTAGTACTGACCCCCTTTATATTCCCATATTAATGTCTATAGACTACCTGTCCAGTTATACCTACATCCCTCCCCAACCATTGTATCCTAGGACTGAACCCCTTTATATCCCCATATTAATGTCTATAGACTACCTGTCCAGTTATACCTTTATCCCTCCCCAACCATTGTGTACCTAGGACTGGACCCCTTTATATTCCCATATTAATGTCTATAGACTACCTGTCCAGTTATACCTTTATCCCTCCCCAACCATTGTATCCTAGGACTGACCCCCTTTATATTACCATATTAATGTCTATAGACTACCTGTCCAGTTATACCTTTATCACTCCCCAACCATTGTATCCTAGGACTGACCCCCTTTATATTCCCATATTAATGTCTATAGACTACCTGTCCAGTTATACCTTTATCCCTCCCCAACCATTGTATCCTAGGACTGAACCCCTTATATTCCCCATATTAATGTCTATAGACTACCTGTCCAGTTATACCCTTATTCCTCCCCAACCATTGTATCCTAGGACTGAACCCCTTTATATTCCCCATATTAATGTCTATAGACTACCGTCCCGTTATACCCTTATCCCTCCCCAACCATTGTATCCTAGGACTGACCCCTTTATATCCCCATATTAATGTCTATAGACTACCTGTCCAGTTATACCTTTATCCCTCCCCAACCATTGTATCCTAGGACTGAACCCTTTATATCCCCATATTAATGTCTATAGACTACCTGTCCAGTTATACCTTTATCACTCCCCAACCATGTATCCTAGGACTGACCCCCTTTATTCCCCATATTAAGTCTATAGACTACCTGTCCAGTTATACCTTATCACTCCCCAACCATTGTATCCTAGGACTGACCCCCTTATATTCCCATATTAATGTCTATAGACTAACGTCAGTTTAACCTTTATCCCTCTCAACCATTGTACCTAGGACTGAACTATATTCCCATATTAATGTCTATAGACTACCTGTCCAGTTATACCTTTATCCCCCCCAACCATTGTATCCTAGGACTGACCCCTTTATATTCCCATATTAATGTCTATAGACTATGTCCAGTTATACCTTTATCACTCCCCAACCATTGTATCCCAGGACTGACCCCTTTATATCCCCATATTAATGTCTATAGACTACCTGTCCAGTTATACCTTTATCCCTCCCCAACCATTGTATTCTAGGACTGACCCCCTTTATATTCCCCATATTAATGTCTATAGTCGACCTGTCCAGTTATACCTTTATCCCTCCTCAACCATTGTTGACCTAGGACTGCCCCCTTTATATTCCCATATTAATGTCTATAGACTACATGTCCAGTTATACCTTTATCCCTCCCCAACCATTGTATCCTAGGACTGACCCCTTTATATTCCCATATTAATGTCTATAGACTACGTGTCCAGTTATACCTTTATCATCCCCAACCATTGTATCCTAGGACTGACCCCTTTATATTCCCCATATTAATGTCTATAGTCTACCTGTCCAGTTATACCTTTATCCCTCCTCAACCATTGTATCCTAGGACTGACCCCTTTATATTCCCATATTAATGTCTATAGACTACCTGTCCAGTTATACCTTTATCCCTCCCCAACCATTGTATCCTAGGACTGACCCTTATATTCCCATATTAATGTCTATAGACTACCGTCCAGTTATACCTTTATCCTCCCAACCATTGTACCCTAGGACGACCCCTTTAATTCCCCATATTAATGTCTATAGACTACCTGTCCAGTTATAACCTTTATCCCTCCTCAACCATTGATCCTAGGACTGACCCCCTTCTATCCCATATTAATGTCTAGACTACCTGTCGTCAGTTATACCTTTATCCCTCCCCAACCATTGTATCCTAGGACTGAACCCCTTTATATTCCCATATTATGTCTAGACTACCTGTCCAGTTATACCTTTATCCCTCCCAACCATTGTATCCTAGGACTGAACCCCTTTATATTCCCATATTAATGTCTATAGACTACCTGTCCAGTTATAACTTTATCCCCCCAACCATGTATCTAGTACCGACCCCCTTTATATTTCCATATTAATGTCTATAGACTACCTGTCCAGTTATACCTTTATCCCTCCCCAACATTGTATCCTAGGACGACCCCTTTATATTCCCCAATTAATGTCTATAGACTACCTGTCCAGTTATACCTTTATCACTCCCCAACCTTGTATCCTAGGACTGACCCCCTTTTATTCCCATATAATGTTATAGACTACTGTCAGTTATACCCTTATCCCTCCCCAACCATTGTATCCTAGTACTGACCCCCTTATATTCCCCATATTAATGTCTATAGACTACCTGTCCAGTTATACCTACATCCCTCCCCAACATTGTATCCTAGGACTGAACCCTTTATATCCCCATATTAATGTCTATAGACTACCTGTCCAGTTATACCTTTATCCCTCCCCAACCATTGTATCCTAGGACTGAACCCTTTAATCCCCATATTAATGTCTATAGACTACCTGTCAGTTATACCTTTACCTCCCCAACCATTGTATCATGGACTGACCCCCTTTATATTCCCATTTAATGTCTATAGACTACCTGTCCAGTTATACCTTTATCACTCCCCAACCATTGTATCCTAGGACTGACCCCTTTTATTTCCCATATTAATGTCTATAGACTACCTGTCCAGTATTACCTTATCCTCCCCAACCATTGTATCCTAGGACTGAACCCCTTTATATTCCCCATTTAATGTATAAGACTACCTGTCCAGTTATACCCTTATCCCTCCCCACCATTGGATCCTAGAGCTGAACCCCTTATATTCCCCAATTAATGTCTATAGACTACCTGTCCAGTTATACCCTTATCCCTCCCCAACCATTGTATCCTAGGACTGAACCCCTTTATATCCCCATATTAATGTCTATAGACTACCTGTCCAGTTATACCTTTATCCCTCCCCAACCATTGTATCCTAGGACTGAACCCCTTTATATCCCCATATTAATGTCTATAGACTACCTGTCCAGTTATACCTTTATCACTCCCCAACCATTGTATCTAGGACTGACCCCCTTTATATCCCATATTAATGTCTATAGACTACCTGTCCAGTTATACCTTATCACTCCCCCAACCATTGTATCCTAGGACTGACCCCCTTTATATTCCCTATTAATGTCTATAGACTACCGTCCAGTTATACCTTTATCCCTCCCAACCATTGTATCCTAGGACTGCCCCCTTTATATTCCCATATTAATGTCTATAGACTACCTGTCCAGTTATACCTTTATCCCTCCCCAACCATTGTATCCTAGGACTGACTCCCTTTATATTCCCATATTAATGTCTATAGACTACCTGTCCAGTTATACCTTTATCCCTCCTCAACCATTGTATCCTAGGACTGACCCCTTTATATTCCCATATTAATGTCTATAGACTACCTGTCCAGTTATACCTTTATCCCTCCCCAACCATTGTATCCTAGGACTGACCCCCTATATATGCCCATATTAATGTTTATAGATTACCTGTCCAGTTATACCTTTATCACTTCCCAACCATTGTATCTAGGACTGAACCCCTTATATTCCCATATTAATGTCTATAGACTACCTGTCCAGTTATACCTTTATCACTTCCCAACCATTGTATTCTAGGACTGAACCCCTTTATATTCCCATATTAATGTCTATAGACTACCTGTCCAGTTATACCTTTATCCCTCCCCAACCATTGTATCCTAGGACTGACCCCTTTATATTCCCCATATTAATGTCTATAGACTACCTGTCCAGTTATACCTTCTATCCTCCTAAACATGTATCCTAGGATGACCCTTTATATTCCATATATAATGTCATAGACTACCTGTCCAGTGTATACCTTTATCCCTCCCCAACCATTGTATCCTAGGACTGACCCCTTTATATTCCATATTAATGTCTATAGACTAACTGTCCAGTTATACCTTTATCCCTCCCCAACCATTGTAACCTAGGACTGACCCCTATATTCCCCATATTAGTATAGACTACCTGTCAGTTATACCTTTATCCCTCCCAACCATTGTATCCTAGGACTGACCCCTTTTATTCCCATATTAATGTCTATAGACTACCTGTCCAGTTTATCCTTTATCCCTCCCAACCATGTATCCTAGGACTGACCCCTTTATATTCCATATTAATGTTCTATAGACTACCTGTCCAGTTATACCTTATCCCTCCCCAACCATTGTATCCTAGGACTGAACCCCCTTATATTCCCATATTAATGTATAGACTACCTGTCCAGTTATACCTTTATCCTCCCCAACCATTGTATCCTAGGACGACCCCTTTATATTCATATTAATGTCTATAGACTACCTGTCCAGTTATACCTTATCCCTCCCCAACCATTGTATCCGGACGACCCCCTTATATTCCCATATTAATGTCTATAGACTACCTGTCCAGTTATACCTTTTCACTCCCAACCATTGTACCTAGGACTGACCCCTTTATATTCCCATATTATGTCTATAGACTACCTGTCCAGTTATACCCTTATCCCTCCCCAACCATTGTATCCTAGACTGACCCCTTTTAATTCCCATATTAATGTCTATAGAATACCTGTCCAGTTATACCTTACATCCCTCCCCAACCATTGTATCCTAGGACATGAACCCTTTATATCCCATATTAATGTCTATAGACTACCTGTCCAGTTATACCTTTATCCCTCCCCAACCATTGGATCCTAGGACTGACCCCTTTATATTCCCATATAATGTCTATAGACTACCTGTCCAGTTATACCTTTATCCCTCCCCAACCATTGTATCCTAGGACTGACCCCTTTATATTCCCATATTAAGTCTATAGACTACCTGTCCAGTTATACCTTTATCACTCCCCCCCAACCATTGTATCCTAGGACTGACCCCCTTTATATTCCCATATTAATGTCTATAGACTACCGTCCAGTATACCTTATCCCTCCCCAACCATTGTATCCTAGGACTGAACCCTTTATATTCCCCATATTAATGTCTATAGACTACACTGTCCAGTATACCTTATCCCTCCCCCCACCAGTGTATCCTAGGACTGACCCCTTTATATTCCCATATTATGTCTATAGACAACTGTCCAGTTATACCTTTATCCCTCCCCAACCATTGTATCCTAACTGACCCCTTTATATTCCCATATTAATGTCTATAGCTACCTGTCCAGTATACCTTTATCCCTCCCAACCATGTATTCCAGGACTGACCCCTTTATATTCCCATATTAATGTCTATAGACTACCTGTCCAGTTATACCTTTATCCCTCCCCACCCATTGTATCCTAGGACTGACCCCTTTATTCCCATATTAATGTCTATAGACTACCTGTCCAGTTATACCTTTATCCCTCCCAAACCATTGTATCCTAGGACTGACCCCTTTATATCCCCATATTAATGTCTATAGACTACCTGTCCGTTATACTTTATATCCCTCCAACCATTGTATCCTAGGACTGACCCCTTTATATTCCCACTAATGTCTATAGACTACCTGTCCAGTATACCTTTATCCCTCCCCAACCATTGTATCCTAGGACTGACCCCTTTATATTCCCCATATTAATGTCTATAGTCACCTGTCCAGTTATACCTTTATCCCTCCCCAACCATTGTATCCTAGGACTGACCCCTTTATATTCCCATTTAATGTCTATAGACTACTGTCCAGTTATACCTTTATCCCTCCTCCAACCATTGTATCCTAGGACTGACCCCTTTAATTCCCATATTAATGTCTATAGACTACCTGTCCAGTTATACCTTTATCCCTCCCCAACCATTGTATCCTAGGACTGACCCCTTTTATATTCCCAATTATGTCTATAGACTACCTGTCCAGTTTACCTTTATCCCTCCCCAACCATTGTATCCAGGACTGACCCCCTTTATATCCCCATATTAATGTCTATAGACCCCTGTCCGTTATACCTTTATCCCCCCAACCTTTGTATTCTAGGACTGACCCCCTTTATATTCCCCATATTAATGTCTATAGTCACCTGTCCAGTTATACCTTTATCACCCTCCTCAACCATTGTACCTAGGACTGACCCCCTTTAATTCCCATATTAATGTCTATAGACTACTGTCCTTATACCTTTATCCCTCCCCAACCATTGTATCCTAGGACTGACCCCTTTATATTCCCATATTAATGTCTATAGACTACCGTTCCAGTTATACCTTTATCACTGAAAAAAGGGGCCGCCCACCGGTAGTAGTCCTAGAGGAACTCTGAAGATAGATAGATAGATAGATAGATAGATAGATAGATAGATAGATAGACATGTCACAGACTGAGCCAAATATAAATGAACTCAATATCCATAGACTACTTGCCAAGTTGTGTTTTTATTCCTCCATTGTATTCTAGGACTGACCCCTTTATATTCCCATATTAATGTCTATAGACTACCTGTCCAGTTATACCTTTATCCCTCCCCAACCATTGTATCCTAGGACTGACCCCTTTATATTCCCATATTAATGTCTATAGACTACCTGTCCAGTTATACCTTTATCACTCCCCAACCATTGTATCCTAGGACTGAACCCCTTTATATTCCCCATATTAATGTCTATAGACTACCTGTCCAGTTATACCTTTATCACTCCCCAACCATTGTATCCTAGGACTGAACCCCTTTATATTCCCATATTAATGTCTATAGACTACCTGTCTAGTTATACCTTTATCCCTCCTCAACCATTGTATCCTAGGACTGACCCCCTTTATATTCCCTATATTACTATATTTGCATTAATTTCTTTGCTTTAGTAATGTCAACATTTAACTTGATACTGTCAATAAAGCTCTTTTCGATTTGATAGACAGACAAATAGACAAATAGACAAACAGACAGGCAGACAGACCCCATGAGATATCTGCTATAGCACTGACTGAGAATTTACTGAGATTTCCCAGAACTCTCCCCAGCAGTTCTCAGGTTCCATCTACCAAATGAAACTAGGATGGAACGTACCTGTCTGCAGCAAGAGCTGTCAGAGTGAACACAGACACACCGACTGATGTCAGCTGGATGAATGGGATCAGTTTACATCCCACACGACCAAAGAGCCATTTATCTGCCAGGAACCTGGTGGCATCCACAGGGGCACAAGTGACAAGGAGCATAATGTCCCCAAGAGCCAGGCTGGAGATGAACAGATTGGGGACATTTCTCATGGACTTTACAGTGCAGAAGATTTTAATTAAAGTAATGTTCCCTATCAGACCGATCAGAATGATGATCCCGTAGACGGGGACGATGGTGTAGGTCACCCCTGGATAGAACCAATCTTCATCGGTCTGGTTGGTGCTCTGGTTTATACAGGAACTGGTAAGGGCAAAGTTCTCAGGTTCAAGGTCAAGTAAAAGACAACTTTGTAGACTCATCTCTTCAATCCTCCAGTTCCCTTTGATCTCCATAGGATTGTTTCACTCAGCCAATCATGTTTACTCCCTGACTGAAATCTGTTAAACTTGTAGGTAGCAGGTGGATTCCTTAGATTCCATTTATTCACTTATAAAGGGTAAGTCTCTCTGTAGGTTGCAATGTTACATTTTTAGATCCAGGCAATGTCAGTAGTTTGTTAAAGTCCATTTCCTGTAGGAGGCAGGTCTGTAACTTTCCCCCCTGTTTCTGTGACTGTCTGATCTCCTCTCGTCTTCCCTCCAGGATTCCAAATAAACAGAGATCTGGTAGCCTGGGGGGTTTATAGGCAGAATCCTGAGAGTGTCACTTGTCCACCTGCTCACACACACACACACACACACACTCATAGAGCACTACAACAGAAGGGGCTCTGGGAGCCAAGCATCGCACTCTACTGCTGCAGTGAGCTGATTATTTGGGAAATGGAAGCCATCTAGTGGCAGTGAGAGAAAATGTCTTAACATTTCTAATATTTCACACCATTATAAGTAAAAAGAAAAGCCTCATGTGTTGTTCACAACTTTCCTGTGCAACTTACTGGAAAAGTGATCATTTCCCTTAGTAAAGGATGCAGTACATTATATGTCAGTGTTTCTTATGTAGGGGTCAAGGGGCTGATAGGGATCAATCCCAACTTCCACGAGGGGTCATTAGGGGTTCCTTAAGAGACAGATAGATAGATAGATAGATAGATAGATAGATAGATAGATAGATAGATAGATAGATAGATAGATAGATAGATAGATAGATAGATAGATAGATAGATAGATAGATAGATAGATAGATGATATAGATGATAGATAGATAGATAGATAGATAGATAGATAGATAGATAGATAGGTGGGTGGGTAGATAGATAGAGAGATAGACAATAGACAGATAGATAATAGATAGATAGATAGATAGATAGATAGATAGATAGATAGATAGATAGATAGATAGATAATAGATAGATAGATAGATAATAGATAGATAGATAGATAATAGATAGATAGATAGATAGATAATAGAGAGATAGATAGGTAGGTGGGTAGATAGATAGAGAGATAGACAATATAATAGATAATAGATAGATAGATAGATAGATAGATAGATAGATAGATAGATAGATAGATAATAGATAGATAGATAGATAATAGATAGATAGATAGATAGATAGATAATAGATAGATAGATAGATAGATAGATAATAGAGAGATAGATAGGTAGGTAGGTAGGTAGAGAGATAGATAGATTAGTCTGCACTAATAAATGGGATCACCCCGATTTTAATACTAAAGGACTAGACAGCCCTCACATTTTAAAATATTGGATATGAATAGTAATAATAATATTGGATATTGAATAATGGCAGTAAGGTGGCCAGGGAGGAGTTGGACGCCCGGTGAGTACCCTGAATCACTATTTTCATTCATTAGACATTCACACAAACAGAAAGGCAGCACATTATAGAATACTCTCTAATCAAAAATGCAGTTTTTAAAAAAAAAAATTTACAATAGATTTCACAATATCCAGCAGGTTGGCACTTTGCACTCTGAACCCCTCCCCTCGATGTAGTTCACAGTTCACAGTACCTTGTCAGTTGTAATCTGTTTGCAGGCTCACACATTTTTCGTAGTATCACATGCGTCTATTTACAAACAATTGGAAGGAGCGCACACATGCAAATTGGGCTAGCTACACGTGATTTGGTTTGTACCTCTTCTGTGTGCAAGAGTTCTGCTATTTTAAATGAGCCTGAATTCAAAATAAGATAACTGGAGAAATTTACTTTATTTTTATAAAAAAAGAAAGAAAAAAAAGGTAGAAGCAGGGCTGGGGATCATAGGGGAACATATATAATTATTGAAATGACTTCTGTACTATAATTGTTATTAAACACCCTATATTAATGTCCATAGACATTACTGTCCAGTTCTACCCTTATCCCCTACATTTATATCCTAGGATTAAACCCAATTTACACTCCAATATTACAGTGTTTTCCTTATTTTTCTTTAAGATAGATGACATAGATAGATAGATAGATGGATGGATGGATGGATGGATGGATGGATGGATGGATGGATAGATGAGATAGATGAGATAGATAGATAGATAGATAGATAGATAGATAGAATAGATAGATAGATAGATAGATAGATAGATAGATAGATAGATAGATAGATAGATGGATGGATGGATGATGGATGGATGTGGATGGATGGATGGATGGATGGATGGATGGATGGATGGATGGATGGATAGATGAGATAGATGAGATAGATAGATAGATAGATAGAGGATAGATGGATGGATGGATGGATGGATGGATGGATGGATGGATGGATGGATAGATAGATAGATGAGATAGATAGATGATAGATAGATAGATAGATAGATAGATAAGATAGATGAGATGGATGGAGGATGGATGGATGGATGGATGGATGGATGGATGAAGATGAGATAGATGAGATGAGGAGATAGATAGATAGATAGATAGATAGATAGATAGATAGATAGATAAAACCCCTTTGTTTATAAATTATGACAGTGTGCAGATATGATATTGTATGGAGCCTAGGAATGTGCATTGATTATCTTTTCTATGTTTGTAGATAGATAGATAATCATAAGGAGATAGATAGATAGATAGATATATGTAGGGTTCCCTGAGCTATGAAAAGTGCTTCAAGGCATCCGCAATGATAAAAAGTTTGCTAAACACAGAGGCAGTAGATATCACACAGAGTCCATTGTTAAATTACAATAGTGTCAACTGCTGGAAAAGAGCTCCCTGTGATTTCATTTCCATTATTGATTTCCGCAGCATGGTGTTGGTTTAGATACAGAGATATCTGTTGTAGTCATTAGACTGGACTTGAAGTTTAGTTCTTGAAAACATTTCGCTAGTCATCCGACTGGCTTTCTCAATTCAGAGTGACTTGTACAACAATCTGTTGGCAACTAAGTACCCTGGAAAGTCCCAATTAGCATATAACAGCCAAGTCTTAAAGGGACACTATACTGAAAAAATGACTTTGCCTCATCTTAATCTATAATTGAATACATGTAAGAAGCACTTACTCTGATTTGTGTGTGTTGCTGCATACCTTCAATCCAGCACACATTTTGTTTAGGAGCAGTTTCCCCCCTCCCTCTTTTAACCACTCCCACTTCCACCCGACCTGATTTTTTCCCACAAACCAACTGTCAAGCCTGCACACAGCATACAGCATTCAAACCGTCAAAACTCTGTCACCAATCCAGCTATAGTAAAACTACTCACTGAAGAATAGTTTTTGAGAGCAAGGAACTTGATTGACAGCTGAAATATAAAAAGTTTTAGATTGGATATCTAAAGAAATAGGGGGCAAATCAACAAAAAAATTATTCAGTGGTGGATGGGAAGAATTATAGTTTCCAGTTATGGTCAATTTAAAATAATCTATTTTTCTGTATAGATGCCCTTTGAGCTAAGCACAGTACCGATAAAGCCCCAATACAGTCGGACACAGTCAAGGAAAACATGCTATGCTATGCTATGCATAGGGAGAATACTCGGGACTGTGTGTATTCTGATCTTTGAAAAAGGACTTCATTTTTCAAAAATCTGTGATGTGTGTACCTGGCGAATGCAAGGTGTGGATGTATTGTGGCTAAGAGGTGTTATAGAAACTGCCCAGGGTAAGGCGTTAAAACAGCATTGTACATGGCAGATATTTGGTTTCAACCCCCCACACTACACCCCTCTATTTAGGCTTGGTTTCTTTATTTTCACATAAATGGCCTCCTTGACACCTCTCTTGAACCAGTCCTTTTTCTTTGTCAAGATGTTGACACTACAATCTTCAAAGGTACACGGCTGAGTCCTGACCCGAGGAATTGGCTCTTCTGTGCTGGGCCATATTTTGCACTGCACTGCGTATATGATGTCGCTTTTCTTATGTTTCGGTATTGGGTCTTTCAGAAGTAACAGTTTCTGACTCAGTGTGTTGTTTGGTTTAAAGCAGACAGGGATATGGTGTTTTTTGACCCCTGCTACATATGGGATGACCATGTTCTTCCTCATGTCTTGCTTTCCCCCTTCACTGTTGGTATTTGTGTTCTTTTCTTTCCTTCTACCCCTTTTGACAAAGGCCTAGTCCGGATATCCACAAGTTGTAAGGGCTCCTCTGAGATGTTTCATTTCTTTAGCCTTCGCCTCTGTGCTAGTGGGGATGTTCTCAGCTCTGTGTTGCAGGGTTCTGATAGTGATTCAGCTATTGATGTGGGATAAAGAGTGATTTTCTTGTTTACACAGATCATTCAGCTTCCCCAGCAGATGAGAGTGACTGTCAATAAACTAAAGTTCTCTACAAACTATCTTTTTATTCTAATAAATACTGTGTGATGGGCTGTGCTGGATGTCAAACAGAACAAAGGCTGAAAAGCCAAATACTGTAATACAAATAGACAGACTGATAAGATAGACAGATGGACAGACAAATAGATGATATAAACATACTGTAGCTATGAAAGAGCCATGTAGTTGCAGATATCCTGTAAAATAAATCCTTATACATGGTCCACAGTCATATAATTAGTTGTTACTGGTTGTAAGTCACCTTGGCCTGACTCCAAATGGCATTTGGAAAGGATCAAAGAATCAACCAAAATCAAATGTATTAATACCAGTAATGATCAATATTATTTAGTTTTAGAAACTTATCTAGCCCACTTCTAAAGCTATTCAATGAACTTGCCATTACCACATCTGCTGGAAGACAGTTCCACCGTTCTCACTGTAAAGAAACCTTTCCTAACCTGAACCATGAAACGTTTCTTCTAATCTTAAAGGAAGTCCCACGTCCTATGAAATGACCAATATCAGGTGTAGAATTGATCAAATTGTGATCAGACAAGTCGAAAAATCCAGTCGATTACACCAACAGTTTTCAATAGTTTTTGATCACATTAACACAGTTATAAATGACGTTAGTAAAGGAAAAAATCACCGAAATAAAGAATCTAAAATTGTGTGTGGATCTTTGATTCAATTCCAATCAACACTCAATCATTCTATCTAACAATTCAATCGAAATATCTGTTGTATTCAGTTAGATCAACTGAACTACTTTAAAGGTGGTCACAGGGGTGTACCTGAGGGGGCCCCCCCGGGAAATTGGAGGCCGGGCCCCTGACTTCCTCCTAGAAGATCTCCACAGCATGCAGCCTCCACAATCTGTACAGCGACCAGCCAGTTTTAAACAGCTGATCACGCATATGAAGGAAACATACGCTCCATCAGCTGTTTAAAACCGGACCCGAACTTCAGAAACTGAAATGGAAGTTCGGGTCTGGTCTTTTAAACAGCTGATTGAGAGTATGTTTCCTTCATATGTGCGATCAGATGTTTAAAACTGGCTGGTCACTGTACAGATTGTGTGCTTGTAGCGGGTCCTACTGCTATCTGGGCCCCCCAGGTCGTGGGGGTGGTGGGGGCAGTAGTTACACCACTGGATGGCCATACACATGTGATTTTCACAGCATGTGTGCCGACAGATCACATTGGTATCTGTCGACACACATGCTGTGGGAACAGCACACTCAGACTCGACAGATTTGTATCGGGATTGGTTGGCCGTGCGGCCATACCCCACATGATCAGATTGGTTCCCTCTACTTCAAGTAAAAGGAGCCGATAGCGACGATGAAAATTTTCTGTCATTCCTGATCGTTCAGAGTGCCAACTACAGTCGTTCGTCGGCAGTTCAATCGGTTTGGAACAGCCCCTACACACCAACAATAATATGTAAATCCCATCGTTCCCTGGCGGGATTTACCCATTATCGTTCGTATGTATGGCTACTTTAAGTCCAGTTGATCTAAATAAATTCAACAGATATACTATGACCTGGATGAAGGAGAACCTTCACAAGCAATTCAATTGAAATGTAAAATGATTTGAAGGGTAAGTTCATTTAGAAGGTTCATTTAAACCTCATGAAGTCGAGATTTTGGGGGAGGGTGGACATATTTAATGTAATGGCACTTAGCACTGCAGCATCCAGACTTCATACATGTTCAAGTCCTAAAGGCAAAGGTGGCAACCATAGTTTGAATAGAAAATCTGTGATCCACAAAAAAAGTCCCAATTTAAAATGTGAACTGTTGGGAAGTATGGTGAGGAACATTCCTACATTTTATATTCAATATGGAACTCAGAGCAATGTCTGTATTTGGTATTTGGGTGGATTTGTCTTGTTGACCGATACAGACACCATGAAATACAAATTTCTGTTTATTCTGCAAGCAGGTGCATGTGATCTGCACTCACAGTGCGGGAGGTTCCTTATTTACCTGGCCAGAAACCAAGACAAAGGGGAGATTAATTATTAAGAATGATTGTAAGTGCCAAAGTAGATGCGTTCGAATTTTCGCTCTGAGGACAGGGTGAGTGGGAATAAAGGAAGTCATCTGTCACTGATTATTAGCCATCCAGGAAACTACGGCTTGGAAAAGAAGAGATGGAAGGTGTAATTGCTGCCACTGATCAGTTCTTACGTAAGATCTATTGAGCTCAGCAGCGAAACACGTTTTTACCGTGTGATTCTTTAACAATCAATTTGCTTTGATGTTGGGAGAATTAATGAATGGAGATTAACATGCACAACTGGCAATCTATCTTTTCAAAGAGAAAAAGTCATGTTTACAAATGATGCAGACTAAAAACCAATCTACCCGACTTATAAGCATTGGAAATGTAAGGAAGGACACAGCATCTTTACCAAATCGCAGTGCTATAGGAAAGACATGGAACATGCATTCTATAATATGATATGCATTGGCACAGCAGTGGTGGAGGTCCCAATGGGGTGAAATAGAAACAGTAGTCATAACCTCTGACAAATCAGTGTAAAACCCATGCTACCAAATGAATTATCGGGTAAATGTGGGTTTTACACTGCGGTGTCTGTGCCATTTTCCGTAGCCATTTTGGAAACAGCGAAGTACTACAGGCTGAGTTAATACAGGCTGAGAGAAGTTTGAACTAAAGGCCTTTAGAATGGAGGCGCAAGACGGATCTTCTTACCTGATCCTGTGATACAGTAAATAAAGGGATTATTGCAGCCCGGGATCTCGTACATGTAATAAGAGATGGTTTGACATTTTACATTGCCCAGTCTATGTCAGACTATGGTAGGGGTGGGCAATTCAATTTCACAGGGGGCCTGTAGTAGACAAGGCTGCTAGAAAGCTTAGGGAGAGAGGGGCCAAAAGGAGCAAAAAGCCCTTCACTGAGCATAAAAATGGAGAAACACCTTCTTATAACAGAAGGCATCTTGCAGTCTCATGCTATATGAATAGCATTGCCCACCACAAAATCTAAGAAACAAGAATCTCCGTCCCTTACTTGGGGAACCTGGGAGTAAGAAATTACTTCTTGTTTCTTAGATTTTGTGGGCAATGCTATTCATATAGCATGAGACTGCAAGATGCCTTCTGTTATAAGAAGGTGTTTCTCCATAATGATTAAATACAAATAAATATTTTGGTGTTCTTTCTTGTTCACAATAATTTTTTCACACTCCTACAACCCTGAGATGTTAATTATTTGTAATAAAAGTACCTTCACTTCTACTAAAATATTCATCACACTCATCTTTGAAATCAGCAACATTTTGAAGAAATACTCAGTGGAGTCAAAGACCCAGATACAGAGCTGCACGTGCTCAGTAAGTCCTCTAAGAAAGCCAATTGGTATTCACTGGGGAGGAGGGCTACAGAAAACAGGAAATGGCAAAATCCTGCAGTTGTTCCTAGACAATGCTGCTCATTTCAGAGATGACAGTTGCAGATATATTGATTTAGACTAAATTATATTTTAGCTTTTAGTTCTCCTTTAATTACGTTCAGTGATATAAATTGATACAGTTTTTAAAAAGTGCATAAAGGCACGGCCACACTACGCCGAAAACGCGATCGTGTGTGCGATTCCGCTGCCTTTGCGCATGCGATTTCTTCTTTTGAGATACGAAATCGCATGCGATTTAAAATGGTGGTGGCATGCGATTGGGTATCGCAAACAGACATGCAATTGCAATCGCATACGTTGCCGCAATTGCAGTGTTAGAAAAAATTGCATGCGCAATCGCAAAAAAAGCGCAGTAGTGTGGCCTAGCCCTAAGACTAAAGGGGAAATAAAACCCAAATCATGTGTAAGGTTAACTCCACAAGTGACATGTAAATAACTAGAAATATCCCCATTGACTGTACGTGAGCTTCAGGCAGTGTTTATTCATCCTGTAAATACGTCTCTCCCTCAAGGTTAATGAAAATAACTTTATTTAATTAATTTTAGATTTTAATTAACTTCTTCCGCATTTTCCGGATACATTTTTCTTGCTAAGCAATTAAAATTCTATAAAAAAAAAAAAATGAATATGTTTTATACTGGGTGACAGTTTATCCTTTTACACTGTATCCCCTAGAGATGATAATGCTACAGGATACAGGGTATACAAACTAGGAATTAAATTAACACAAGGTCACAAGTCTAGGTGCCTAAACAACAGGGTTGACAGATTTTTGTCCCACTTGAGCGGGAGGGGGTGGGGCTATGACATCACAGCAACGTCACGGTGGACGGCCAGGGCAGACAAAGGCTGAGCTTGGGGCGGGGCCGTGAGTGGAGGTGAGGTTAGGGTCATAAATGGGAGGGAGGGCAGTGTTTGGATGGGATTTCGGCCCTGACTGCTGGACTCGGATTTTGTCCCTGCAGTCGGGACAATCCCGTCCAAATAAAGATGCCTGGCAACCCTGCTAAACAAAGACTACTGTCATTAATAATCATATTAATAATCACAAGAATAATCACATTAATAATCAATATATGGGATGCTAACTGCTTTATTGGCTTTTGAGGTTATATTGTAAGTTACTCCAAAAAAAATGTCTAAAAGTATATTTATTTATTGGAATGAAGGCGTGTAAGTTTATTTCTGGGGCTGGTTTTACAAAACGAAGTTGGTGGTTGGGGGCTTGGGTGGGCTACACTATGTAAAAAGTTTTTTTTCCTTGGTGGAGATACCAAGAATGGTGGTGTATATTTTTCTAATGCTGTAAGGAATATGGCTACCAAAATAAGTGACATTATCTACCCTTTAGTAGTGCTACATTGTGTTATATAAAATCATGCATTTATTTTTAGTTACAGATAGTCCACGTGACATATTGTCACATATTTGGATATTGCTGAAAAGGGAGTTTCAAAGCCTTTATTCTCTCTCTATCCTATTTAATTTATTGGTGACGTCTGTCCATAGGCACTTCACACTGCAAAACCAGAGGCCTGCACTACACTGATGATGGCTCAATAAAGCCGAAACTGGTCTGTAGTTGGCGCTCTGGTGTTGCATTTAGCTTGTGGAATGCTGTAAAAGTCTTTTTAAAGATTTAGCTTTCCTATGAGCTGCCATGGAAGTCTTTGTTCTTTATTAGCCTATTGCTGAAAGGGGAGATTCAAAGCCTTTATTTTCTCCCTATCCTATATAATTCATTGGTGACATTGGTCTATAGGCGCTTTCTCACTGCAAAACCAGAGGCCTGCACTACACTGATTATGGCTCAATAAAAGCTGAAACTGGTCTGTAGTTGGCGCTCTGGTTTTGCATTTAGCTTGTGGAATGCTGTAAAAGTCTTTTCAAAGATATAGCGTTCCTAAAAACATGCATGGAAACATGGCAAATTCCCAGAAGTCTTTGTTTCTTATTTGCATATAGCTGAAAGGGGAGTTTCAAAGCCTTTACTCTCTCCCTATCCTAGTTAATGTATTATATTCCACCAGGAGCAGACCTGCGGCAGTGTACATTGTTCATGCTGGGCCATTGTACATTACCTATCTCTCACACTTGGCACATTCATTTTCTTTGAATATAATCTTTTTTCCCCTGATATGCAGCCAAGGTGAGGATATTTTATTACACTGCATTAAGAGCCATGGGCAATTTCTGTACCTTTTTATTGATGTGCGGCTCTGTTTTGTTATGCAGAGAAGTCTGTAAAGTCCCCCCGAAACATTGGAGCTATTCCTTAAGAAATATGGGTTAAGGCCCATAACCTACATAGGCATGTGTCTGTGCAGCTTCCTTCCTTGCATCCCACTCATTTTTGAGACCTGAGTGCTAAATTCCATGTTTCTTGTACAAAAACATTCTAAAATATTTATTCATTTGGAATATTGCAGTTGCAATAACCTTATTAAAATGTTTCCCTTCAATATGTCTATTGATATCAATGTCGTGTTTTAACAATATCGAGTTAATAACTGGTATCTCTAGTCTTTCATTTAATCCAACTATCCCAATCTAGAGGGTTCAAACCCCTTATTGTGTAAAGGGTGAAATGGTAAAATCTGCCCATTGGCCAAATCACATTCCAGTCCTGTATAAGTACTTCCCTGCTCTATACTATACATGTAAACAATATATAATAATACACTGTATGCGTATGCACTGTATGCAGTTAACTGGTTATTATCTTATAAAGCACAGCCTTTGCATTGCTGCCTATGCTGTGATTGCACAGAATTTTAATACAGGGTTAAATTTCACAGATCAAAATGTTCTCTAAAAGCATTGCAGGTGGGTTGCTGGCACTTTGTTATCCACTCATCTAAGGGTTTCATTCTGTGGGTATCAGATCAAATTTCTGAACATCAGTTGCTAATCTGACAGAACAGTAATTTTAACTGAAAGTGATTCCACTGCGTGTCCGACCTTTCCGTTCCCTGGTCATCACGTCCCTCCATGGTGCATAAAATACAGAGGGAAGGAGAACTTAATGATAAGAAATTTCCCTTAAACACGTTTGCTAAGAACCAAACTAGACAGAGCTTAATTCATATAGACTTAAAATGGCAAACAAAGTAGCCAAACAGGTGTAACATGATCATGGCAGTGAAACTGCCGACTCGACTCTCTAACCTTTCTCCTTTTACCCGTTAACTCCCCCACAAGCCCCAAAGTAAACAGACCAATGCGTGACTTGGATGTAAAGGCCACAGCACATTTATTAAGATAAACATAACATCGTCCAATTTTTATTTAACCATAAACAAGCCAACCATTTAATAACAATAATCTTCTCCAGATGGTCCATGGGAATGGGGCTGCTCCGCCCACCTCCGTTGCTCCAATCACCATTACTTCCGTCTTCCCACAACTCATAGGCCGTACCACACCGGCACCAGAGTGTAACTTAACAAGTGCCCCCCCCTGCTTCGATGAATGGCAAAAAGGGGGGGGGGGGAGGGCACCTGACCCACAACTTGGCCCCTGACCTGCCTATTACTTTTTCCCTGGACCACCGTCTACGAATTGCTGTGACGACCCCTTTAACTAATCTTATTCTGTCCCCATCCTAGCCCAAGCTCAAAGAGTTTTTTAAAGGACAACTAAAGCCACAGAACAACACTGAACCAGAAGGCAGAACACCTTGATATAAAGCCAGTAATCAGTGTCTTACCTCTCATTTTGATATGGGTGCTAGGAAATTTCCCTAAATAATATATGGTTTGTGCTTTGGATCTCGTACATGTAATAAGAGATGGTTTGACATTTTACATTGCCCAGTCTATGTCAGACTATGGTAGGGGTGGGCAATTCAATTTCACAGGGGGCCTGTAGTAGACAAGGCTGCTAGAAAGTTAGGGAGAGAGGGGCCAAAAGGAGCAAAAAGCCCTTCACTGAGCATAAAAATGGAGAAACACCTCTTATAAAAGAAGGCATCTGCAGTCTCATGCTATATGAATAGCATTGCCCACCACACAAATCTAAGAAACAAGAATCTCCGTCCCTTACTTGGGGAACCTGGGAGTAAGAAATTACTTCTTGTTTCTTAGATTTGTGGGCAATGCTATTCATATAGCATGAGACTGCAGATGCCTTCGTTATAAGAAGGTGTTTCTCCATAATGATTAAATACAAAAATATTTTGGTGTTCTTTCTTGTTCACAATAATTTTTCACATCCTACAACCCTGAGATGTTAATTATTGTAATAAAAGTACCTTCACTTCTACTAAAATATTCATCACACTCATCTTTGAAATCAGCAACATTTTGAAGAAATACTCAGTGGAGTCAAAGACCCAGATACAGAGCTGCACGTGCTCAGTAAGTCCTCTAAGAAAGCCAATTGGTATTCAATGGGGAGGAGGGCTACAGAAAAACAGGAAATGGCAAAATCCTGCAGTTGTTCTAGACAATGCTGCTCATTTCAGGGATGACAGTTGCAGATATATTGATTTAGACTAAATTATATTTTAGCTTTTAGTTCTCCTTTAATTACGTTCAGTGATATAAATTGATACAGTTTTTAAAAAGTGCATAAAGGCACGGCCACACACGCCGAAAACGCGATCGTGTGTGCGATTTCCGCTGCCTTTGCGCATGCGATTTCTTCTTTTGAGATACGAAATCGCATGCGATTTAAAATGGTGGTGGCATGCGATGGGTATCGCAAACAGACATGCAATTGCAATCGCATACGTTGCCGCAATTGCAGTGTTAGAAAAAATTGCATGCGCAATGCAAAAAAGCGCAGTAGTGTGGCCTAGCCCTAAGACTAAAGGGGAAATAAAACCCAAATCATGTGTAAGGTAACTCACAAGTGACATGTAAATAACTAGAAAATACCATTGACTGTACGTGAGCTCAGGCAGTGTTTATTCATCCTGTAATACGTCTCTCCCTCAAGGTTAATGAAAATAACTTATTTAATTAATTTTAGATTTTAATTAACTTCTTCCGCATTTTCCGGATACATTTTCTTGCTAAGCAATTAAAATCTATAAAAAAAAAAAATGAATATGTTTTATACTGGGTGACAGTTTATCCTTTTACACTGTATCCCCTAGAGATGATAATGCTACAGGATACAGGGTATACAAACTAGGAATTAAATTAACACAAGGTCACAAGTCTAGGTGCCTAAACAACAGGGTTGACAGATTTTTGTCCCACTTGAGCGGGAGGGGGTGGGGCTATGACATCACAGCAACGTCACGGTGGACGGCCAGGGCAGACAAAGGCTGAGCTTGGGGCGGGGCCGTGAGTGAGTGGAGGTGAGGTTAGGGTCATAAATGGGAGGGAGGGCAGTGTTTGGATGGGATTCGGCCCTGACTGCTGGACTCGGATTTTGTCCCTGCAGTCGGGACAATCCCTCCAAATAAAGATGCCTGGCAACCCTGTAAACAAAGACTACTGTCATTAATAATCATATTAATAATCACAAGAATAATCACATTAATAATCAATATATGGGATGCTAAACTGCTATTGGCTTTTGAGGTTATATTGTAAGTTACTCCAAAAAAAATGTCTAAAAGTATATTATTTATTGGATGAAGGCGTGTAAGTTTATTTCTGGGGCTGGTTTTTACAAACGAAGTTGGGTGGTTGGGGGCGTGGGGGGCTACACTATGAAAAAGTTTTTTTTCCTGGTGGAGATACCAGATGGTGGGTGATATTTTTATAATGCTGAAGGAATATGGCTAACAAAATAAGTGACATTATCTACCCTTTAGTAGTGCTACATTTGTGTATATAATATCATGCATTTTATTTAGTTACAGAGTGCCACGTGACATATGTCACAATATTTGGATATTGCTGAAAAGGGAGTTTCAAAGCCTTTATTCTCTCTCATCCTATTTAATTTATTGGTGACGTCTGTCCATAGGCACTTCACACTGCAAAACCAGAGGCCTGCACACACTGATGATGGCTCAATAAAGCCGAAACTGGTCTGTAGTTGGCGCTCTGGTGTTGCATTAGCTTGTGGAATGCTGTAAAAGTCTTTTAAAGATTTAGCTTCCTATGAGCTGCCATGGAAGTCTTTGTTCTTTATTAGCTATGCTGAAAGGGGAGATTCAAAGCCTTTATTTTCTCCCTATCCTATATAATTCATTGGTGACATTGGTCTATAGGCGCTTTCTCACTGCAAAACCAGAGGCCTGCACTACACTGATATGGTCAATAAAAGCTGAAACTGGTCTGTAGTTGGCGCTCTGGTTTGCATTTAGCTTGTGGAATGCTGTAAAAGTCTTTTCAAAGATATAGCGTTCCTAAAAACATGCATGGAAACATGGCAAATTCCCAGAAGTCTTTGTTTCTTATTTGCATATAGCTGAAAGGGGAGTTTCAAAGCCTTACTCTCTCCCTACTAGTTAATGTATTATATTCCACCAGGAGCAGACCTGCGGCAGTGTACATTGTTCATGCTGGGCCATTGTACATTACCTATCTCTCACACTTGCACATTCATTTTCTTTGAATATAATCTTTTTTCCCCTGATATGCAGCCAAGGTGAGGATATTTTATTACACTGCATTAAGAGCCATGGGCAATTTCTGTACCTTTTATTGATGTGCGGCTCTGTTTTGTTATGCAGAGAAGTCTGTAAAGTCCCCCCGAAACATTGGAGCTATTCCTTAAGAAATATGGGTTAAGGCCCATAACCTACAAGGCATGTGTCTGTGTGCAGCTTCCTTCCTTGCATCCACTCATTTTTGAGACCTGAGTGCTAAATTCCATGTTTCTTGTACAAAAACATTCTAAAATTTTATTCATTTGGAATATTGAGTTGCAATAACCTTATTAAAATGTTTCCCTTCAATATGTCTATTGATATCAATGTCGTGTTTTAACAATATCGAGATTAATAACTGGTATCTCTAGTCTTCATTTAATCCAACTATCCCAATCTAGAGGGTTCAAACCCTTATTGTGTAAAGGGTGAAATGGTAAAATTGCCCATTGGCCAAATCACATTCCAGTCCTGTATAAGTACTTCCTGCTCTATACTATACATGTAAACAATATATAATAATACACTGTAGTGCGTATGCACTGTATGCAGTTAACTGGTTATTATCTTATAAAGCACAGCCTTTGCATTGCTGCCTATGCTGTGATTGCACAGAATTTAATACAGGGTTAAATTTCACAGATCAAAATGTTCTCTAAAAGCATTGCAGGTGGGTTGCTGGCACTTTGTTATCCACTCATCTAAGGGTTTCATTCTGTGGGATCAGATCAAATTTCTGAACATCAGTGCTAATCGACAGAACAGTAATTTTAACTGAAAGTGATTCCATGCGTGTCGACCTTTCCGTTCCCTGGTCATCACGTCCCTCCATGGTGCAAAATACAGAGGGAAGGAGAACTTAATGATAAGAAATTCCTTAAACACGTTTGCTAAGAACCAAAATAGACAGAGCTTAATTCATATAGACTTAAAATGGCAAACAAAGTAGCCAAACAGTTGTGTGTAACATGATCATGGCAGTGAAAACTGCCGACTCGACTCTCTAACCTTTCTCCTTTTACCCGTTAACTCCCCACAAGCCCCAAAGTAAACAGACCAATGCGTGACTTGGATGGAAGGCCAAGCACACATTTATTAAGATAAACATAAACATCGTCCAATTTTATTTAACCATAACAAGCCACCATTTAATAACAATAATCTCTCCCAGATGGTCCATGGGAGGGGCTGCTCCGCCCACCTCTGCTCCAATCACCATTACTTCCGTCTTCCCACAACTCATAGGCCGTACCACACCGGCACCAGAGTGGTAATTAACAAGTGCCCCCCCGCTTCGTGAATGCAAAAAGGGGGGGGGGGGAGGGCACCTGACCCACAACTTGGCCCCTGACCTGCCTATTACTTTTTCCCTGGACCACCGTCTACGAATTGCTGTGACGACCCCTTTAACTAATCTTATTCTGTCCCCATCCTAGCCCAAGCTCAAAGAGTTTTTTAAAGGACAACTAAAGCCACAGAACAACACTGAACCAGAAGGCAGAACACCTTGATATAAAGCCAGTAATCAGTGTCTTACCTCTCATTTTGATATGGGTGCTAGGAAATTTCCCTAAATAATATATGGTTTGTGCTTAATATCACAGCATTCTAATATCACACAGTCTGGTCAACGACCATTATGTTCTGCCCATGCTCAGTCTTTAGCTATGGCAGAAACTTGTTACAGTTGGTCACACCCATTAATAATCTCTATCCAATCCTTTTACAGGACAGATAAAGCAAGGAAGCATGTGACTGAGGCAGGAGGTGTGGTCTGACACTGCACATACACACAGATAATTCATCCAGTTCTTAACAGGCTTACATTTATTTTAATGCAATTTACTGAAGTCATATTATATAGCTTATTGGTGTTTTTAGGGGGGTTGTTTTCAGATTCTGGAGTATAAAAAATGGATTTAGTTCTCCTTTAAGCCAGACTTTTTTGGGTGGGAGGGTGGAACCGCTTCCTAGCTGCTCCCCTCACAATGTGTGGTTTCACTTTCTCTCTCTCCCCTATCCCTCCCACCTCACCTCTTCCTGACCCTTCACCCACCAATCAAACCTGCCCCCCGTCTGCTGCACTTCCCTGCCATGTTCTCTGCTCCTTAAATCGCAGCTCTCTGTAACAGTGCAAACCATACACAGGACTTGGCAGAGTTGTTATGTCACAGACAAAGCTGTGACATATATATCACTCTTCCTGTGTCTGATATAAAAATGACACATTTTTAATCTATCAAATGGTAATTGTGGATTTATGACAAAAAGTTAAGGGTGTGCTTTATGTTTTTCTGTACTATGAAATGTCCAGTATTTATATCATTTACCAAATAGGTTCTGTGTAGAAGTTTTATAAAGGGGAAATATGGTGCACAAACAAAGGACTTTTTAAAATCAATCTCTTAAGAATTCTGGAAGCAGGGATTTAGAACAGTTTGCTCCTTCCATCTGCTGGCATCACTGCTCAGTCTGTTCTGCCCCCTTACTGCATGTGCCATTGCTTCTTTTACATAATATAGAACCAGAAGTGATGGCAAATGCTTGTACTGCTGTCAGGGGCGCTTCTAGGTTTTTTGGCACCTGAGTCAAACTTTGTAAAAGGCACTCACAATCTCTATTAGGTGAAGCACGCATTCCCCACAGTGAGCTGGGCGTAAATTCAAACCAATTGTAATAGAAATGGCCCCTACACATAAAATGGAAATGTAAGTGCACAGCTGGCTAAGTTTACTTACCTACCTTTAAGGGGCCCCCCCCCCCCCCCCCCCCCGCCGCCTTTCCCGTTAACCCAGAGGTATCTCACTCTGCCTCATTAGAAAAGTGGCTTTGTCTGCTGGGAGAGGGAAAGTGACACTAGCGGTTGCGGACAGATCTTCATTCTTCAGAGCTCCAGATCTTCTGAACCCTTGTCACCAGAACGAGAGGTCAATTTTAAAGTATTTTGTTTATGTACCATATTCCCCCTAAAAGCTAAGTATACATGTAAGACAATTGACCTTTTAAAAACAACTGTACACACAGTCTGATTAGCAGGGGCAGAGCAGTCTGTTCTGTTTATATGTAGATGGCAGCAACTTGTACTCTTCATGCAGCTCAACAAACAAAGGTATCACTCAACAAAATCATTAAGGGATGTTCCAGGGCTGGTATTGGTAAGATACTGCTTGGGTTACTTGTTCAGTAGCCACTCCGTCTGACAATTATCTACATGTATACAGGCTGTTGGTGACATATCAACCTGTGATAATTATTCAAATTAAAATTTGTCTCCACTTTTTTCCATGTCCAGAAACATGCAAAATAACATACACCCACTTGTATTACAACTCCTCTATGTACATTGATGAGAATTAAATAAACCAAACACAGGCAATTTGTTATTGTCACAGACATGTCAGAAATTTTATTCTGTGTCTCCCAACAGGATTGTCAGATAGGGAAACTGTCAACTGTAATAAGCTTTTTAAATACTGTGTGATGTATCCGGATGTTCTGTAACCAACCTTATTTGTTAGAATGGATCTCTGTCCTTCTCACTGTTAAGGTTTTCTAGCCACCATCCACACAAAAAATTCTAAATGATCTGATGCTAATTACTGATTAATATCATAGTCTCCCATTGTTACCATATTTACAGGGAGATTCTATAAAAGTTCTTATCCTTTAAAATGGTGCTAATTTTGCCCCAACCAATCAGATCTTATTTAACATTTGAAAGATAACATCTGATTGGTTGGGGCAAAATTAGCAGCATTTTAAACGATAAGAACTTTTATTGAATAACCCTTTTAGTATGGAGTATGGGGCATGAGCAAAATGGTTGTCATCTCAAATATTGGATGTTGGGAGTTTTCCATGTTGGGCTTGAGATAACAAGACAGGTTGGCCAAGTGTGTTCATGTCTGTAACATTTCAGAATGAGTGTGAACTTGAGCAGAAACACATATAATAAGTGAAGATCTTGCAGACAGGGAACTGGATGACATTTAGAGAAGGGCTGCAGTGCGCATGGCAAATATCTACCGGAGGCTAGATAGCAGGCAGAGACCTGCTATCCTCCTGGTGGTTAGTTTTGAGACTTTGGGGGGGGGGGTTACAGGAGAACCCTATGGAGCTGGGATGTGAGGTAAGGATTAAACTACACTACATGGTGGGGCCAGTAGTTGGGGGGATTATAGTTTTGGGGGTGGACATGCCCTTTAAAACTCGACCTCAGCTTATACTCGGGTCACGGTAAATTTTTCCAAAATCTGCTGCTACTTACTTTCTCTCTATGTAACCAGGTACCGGTAAGTTAAATCTCTGGATCCTGCTGGCCCTCTGCTGTCTCCACGCTGCACTGACGTCCGTACTTGGCGGCTGTCTAACTTACTGCCCGGCGCCGAGTAGTGATGTCACTACTCGGAAAAAAATTTGGAAAAATTTACCTTACCCTGATTTACCAACACATGTGATGAGTACCACCTCACTCCCTGAACTGGGGGGGCTCTCTACGGGGGAATGTTTTTGGGCCTTTCCTGGGGGGTGCTGTCCATAAAAAAGCCTCATTCCTTGGCACTAAAGGGGTTTGATAACTACAACTCCCTGCTACTAAAGCATGCTGGGAGTTGTAGATTCCAAACATCTGGAGAGCCAAGGAATGAGGCTTTTTTATGGACAGCAGAGTTCCCATAATTTCAACCCTCGGCTTATACTCGAGTCAATCATGTTTTCTTACTTTTTGAGGTAAAAATAGGTACCTCGGCTTATACTCGGGTCGGCTTATACTCGAGTATATACAGTACTTCTCAATATGTGTTCCGGCTACAATTTATTGATCTGTTGTCTGTTGGTCAGAAAGATTGACCTGTGTGTACCAGGCATTACTGAGATCAAACACCCCATGTGAACTGATATGGGCTATGAAATACAATTTCTACTTTGTATGAACAGTGTGTATTATTCATTTTACTATGCATATGAATAAGGGTGATATAGACAACCCTTAACACTACACAATATCTATCATTCATTTTACTATAGATATATAATAATAGTGATATAGATAACCCTTAGCACTACACAGTTTGTATTATTCATTTTACTATGGGTATATAATAATAGGGACATAGGGGCATATTTATAAAGGATTGTCTTTTTCGCCAAATAATTAGCGCAGCACATCGCAGCGAAAATAGCGCCATTTGGGGCTTCGTTTCGCCTTATTTATAAAAAAGCGAAAAAAACACACTTCGCGGCTGAAAAAGGCGAACGGGCGCGATAAAGAGCGAAAAGTATTGCAGCGAAAACTTAACGCATCTAAGAAGACTGCATTGTGAAAACCATTCGAAACCAGAAAAGCCCACTAGAAAATGATGTCAAGTTCAAAATGGCCACCTCACATTTACCAAGAAGTCAGCCATGTCTTATTTAGTCAATCTTCTTAGAATTTCTCAATTGGAACACAATTTTCTTTTGCACTGCACATTCGCCTTTCTAATGCGCGTTCGCCTTTCTAATGTGTGTTCGCCTTTCTAATGCGCGTTCGCTTTTCCAAGGCATATTACATTCTAATGCGCGATCGCCTTTCTAATGTCGCTTTTCCAAGGCATATTACATTCTAATGCGCGTTCGCCTTTCTAATGTCGCTTTTCCAAGGCATATTACACTCTAATGCGCGATCGCCCTTCTAATGCGCGTTCGCTTTTTCAAGGCATATTACCCATTAGAATGTCTTTTCGCTCAAACAATGACTTTTCACCACCTTCAGGGTCGCGCTAATCTTTCGCTCTTTTTAACGCAAAAACCACCTTTCGCTCTTTTATAAATCGCGTTATGCCTTTTTGCTCCTTTTTCGCTAAAATTACCATTGCGAAGTTAGGCGAAAAGGGTTTAGCGATAGCTCGCGGAAACGGTTTCGCCATTCGTTAACGCTACCTTTATAAATAGCGTTAACTGTCTTTTTGGCGAAAACCCATGCGAAAAGCGAATGTGAAAACATTTCGCTACTTTTCGCTCTTTTATAAATATGCCCCATAGACAACCCTTGGCAAATCACAGTATGTACTGTATTATTCATTTTACTATGGATATATAATAAGGGTGATATAGTATAGTATAGTATAGTATAGTATAGTATAGTATTTGAGGTTGAATAAAGACATACGTCCATCCAGTCCAACCCATCTAGCACTATCCTCATTTCCTGCCTAACTGTTGATCCAGAGGAAGGCAAAAAAATAATCCACCAAATTTCCTCCTGAGTGGCAATCGGAAATTTCCTGGATCAAAACTCTACTTTATGTATCAATACCAGTAACTTGCAACATTCCTTGTTTGCAGAAACTCATCCAGCTTTTTTTTGAAAACTGACCAATGAACCTGCCATAACAACGTCCACTGAAGACAGTTCCATAGCTTTACCGTTCTCACAGTGAAAAACCCTTTCCGAACTTGAAGCCTTAACCTTTTTTCTTCAAGTCTTAAGGGATGTCCACATGTCCTCTGACATGTTCTATTGGTGAAGAATGCCCCAGATAGTTTATTGTATGGCCCATTAATGTATTTATACACAGTAATCCTATCCCCACGCAAGCGCCTTTCCTCCAGCGTACATAATTGTAACTTTTCCACTCTCTCTTCATATTCAAGCTCCCCCAATCCCCTTATTAATTTAGTTGCCCCTCTCTGAACCCTTTCCATTTCAAAGATGTCCTTTTTGTACACAGGATTCCAAAATTGCACTGCATATTCCAAATAAGGCATTACCAATGCTTTGTAAAGAGGGAGAATTACATTTTCCTCCCTTGAATCCATACCTCTCTTTATACAAGACATTACCATGCTGGCTCTGGCTGTTGCCGCCTGGCACTGCTTGCTACCTTTAAGTTTGTTATCCAGCAAAACTCCAAGATCCCTTTCCAACAGGGATTCATTTATAGTATAAGCAGCACCAGGATTTTTAAGTCCAAAATGTATCACCTTTATAAACATTGAATTTCATCTGCCACTTAGCAGCCCAATGTGACAATCTATCTAGATCCCCCTGCAACAATTGCACATCCTCTGAAGTTTTTAATGGTCGACAAAGTTTTGTATCGTCAGCAAACACAGAAACCTATTATATAACAAAAATGCATTTATTATTTAGTGTGTACAATAAATGCACTTTTGTTATATACAATGCCTGTGAGGTTGCCTGTTTCATTGGTTGCTCGTTACTCTTTATTATTATATTATATTCATGTCCAAGAACAAACATTTGGGCAACCAGTGACTAAAGAGGGGATGTAGGTATCGGGAACATTATTTGTGATATAGACAACCCTTGGCACTACACAGTATGTATTATTCATTTTAATATGTAAATATAATAAGGTTGATATAAACAACCCATGGCCACTATACGTAGTTATTATTCATTAACATAGAATATAATATAAGGGTGATATAAACACCCATGGCACTAACTGTAGTTATTATTCATTTAACTATAGATATATAATAATAAGGGTGTTAAAACAACCCATGGCACTAACTGTAGTTATTATTCATTAACTATAGATAATAATAAGGTGATATAAAAAAACCCATGGCACTATACTGTAGTTATTATTCATTTAACTATAGATATATATAATAAGGGGATTAAAAAACCCATGGCACTATACTGTAGTTATTATTCATTTAACTATAGATATATAATAATAAGGGTGATATAACAACCCATGGCACTATACTGTAGTTATTATTCATTTAACTATAGATATATATATAAGGGTGATATAAACAACCCATGGCACTATACTGTAGTTATTATTCATTTAACTATAGATATATAATAATAAGGTGATATAAAAAACCATGGCACTATACTGTAGTTATATCATTTTTAACTAGATATATAATAATAAGGTTGATATAAACAACCCATGGCACTATACTGTAGTTATTATTCATTTAACTATAGATATATAATAATAAGGGTGATATAAACAACCCATGGCACTATACTGTAGTTATTATTCATTTAACTATAGATATATAATAATAAGGGTGATAAACAACCCATGGCACTATACTGTAGTATTATTCATTTAACTATAGATATATAATAATAAGGGTGATATAAACAACCCATGGCACTATACTGTAGTTATTATTCATTTAACTATAGATATATAATAATAAGGGTGATATAAACAACCCATGGCACTATACTGTAGTTATTATTCATTTAACTATAGATATATAATAATAAGGTTGATATAAACAACCCATGGCACTATACTGTAGTTATTATTCATTTAATAGGAATATATAATAAGGGTGATATAAACAACCCTGGCACATAACTGTAGTTTTATTCATTTAACATAGATATATAATAATAAGGTTGATATAAACAACCATGCACTAAGCTGGGTGTGAGTGGGGTTTTCTTCATTTAACTATAGATATATAATAATAAGGGTGATATAGACAACCCTTGGCACTACACAGTACTTATTATTCATTTTACTATGGATATATATAATAAGGGTGATTATGGGGTGGCACGACAGACCTTGCAACCTTTTTAATTAGGGCTTAAACGCCCTAATGTGTGTACAAAGTTTTACTACAAACACGTTTTATGCACAAAGGCAATTGCACACATAACCATGCTTTTGTGCTGCGATTCTGCCTATATTTCATTACTGGAGCACATGTGATTAGCAAAAAAATGGTGAGCGCATGCACTCGAAAATGGACCGCAGTGCACAGTGTTACATCATTACAGTGTTACTTCATTACATCATCTGTTACATCATTATAATTTGGCCACTGGTGGAGCAGTTTCATTACAGACTGAGGTCAATTTTACTCTTGACTGTAGTAGGTATTGTGTAAGGAGGAGGAATGGGGTGTATATCCACTAAAATATCTATCTATGCATAATGAATTTCTACCACTGAAGGAGCTATATTATCAGTAAATGTGTTTGTATTAAAGGTAACTGAAGGAAGATCCTTAATTTGCTACAGATAACAGTCTTAAAAAAGCAATACACTTGTATGTAATCTGGATTTTATTTAGTGGGAACTACTTGTATTCAGTAGTCCTACACTACAGCCATTCTTATCAAAACAAAGCTCTTGAGATCATTCGACCTTGAACGTGTGTCTTTACATATTGACATTAGCATTTAGTAATCCATTCTGAGACGGATAATTCCACAGTCTATGTGCATATGTCAATTCCTCCTAATCAATATGTTTCATTAAACGGCCTCTCCTCGAATTTATGAAAAATATATATTTATCTAGGAGTGTACATTGGACTGTCCTATTAAACTGGTCATGCATATACTGTAGTGTGAGTAAGGTTCTACAGATAATTGCCTCGCCCTCATAGCAGAATTACTACTGTAGCTGCTGAATCACTCAAGTAAGTAACACGACTATGTGAATCAGCGGTTCTGTGACTTCGTTTCTGGCTTCTGATGGTTTAATTGAAGAACGAGGGGTAAGACAGAGCTCCAAACTAAAACTTCAAAAACCCAAACTAACTTTTGGCAGTGAAGATACCTTACCCTTTAAAGGGATTGGAAAAAGATAATAGTCATCATAACTCAAATGTTCCTCTTTCAGCCTAATTGTTTGTCTCTGTACCCTACTCAGTGGCCTTGCTACTGGGCATAAAAGAATAATCAACACACTAAACCCTGCCTGTTTCATTTACAAATCAGATTAGTCGAAGCCGTGCAACCCGGATAACAGACAGAAAATTCCATAAAAACTCTTACTTTATTAAACATATACACATGTTAAAAAGCGTCCATGCCTGATGCGTTTCGTGTGTCTCCACATGAAAATTGCACATCACTTATTAAAGGGAATAGACACCTCCCAGTTAACTAGTGAGAGACTGACAATGAACAAAATGGTATACACAATAATACATAGATTTACATACAATACTTTATAACAACCCAGAAAGCAAATCAATATGTGTAAAGACAAACTTAAAATATAAACTTCCTTGAGGCGAACATCCTATGGAATATAAACTCACCCGAATTAAAGATTCACAAAATACGCAACATCCGAGGTATAGTTCAAACCTGCCGGAACGCGTGTGTGTAGACAACGACCTTATTGGTATATTCATTTTTTATGCCCTGAGATCAGCATTATTACATAGTATGAAATGTCTAGCAACCAGGCTGCTTTCGCCCCTCGATTTAATGGATCTAATGTGTTCGCATAAAGCTAGGTACATACCTAGTGATTTTTCCTCCTAACCGACCGTTCGATACTTTCGACCGGTCGGCCAGGAGGAAGGACTGTCGGTCATGGCAAAAGTAGCCGCGTCCGTCAGTTACCGCGACCGATCGTGCGGTCCATAGAGGATCGGACGAGGTTTTCCACCATGTCCGATAGTCCTTTAATCATACTCGGACGAACGGTTGGTCGGACATGGCTGCATTCGGATGCATTAATTTCGGTCCGATCGACCGATACACTGAACTATCGGTCAATCGGACTGAAATATGTCATCGTGTGTACCCAGCTTTAGTGTTGTCTCAATGGGCGACTGGTACAGCCTACATATTGTTTGAGACATTGCTTGCAGTGTATTGGATACACTTTAGACATAACACTGCTTTTAAAATGACCATCTATTTGATATGGACAAATCGTGCAGCGATTACTGCCACACTTAAACGTGCTAAGGCTACGTAACCACGTAGCTTTCTTACTGTTGGTTCAAAAGGCACCTGGGGCTAGGATATCACGTAAGTTTTCTGCTCTTTTTGGAACTAAAACTTTCTGAAACATAATATGTCTTTATAAGATAGGTATCCGATACATAATAATCCGTGATATCTCATGATACTGAGAGCTACAGTATCACGTGTAGAAAAAATCAGTCAAATAACGATATTCATAGTTCTTAGTGGGGGCAGGGCCGTCTCGCTAATGAGCCAAAATGAGACAATGATGCAGAGCGGCATCATGTCTCAGGCTCAAAAAAGCGGACTTTTTCCCTGAATTTTTTTTTTTTTTTATAGCTGCCCTCCTCATGCCTGCTGCGGCGCTGCCGCCTGCCAGGCCAGCAAGTGCAACAACAAGTTGCTTACGTTACTTCCCCTCCCGCCTGTCCGCCCGGCTCTCCGGTTACCTGGCTGTGCCTGTGGGCTGTGACACTGCCAGCCTGCCAGCCTCTGGCTCCTGCCTGCCTTGTGGTGTGGTGCTGTGTGGAGTGGAGGAGGCTGGAGCTGAGCCGGAGGAGCCGAGGAGGATAAATAACTGAAGCGCTGCGTGCTGGTGCAGCCGTGCAGCGCCGGCTGCGCTCATGATGATGCACTGGCTCTGGCTGTCTGGCTGCTAGAGGCCGCCGGTCGCCGGACTTGAATGTAGGAGGAGGAGCCAAGGAGTAGTAGTAGCGCGCGCCTAGCGCGGCCGCGACTGTAGCGCACCACGCGCGCCAGGCCAAGAGGCCTCAGAGGCCTCAGGAGAAAGCACCTCCTCTGCCCAGGCAGGCCAATGGAGACCTCAGTCCAGGAGGAAGGAAGCACCGCCTGTGCCAGCAGCCAGCATTCAACCAAACTGAGGTACACAATTGAAAGTCTGCTGACGTTGTTGCTGGATAATAATTCTCACTGTATGGGACCATTACTGTCTGTTCTCGCTGTATGGGACCTTCACTGTCTGCTCTCATTGTATGGGACCTTTACCGTCTGTTCTCACTGTATGGGACCTTTACTGTCTGTTCTCACTCTATGGGACCTTCACTGTCTGCTACCTGGTTAATATGGGTTAATTCAATTGTAGGTAAAAAGTAAAAATAAAAATCAATTCTTACTTTGTTTTTGAAACAGCAAGAAAATAATTTCCTAAAAGCCATTGTGTTCGTTCAGATTAATCAGAATCTTGTGAGAAAACTGAAAAAACAGAAGGATTATTACACATCCACTAAATAGAACCTAATGCTAATAATTCTAACATTGTTTAACCTTGATACACTGGAACTGGAAAATAATGTTCAATGACAAAGGAATAAATAAAATAATAATAATAATAATAATAATAATAAAAATTAACCAGTGTTATAAATTATATTCCTGACCGTGCAGAAATCATGCAAAGTGATCAGATCTGGTATCACCAGTTGTTGTATATCAAGTTGTAAACAGAGATCCCTAAATGAACCATGTACAGTATGAACTAGTATGATTTTGTTTACAGATATGGATAGAAAGACATGTTCCCTATTCCCTGCAGAGAATCCAAACTTGAAAGCAACCAAACCCTCATAAGAATACTGAATCAAAAAACAAAGCACTTTGACATAAAATCAATAATCTGTTATCTCCCCTTACATTTTGCCAATGTTTGGAAATGTAACTTATTAACATTGGACTTGTGTGCATGGGCGTCCTCAGAAGAATTTCCTGGGGAATGGCTTTATGAGAATGGGCATGGATTATGTAGGGGATGTTTTGGGAAATTTTAACCTATGTAGATAAGGGCTAGATAAGTTTATAAAACCAAATAATATTGATTATTACTGGTATTAATACATATACTGTAGTTCTGGTTGGTACGGGGATACTATATAATATTGAGAATTACTGGTATTAATACATATCTGCAGTTCTGGTTGGTACAGGGATACTATATAATATTGAGAATTACTGGTATTAATACATATTCTGCAGTTCTGGTTGTACAGGGATATATATAATATTGAGAATTACTGGATATTAATACATATACTGTAGTTCTGGTGGTACAGCGATTACTATATAAATGAGAATTACTGGTATCAATACATATTCTGCAGTTCTGGTTGGTACAGGGAACATATAAATTGAGGATACACTGGTATTAATTCATATACTGTAGTTCTGGTTGGTGCAGGGATACTAAAATATTGAGAATTACTGGTATTAATACATATCTGTAGTTCTGGTAGGTACGGATACTATATAATATTGAGAATTACTGGTATTAATAACATACTGTAGTTCTGGTTGGTACAAGGATACTATATAATATTGAGAATTCTGGTATTGATAAATATACTGTAGTTCTGGTTGGTACAGGTATACTATATAATATTGAGAGTACGGTTTGATACATATACTAGTTCTGGTTGGTACAGGGATACTATATAATATTGGAATTACTGGTTCTTCATATACGTAGTTCTGGTTGGTACAGGGATACTATATAACAATGAGAATTACTGGTATTAATACAAATACTGTAGTTCGGTTGGTACAGGGATGCTATATAATATTGAGAATTACTGGTATTAATACATATCTGTAGTTCTGGTTGGTACAGGGATACTAATAATAGAGCATTACTGGTATTAATACATATACTGCAGTTCTGGTTGGTACAGGGATACTATATAATATTGAGAATTACTGGTATTAATACATATTCTGTACTTCTGGCTGGTACAGGGATACTATATAATATTGAGAATTACTGGTATTAATACATATACTGACTACATAATATGTATTAATACCAGTAATCTCAATCTTATATAGTATCCCCTGTACCAACCAGAAACTGCATAATATTATTAATACCAGTAATTCTCAATATTAATATAGTATCCCTGTACCAACCAAACACCCAGTAATTTATTATCAATACCAGTAATTCTCAATATATATAGTATCCCTGTACCAACCAGAACTACAGAATGTAGTACAATAACCAGTAATTCTCAATATTATATAGCATCCCTGTAACAACCAGAAACTACAGTATTTGTATAATACCAGATAATTCTCATTGTTATATAGTATCCGTACCAACCAGAACTACAGTATATGTAAGAATACCAGTATTCTCAATATTATTAGTATCCCTGTACCAACCAGAACTAGTATATGTATCATACCAGTAATTCTCAATATTATATAGTATACCTGTACCAACCAAACTACAGTATATTATCAATACCAGTAATTCTCAATATTTATAGTTATCCTTGTACCAACCAATAACTACAGTATATGTATTATACCAGTAATCTCAATATTATATAGTATTCCGTACCCTGCACAGAACTCCAGTATATGTATTAATACCAGTAATTCTCAATATTATATAGTATCCCTGCACCAACCAGAACTACGTATAGATTAATACCAGTAATTCTCAATATTATATAGTATCCCTGTACCACCAGAACTGCAGAATATGTATTGATACCAGTAATTCTCAATATTATAGTATCGCTGGTAGTACCAACCAGAACTACAGTATATGTATTAAATACGTAATTCCAATATATATATAATCCCTGTACCAACCAGAACTGCAGATATGTATTAATACCAGTATTCTCAATATTATATAGTATCCCTGTACCAACCAGAACTGCAGAATATTATTAATACCAGTAATTCTCAATATATATAGTATCCCCCTCCCCGTACCACCCGAACTACAGTATATGTATTAATACCAGTAATAATCAATATTATTTGGTTTTATAAACTTATCTAGCCCTATCTACATAGTGTAAAATTTCCCAAAACAATCCCCTACATAATCCATGCCCATTCTCATAAAGCCATTCCCCAGGAAATTCTTCTGAGGACGCCATGCACACAAGTCCAATGTTAATAATTACATTTCCAAACATTGGCAAAATGTAAGGGGAGTAAAAGATTATTGATTTTATTCAAAGTGCTTTGTTTTTTGATTCAGTATTCTTATGAGGGTTTGGTTGCTTTCAAGTTTGGATTCTCTGCAGGGAATAGGGAACATGTCTTTCTATCATCCATATTCTGTAACAAAATCATACTAGTTCATACTGTACATTTTTCATTTAGGGATCTCTGTTTACAACTTGATATACAACAACTGGTGATACCAGATCTGATCACCTTTGCATGATTTCTGCACGGTCAGGAATATAATTTTATAACCTGGTTAATTTTTATTATTATTATTATATTATATTATTTTATTTATTCCTTTGTCATTGACACTTATTTTCCAGTTCCAGTGTATCAAGGTTAAACAAGTGTTAGAATTATTAGCATTGTTCTATTATTGGATGTGTAATAATCCTTCTGTTTTTTCAGTTTTCTCACAAGATTCGTGATTAATCTGAACGAACACAATGGCTTTTAGGAAATTATTTTCTTGCTGTTTCAAAAACAAAGTAAGGAATTGATTTTGTTTTTACTTTTTACCTACAATTGAATTAACCCATATTAACCAGGTAGGTGTATATGTACAGTAACTTACAGTCCCCTATTATTATCTTTACATTCAACAAACCATTTCCAGAACGTTATGAGGTGAGTATGTTATGTATGGATCACGTTATTTCTATAGAGACACAATATTACATATAGACAAACATAAGATACAATAAATAAATAAACACAATATTATTACCTTTTCTGTATTTAGTCCCCCGATTGTGTTGTGACCCTTGATAAACACATCAGCTGGGCAACTGATGGTAAGTGTTTTAAGGTAGGTTCATTGTTTTTCTAAGACTGAATTTTTACTTTAATGTTGATCTGATGTACTTCCCCTTTAATACTGATTAACTCTAAAACCCCAGTTAAAGTCTCTTTTGTTTTCATTTTCCAGGGTCACCAAGGAGAAAGGGGAAGTGGGCGGTGAAAGTGATGATCTAAACGTGGTAAATATCTTCATAGAGAATTAGAGGCTGATAAATAAACAGTGTGACATTAAATGATTTGGGATTGTGGTACTAGACCCAGTAATAGGGTATAGACCCCTCACTGTGTATAAAGCTAAAGGTAGAGGAAATAGAAGGTTGCCTTGTATAGAGTATTATATGAGTAACAGTACTGCAGTATGAAGTCACTTTCCTATCCCTTGTCTCTCTGTGTGGTTCTGTATGATTTGTGTCTGTTCCCCTCTATCAGAATGAGATCCGCTCGGACAGAAGTGGCGATGTTGGAGAGTTCTCCAAGCACAGTAACATCGCTACCTACAGGGGGCTATTTCAAGGATCCATTTAGAGACGACAAATCCCCCGACTCTGGGTAAGAGTACTGCTGTGCCATGTTCTAACCAGCAGAATGATTTTTAGTTTGGTAACAGCCAAGTGTTAACGCACCTATTCTTGTCATTAAACAATAACATGGCGTTATTAAAATACCTTCTCATGAGCTCCACTTGGTATTCCATTAACCCGAATTCATTTCACCCTTTTTGTTTCGATCAGCATGGAATAGGCGACCCTTGTGAACTCTGTTTAGGTGAAGCACCAAGGCCAATAATAAAACCTGGATCGCTTACACATACAGAGAGTGGTGGCGAACCTGTTGCACACCCGTGTCAGGTGGCATTCAGAGCCCATTCTGTTGGCACTCATGCACAGCAGAATTCACCAAAAGACAGAGACATGCCTTTCCGGTAATAAGAGAGGTCAGAACAAGTATATATTGACTCCAGCACACCAAGGCTGGCATTACCAATAATCAGTAAGGTTGCAATCCTCAAAAAAACGACCCTGGGGTTGATCCACCTCAATCAAGTAGAGGAGCACACTATAGGTAAATTATTAAAGGGCATGTCCCCCCCAAAACTATAATCCCCCCAACACTGGCCCCACCATGTATGTAGTTTAATATCCTTACCTCACATCCCGCTACATAGATCCCCCCACTCAGGGTGTCTCTAGGGATTTTGCCACCTGAGGCAAACCCGATTGCCGCCTATGTGCGGCCCACGCAGCGCGCCGCGGAGCAAAGTGGTGTGGTCTGTTTGTGGGTGTGGCTTGTGTGTGGGTGTGGCTTTGACGGTGGGAGTGCGCTAGCCCATTTTGTCATTTTGAACAATATTTGAAACCCATCCGCTTCCCATCACGCCCCTTTCTTTTTTTTTACCCCTCCTTCGCCAGCTCCTCGCTCCCCCTTTTTTCCCCCTTGCCCCCCCCTACCCCCCCTCCCTTCTCAGTACCTCCTTTTCTCTCACATATTCACCTTTACAGTCAACACCCCCTAGGGGCCCCACTACGGAGAGATACCATTGTAATTTCTTTAAATAGACAATAATCAACACCATAATAACAGAGAATAAACAATTTGCCCAAATAACCTGCCACCATGTCAGTTTTTTTAATAGGGCTCTACTTACCTAACTAGTCAACCAGCCTAACCTAAACAACTACTAAAGCTAATCTAACCATATGAAATGCCTTTAACAATACTAACACATGTACAGTGCAGACAGACAGTAAAAGGTCCCATACAGTGTGAACAGACGTAAAGGTCCCATACAGTGAGAACAGACAGTAAAGGTCCCATACAGTGAACAGACAGTAGGTCCCATACGGAGAACAGACAGTATGGTCTCATACAGTGAGAACAGACAGTAATGGTCCCATACAGTGAGAACAACAGTATGGTCCCATACAGTGAGAACAATAATGTCCCATACAGTGAGAACAGCAGTAAAGGTCCCATACAGTGTGAACAGACAGTAAAGGTCCCATACAGTGAGAACAGAGTTAAAGGCCCATACAGTGAGAACAGACAGTAAAGGTCCCATACATGAGAGCAGACAGTGAAGGTCCATAGAGTGAGAACAGACAGTAAAGGTCCCATACAGTGGAACAGACGGTAAAGTCCCATACAATGAGAGCAGACAGTGAGGTCCATACAGCGAGAACAGAAGTAATGGTCCCATACAGTGAGAACAGACGTAAGGTCCCATACGGTGAGAACAATAGAAAGGTCCAACAGTGAAACAGACCGTAAAGGTCCATACGGTGAGAAAATAGTAAGTCCCAACGTGAGACTAGATCCTTTTATTTTTTTAATAATATACTAAGGAAATATGCAAACTCATTGTCCACAACATTCACCCAGAGATGTCTCATTTACCCAACATATGCCCCAGTCCCCCACATATACCCCATTTACCCCACAGGTCCCCATTTACCCCACATATGCCCATTTTCCCCACAGATAACCAATTCACCCCACAATGCCCCCAAAACCCCCCCATATGCCACATTTACCCCACACAAATGCCACATTCCCACCACGATGCCCCAGTACCTCACAGATACCCCATTTACCCCACATATGTCTCCATATACACCACAGGTGCCCCATTTGCCCACAGATACCTATTCCCCCACAAATGCCCCCAAAACCCTACCAGATGCCCATTTATCCCACATGCCCAATTAACCCCACAATGCACTGTTCCCCACAGAGATCCCATTCACCCCACAAGTGTCCCCCCAATGGCTAAATCCCTACCTCCCCTACCTATACAAAAGTCAAGACCACTATCAAACATTATTATTATCCAGCAACAACGTCAGCAGACTTTCAATGTGTGTACCTCAGTTTGGTTGAATGCTGGCTGCTGCACAGGCGGTGCTTCCTTCCTCCTGGACTGAGTCTCCATTGCCCTGCTGGCAGAGGAGGTGCTTCTTCCTGAGGCCTCTGAGGCCTCTTGGCCTGGCGCGCGTGGTGCGCTACAGTCGCGGCCGCGCTAGGCCGCGCGCTATACTACTCCTTGGCTCCTCCTCCTACATTCAAGTCCGGCGACCGGCGGCCTCTAGCAGCCAGACAGCCAGAGCCAGTGCATCATCATGAGCGCAGCCGGCGCTGCAGCGGCTGCACCAGCACGCACGCTTCAGTTATTTATCCTCCCTCGGCTCCGCCGCTCAGCTCATCTCCTCCACTCCCACAGCACCACACCACAAGCAGCAGGAGCCAGAGGCTGCAGGCTGGCAGTGTCACACAGCCAACAGGCACAGCCAGGTAACCGAGAGCCGGGCGGACAGGCGGGAGGGGAAGTACGTAAGCAACTTGTTTTTGCACATTGCTGGCCTGGCAGGCGCAGCGCCGCAGCCAGGCATGAGGAGGGCGCTATAAAAAAAAAAAAAATTCAGGGAAAAGTCCGCTTTTTTGAGCCTGAGCATGATGCCGCTCTGCATCATTGTCTCATTTTGGCTCATTAGCGAACGGCCCTGCCCCCACTAAGACTATGAATATCGTTATGTTGACTGATTTTTTCTACACGTGATACTGTAGCTCTCAGTATCATGAGATTCACGGATTATTATGTATCGGATACCTATCTTATAAAGACATATTATGTTTCGAAAGTTTTAGTTCCAAAAAGAGCAGAAAACTTACGTGATATCCTAGCCCCAGGTGCCTTTTGACCCAACATGTAAGAAAGCTACGTGGTTACGTAGCCTTAGCACGTTAAGTGTGGCAGTAATCGCTGCACGATTTGTCCATATCAAATAGATGGTCATTTTAAAAAGCATGTTATGTCTAAAGTGTATCCAATACACTGCAGCAATGTCTCAAACAATATGTAGGCTGTACCAGTCGCCATTGAACAACACTAAAGCTGGGTACACACGATGACATATTCCAGTCCGATTGACCGATAGTTCAGTGTATCGGTCGATCGGACCGAATTAATGCATCCGAATGCAGCCATGTCCGACCAACCGTTCTCCTGAGTATGATTAAAGGACTATCGGACATGGTGGAAAACCTCGTCCGATCCTCTATGGACCGCACATCTTGTCCGCGGTAACTGACGACGCGGCTACTTTTGCCATGACCGCCATCCTCCTCCTGGCCGGCCGACCGGATCGAAAGTATCGAACGGTCGGTTAGGAGGAAAAATCACTAGTATGTACCAGCTTTATGCGAACACATTAGATCCATTAAATCGAGGGGCGAAAGCGCCTGGTTGCTAGACATTTCATACTATGTAATAATGCGATCTCAGGGGCATAAAAAATGAATATACCAATAAGGTCGTTGTCTACACACACGCGTTCCGGCAGTTTGAACTATACCTCGGATGTTGCGTTTTTTGTGAATCTTTAATTCGGGTGGTTTATAATTCCATAGGATGTTCGCCTCAAGGAATTTTATTTTTAAGTTTGTCTTTACACACTATTGATTTGCTTTCTGGTTGTTATAAAAGTATTGTATGTAAATCTATGTATTATTGTGTATACCATTTTGTTCATTGTCAGTCTCTCACTAGTTTAACTGGGAGGTGTCTTATTCCCTTTATAAGTGATGTGCAATTTTCATTGGAGACACACGAAACGCATCAGGCATGGACGCTTTTTAACATGTGTAAATATCCATAAAGTAAGAGTTTTTTATGGAATTTTCTGTCTGTTATCCGGGTTGCACGCCTTCGACTAATCTGATTTGTAAATGAACAGGCAGGGTTTAGGTGTGTTGATTATTCTTTTATGCCCAGTAGCAAGGCCACTGAGTAGGGTACAGAGACAAACAATTAGGCTGAAAGAGGACATTTGAGTTAATGACTATTATCTTTTTCCAATCCCTTTAAGGGTAAGGTATCTTCACTGGCCAAAAGTTGTTTGGGTTTTTGAAGTTTTAGTTTGGGAGCTCTGCTTACCCCTCGTTCTTCAATTAAACCATCAGAAGCCAGAAACGAAGTCACAGAACCGCTGATTCACATAGTCGTGTTACTTCTTGAGTGATTCAGCAGCTACAGTAGTAATTCTGCTATGGAGGGCGAGGCAATTATCTGTAGAACCTTACTCACACTACAGTATAATGCATGACCAGTTTTAATAGGACAGTCATGTACACTCCTAGATAATATATATTTTTCATAAATTCGAGGAGAGGCCGTTTAAATGAAACATATTGATTAGGAGGAATTGACATATGCACATAGACTGTGGAATTATCCGTCTCAGAATGGATTACTAATGCTAATGTCAATATGTAACGAACACACTTTCAAGGTCGAATGATCTCAGAGCTTTGGTTTTGATAGAATGCTGTAGTGTAGGACTACTGAATACAGTAGTTTCCCACTAATAAAATCCAGATTACATACAGTGTATTGCTTTTTAAGACTGTTATCTGTAGCAAATTAAGGATCTTCTTTCAGTTACCTTTAATACACACATTTACTGATAATATAGCTCCTTCAGTGGTAGAAATTCCATTATGCATAGATAGATATTTAGTGGATATACACCCCCATTCCTCCTCCTTACACAATACCTACTACAGTCAAGAGTAAATTTGACCTCATCTGTAATGAAACTGCTCCACCAGTGGCCCAAATTATAATGATGTAACAGATGATGTATGAAGTACACACTGTAATGATGTAACACTGTGCACTGCGTCCATTTTCGAGTGCATGCGCTCACCATTTTTTGCTATCACATGTGCTCCAGTAAGGAAATATAGGCAGAATCGCAGCACAAAAGCATGGTTATGTGTGCAATTGCCTTTGTGCATAAAACGTGTTTGTAGTAACACTTTGTACACACTTAGGGCGTTTAAGCCCTAATTAAAAAGGTTGCAAGGTCTGTCGTGCCACCGCCATAATCACCCTTATTTATATATCCATAGTAAAATGAATATAAGTACTGTGTAGTGCCAAGGGTTTGTCTTATCACCTTATTATTATATATCTATAGTAAATGAATAATAACTACAGTATAGTGCCATGGGTTTGTTTATATCAACCTATTATTATATATCTATAGTTTTAAATGAATAATAACTACAGTATAGTGGCCATGGGTTGTTTATATCACCCTTATTATTATATATCTATAGTTAAATGAATAATAACTACATTATAGTCCATGGGTTGTTATATCAACCTTATTATTATATATCTATATTTTAAATATAATAACTAGCATATCTAGTGCCATGGGTTGTTTATATCACCCTTATTATTATATATCTATAGTTAAATGAATAATAACTACAGTAATAGTGCCATGGGTTTGTTTATATCACCTTATTATTATATATCTATAGTTAAATGAATAATAACTACGTATAGTGGCCATGGTTGTTTATATCACCCTTTTATTATATATCTGATAGTTAAAATGATAATAACTACGCTATAGAATGCCTGGGTTGTTTATATCACCCTATTATTATATTCTATAGTAAATGAAAATAACTACGTATAAGTGCCATGGGTTTTTTTATCTCAACCCTCTTATATATAATCTTATTTAAATGAATAATAACTACAGTAAGGGTGGGGCCATGGGTTGTTTATATCACCTTATATATATATCTATAGTTAAATGAATACATAACTACAGTTAGTGCCATGTGTTGTTTATATCACACCTTATTATTATATATCTTATGTTACAATGAATAATAACTACAGTAATAGTGCCTGGGTTGTTATATCAACCTTATTATTCTATATCTTAGTTAAAGGAATATAACTACAGTATATTGCCATGGGTTTTTATATCAACCTTATTATATATCTTAGTTAATGAATAATAAACTACAGTATAGTGCCATGGTTGTGATATTTCATCTAAAGAAGAAATAAGTAGGTGGTTGTTATATCACCCTTATTATTATATATCTATATTAAATGATAACTAACTACCGTATAGTGTCCATGGGTTTGTTTATATCACCCTTATATTATAATATTCTATAGTTAAATGAATAATAACTACAGTATAGTGTGCCATGGGTGTTTTATTCAACACACCTTATTATTAAATATACTATAGTTTAAATGATACTAACTCAGTATGTGCCATGGGTTGTTTTATCACACCCTTATTATTATAGATCTATAGTTAAATGAATAATAACTACAGTATAAGTGCATGGGTTGTTTATATACCCTTATTATTATAGATCTATAGTTAAATGAAAATAACTAACAGGATCGGTTATATCCTTTTATACAAGTATGATAACCAGTTAGGGCCATGGTTGTTTATACTCAACCTATTATATTTCCATATGAAAATGAATAATCATACTGTTAGAGGCCAGGGTTGTCTTATGCACAAATAACTGTTCCCGATACCTACTCCCCTCTTTAAGTCACTGGTTGCCCAAATGTTTGTTCTTGGACATGAATGATATATAATAAAAGATTACCGAGCACCAAAAACATGGCAGACCTCACCGGCATTGTCTATAACAAAAGTGCATTTTATTGTACCACTAAATAAATGCATTTTTGTTATATAATAGGTTTCTGTGTTTGCTGACGAACAAAACTTGGTCGACCATAAAAACTTCAGAGGATGTGCAATTGTTGCCAGGGGGATTCTAGATGATTTGTCACTTGTGGGCTGCTAGTGGCATATGCATATCACATTTTATAAAGGTGGATACATTTTGGACTTAAAAATCCCTGGTGCTGCTATATACTAGAATGAATCCCTGTTGAAGGGTCTTGGAGTTTTGCTGGCATACCAAACTTAAAGGTAGGCAACTGCCAGGCGGCGAACAGCCCGAGAGCCAGCATGGTCAATGGTCCTTGTATAAAGAGAGGTATGGATGCAAGGTAGGGAAATGTAATTCTCCCTTTACAAAGCATTGTAATGCCTAATTTGGAATATGCATGCAATTTTTGGAATCCTGTGTACAAAAGAACATCTTCTTGAAATTGACACGGTTCAAAGAGGGGCAACTAAATTAATCACGGTGACTTGGGGGAGCTTGAATATGAAGTAGAGAGTGGAAAGTTACCAATTATGTACGCTGGAGAAATGGCGTCTTGGCGTGGGGATGGAATTTACGCGTGTAAAATCATTAATGGGTCCTACAATAAACATATCTGGGCATTCTTCACCAATAAGACTGTTCAGTAGTGACATGTGACCAATCCCTTAAGACTTAAGAAAAAGGTTGGCATTCAGTTCGAAAGGTGTTTTCACTGTGGAGAACGGTAAAAGCTATGGAAACTATCTTCTATGGACTTGTTTATGGAGGTTCATTGGTCAGTTTCAAAAAAAGCTGGATGAGGTTTTCTGCCAACACACGGAATGTTGCAGTTACGGTATGATACATCATAGTAGTTTGATCACAGGAAAATTTCCGATTGCCACTTCAGGAAGGAAATTTGGTGGATGTATATGTTTTGCCTTCCTCTCTGATCAACAGTTAGGCTAAAGCAGGATAAGTGCTAGATGGGTTGGACTGGATGGCCGTATGTCCTTATTCACCTCAATACTAACTAATACTATACTAGTACTATACTATACTATATCACCCTTATTAATATCCATAGTAAAATGATAATACAGTACTACTGTGATTTGGCCAAGGGTTGTCTATGGGGCAATTTATAAAAGAGCAAAAGTAGCGAAATGTTTTCCCATTCCCTTTTCGCATGGGTTTTCGCCAAAAAGACCATTTAACGCTATTTATAAAGTAAGCGTACGATGGCGAAACCCGTTCCCGCGAGTATCGCTAAACCCTTTTCGCCTAACTTTCGCAATGGTAATTTTATTAGCGAAAAAGGAGCAAAAAGCATCACGCGATTTAATAAAAGAGCAAAGGTGGGTTTTTTTGCGTTAAAAGAGCGAAAGATTATGCGACCTGAAAGGTGGTGAAAATCATTGTTTTGAGGCGAAAAGACATTCTAATGGTATTTGCCTTGAACAAGCAACGCGGCATTAGAAGGCGAATCGCCATTAGAGTGTAATATTCCTTGGAAAAGCGACATTAGAAGGCGTAACCCATTAGGAATGTAATATGCCTTGAAAAGCGCATTAAAAGCGATCCGCGCATTACATGTAATATGCCTTGGAAAAGCGAACGCGCATTAGAAGGCGAACACACATTCAGAAGGCCGACGCGCATTAGAAAAGGCGGAATGTGCAGTTGCAAAAGAAAATTGTGGTTCCCAATTGCAGAATTCCTAAGAAGATTGACTAAATAACACATGGCTGAACTTCTGGTAAATGTGCGGTGGGCCATTTTGAAACTTTGGCATCAGTTTTTAGTGGGGCTTTTTTGGTTCGAATGGTTTTCCACATGCAGTCCTTCTTAGATGCGTTAAGTTTCGCTCCAATACCTTTCGTCTCTTTGTATCGCGCCCGTTCGCCTTTTTTTCAGTCAGCCGCGAAGTGCTGTTTTTTTTTTTTTTCGCTTTTTATAATCAAGGCGAAACGAAGCCCCAATGGCGCTATTTTCCGCTGCGATGTGCTGCGCTAAATTATTGGCGAAAAAACAATCCTTTATAAATCATTCCCCTATGTCCCCTATTCATATTACCATATTAAAATGAATATACAAACTGTGTAGTGCTAAGGGTTATCTATATCACTATTATTATCTCTCTAGATAAAAGATGATAGATTATGTGTAGTGTTAAGGGTTGTCCTATATCACCCTTATTCATATCCTAGTAAAATGAATAATCCACACTGTTCATACAAAGTAGACATTGGTATTTCATAGCCATATCAGTTCACATGGGGTGTTTTGATCTCAGTAATGCCTGTTACACACAGGTCAATAGTCTTTCTGACCAACACAACACAGATCAATAAATTGTAGCCGAACACATATTGAGAAGTTACTGTAATATACTCGAGTATAACCGACGCCGAGTAATACGCCGAGGGTCCTATTTTTCCTCAACAAAGTAAGAAACATGATTGACTCGAGTATAGCCCGGGGTTTGAAATTATGGGCACTCTGCTGTCCATAAAAAAGCCTCCATGTCTCCTGGCTCTCAGATGTTTGGAATCTACAACCCCCACATGCTAGTGGATGAGCGGATTTGTAGTATCAAACCCCTCGGTAGTGCCAAGGAAGGAGGCTTGGGGGTATGACAGACCCCCCAGCGGAAAGTACAAAAAAAGCACCCCCAAAACATTCCCCGTAGAGAGCCCCCCCAGTTCAGGGAGTGAGGTGGTACTCACACAAGTGTTGTGAAATCACGGGTAAAGGTAAATTTCCAAATTTTTTCCGAGTAGTGACATCCTACTCCGGCGCGGCATAGTTAGACAGCCCCGCCAATACGGACGTCAGTGCCAGCGTGAGACACAGAGGGCCATACATGGATCCAGAGATTTAACTTACCGGTACCTGTGTTACATAGAGAGAAAGTAAGATGCAGCAGATTTTGGAAAAATTTACAGTGACCCGAGTATAAGCTGAGGTCGAGTTTTAAAGGGCTGTCCACCCCCAAACCTCTAATCCCCCCCCACAACACTGGCCCCACCATGTAGTTTAGTTTTTAATCCTTACCTCACATCCAGCTCCATAGGGTTCTCTGTACCCCCCCCCCCAAGTCTCAAAATAACTCACCAGGAGTGATAGCAGGTTCTCTGCTGCTATCTAGTCCGTCCGGTAGATATTTTGCCCATGCTCATGCAGCCCTTCTCTAAACTGTCATCCAGTTCCCTCTCTGCACATCTTCACTTATTATAGCTGTTTTTCTTCGCTCATTACATCAAACTCTCTGAAGGTACAGACATGAACACACTTGGCCAACCTTTCTTGTTTATCTCAGCCCAACATGGAAACTCCAACATCCAATATTTGAGATGACAACCATTTTGCTCATCCCCATACTCCATACTACAAAGGGTTTATTCAATAAAAGTTCCTTATCGTTTAAAATCTGCGAATTTTGCCCCAACCATCAATGGTTATCTTTCAATGTTAAATAAGATCTGATTGTTGGGGCAAAATAGCACCATTTTAAAGGATAAGAACTTTATAGAATCTCCTGTAAATGGTAACATGTGGAGATATGATCTTAATCAGTATTAGCCAATCAGATCATTTAGATTTTTTTGTGTGGATGGTGGCTAGGAACACACTTAACAGTGAGAGGACAGAGATCCCTATTCTAAACTAAGGTTGGTTACAGAAACATCCGATACATCACAACCAGTATTTACAAGCTTATTACAGGTGACAGTTTCCCTATCTGAACCAATCCTGTTGGGAGACACAGAATAAAATTTCTGACATGTCTGTGACAATAACAAATTGCCTGGTGTTTTTGTTTAATTTATTCTCACATCAATGTACATAGAAGGAGTGTGTAATACAAGTGGGTGTATTTATTTTGCATTTTCTGGACATGGAAAAGTGGAGACAACTTTTAATTTGAATAATTATCACTTGTATTCACCAACAAGCCTGTATACATAGATAATTGTCAGACGGAGTGGCTACTGGAACAAGTAATACCCAAGCATATCTTACCAATACCAGCCCTGGGAACATCCCGTATGATTTTGTTGAGTGATACCCTTTGTTTTGTTGAGGGGGAGCCAGGTGACAGAAGGAAAGTGATGAGAGTAACCAAGTTTCTGCCATCTACATATAAACAAGAACAGACTGCTCTGCCCCTGCTAATCCCAGAAACACTGTGTGTAACGTTGTTTTTTTAAAAGTCAATTGTCTTACATTTAATCTTATCTTAAGGGGGAATATGGTACATAAACAAAATACTTTAAAATTTGACCTCTCGTTCTGGTGACAAGTTCATAAGACCTGGAGCTCTGAAAGAATGAAGATCTGTTCCGCAACCCGCTAGTGTCACTTTTCCTCTCGCCCATGACCCAAGCCACTTTTCTAATGAGGCAGAGTGAAACCTCGGGTTAACGGGAAGGCGCGGGGGGTGGGGGGGGGATGCCCCCTTAAAGGTAGGTAAGTAAACTTGCCATCTGTGCACTTACATTTCCCATTTTATGTTAAGGCCCATTTCCCCCCCCCCCCTATATCAAATTGGTTTGGAATTACGCCAGCTCACTGGGGGGATGCGTGCTGTCACCTAAAGAATTGTGAGTCCGCCTTTGACAAAGTTTGGACTCAGGTGCCAAAAAACGCTAGAAGTCGCCCTGACAGCAGTACAAAGCATTTGCCATCACTTTCTGGTTCTTATTATGTAAAGAAGCAATGGCACTGCAGTAGGGGGCAGAAACAGACTGGAGCAGTGATGCCAGCAGTGGAAGGAGCAAACTGTTCTAATCCTGCTTCCAGAATTCTTAATGAGATTGATTTTAAAAGTCTGGTTTGTGCCCATAATTTCCCATTTATAAAACGTCTACACGAACCTATTTGGTACAATGATAAAATACTGGACATTTCATAGTACAGAAAAACAGAAAGCACACCCTTAACTTTGTTGTCATAATCCACAATTACCATTTGATAGCTTAAAAATGTGTCATTTTTTAATCAGACACAGGAAGAGTGATATATATTGTCACAGCTTTGTCTGTGACATAACAACTCTCGCACAGTCCTGTGTATGGTTTGCCACTGTTTACAGAGAGCTGCGATTTAAGGAGCAGAGAACTGGCGGGAAGTCAGCAGACGGGGTGCAGGTTTTGATTGGTGGTGTGAGGGTCCAGAATAAGGTTGAGGTTGTAGGATAGGGGAGAGAGAGAAAGTGAAACCACCATGTTAGGGACAGCTTAGGAAGCGTTCCACCTCCCACCCAAAAAGAATCTGGCTTACAAGGGAAACTAAATCGGCATTGTTTTATCTCCAGAATCTGAAAACAACCCCCCTAAAAACCATCAATAACTATATAATATGACTTCAGTAAAATGGCATCTAAAATAAATGTAAGCCTGTTTAAGAACTGGATTGAATTATCTGTGTGTTGTGCAGTGTCAGGACACACCCATCCTGCCTCAGTCACATGCTTCCTTGCTTTATCTGTCCTGTAAAAGGATTGTAGATAGAGATTATTAACATGGGTGTGACCAACGTAACAAAGTTTCCTGCCTGCTAAATACTGATCATGGGCAGAACATAATGGTCCGTTTACCACTGTGTGATATTAAGAATGCTGTGATATTAAGCCAAACCATTATTATTTAGGCGACATTTCCTGGCACCCAATCAAAGAGAGTAGACACTGATTAACTGCTTTATATCACGGTGTTCGCCTTCTGGGTTAGTGTTGTTCTGGGCTTTAGTTGTCCCTTTAAAAACTCTTTGAGCTTGGGCTAGGATGGGACAGAATAAGTATAGTTAAGGGGTCGTCACAGCAATAGATCGTAGACGGTGGTCCAGAAAAGTATAGGCCGGTCGATGGCCAAGTTGTGGGGTCGGTGGCCCTCCCCCCCCCCCCTTTTTGTTGCCATTCATCGCCAAGCAGGGGGGCGCACTTGTTAAGTTTACACTCTGTGGCCGGTGTGGTTACGGCCTATGAATTATTTTGTGGGAAGACGAGATGGTGATGGAAGCAACGGTAGTGGGGCGGACAGCCCATTCCCCTGGACCATCTGGAGAACGATGATTGTTATTAAATGGTTGGCTTGTTTTATGTTAAATAAAAATTGACGCTGTTATTTTATCTTAATAAATGTGCTGTGGCCTTTACATCCAGTCACGCATGTGGCTGTTGTAACTTTGGGGCTTGTGGGGAGTTTAAACGGTGTAAAAAGAAAGGTTAGGAAGTCGAGTCGGCCAGCTTCACTGGCCAATCAGTTCCACACAAAACACCTTTTGGCTACTTGTTTGCCATTTTAAATCTATATTAATTGCTCTGTCTAGTTTGGTTCTTAGCAAACTTGTTTAAGGGAAATTTCTATCATTAAGTTCTCCTTCCCCTCCTGTTTTATTTATGGACCAGGAGGGACGTGTATGACCAGGGAACGGAAAGGTCGGACACGCATGGAATCACTTTCAGTTAAAATTACTTTGGGTTTCTGTCAGATAGCAACGATGTTTAGAATTTGGATCTGATACCCACAGAATGAACCCTTGATGAGTGATAACAAGTGCCAGCAACCCACCTCAATGCTTTTAGAGAACCTTTTGATCTGTTGAAATTTATAACCTGTATTAAATTCTGTGCCATCACAGCTAGGCAGCTGCAAAGGTGTTTATATAGATAAACCAGTTAACGCATACATGCATACAGCATACCGATGTATTATTATAATTCTTTACATGTAATGACGTATAGAGTCAGGGAAGTACTTATACAGGACTGAATGTTGATTTTGGCCAATGGGCATGATTTTTACCATTTCACCCTTAACACAATACTGGGTTTGTGAACCCTCTAGATTGGGATAGTTGGATTAAAATGTCAAGTACTAGAGATACCATTATTAACTCGATATTGTGTAAAACACGACATGATATCAATAGACATCATATGAGGGAAACTTTTAATCAAGTTATTGCAACTGCAATTTTCCAAATGAATAAATAGTTTTAATGTTTTTGTGTACAAGAAAACAAGTGGATTAGCACGCGGTCTCAAAAATGAGTGGGGGCAAGGAAGGACTGCCACAGACACATGCCTATGTAGGTTTATGGCCCTTACCCATAGTTCTAAGGAACTAGCTCCCAATGTTGCTGGGGGATTTACAAGACTTCTCTGCATAACAACACAGAGCCGCACATCAATAAAAGGTACAGAAATTGCCATGGCTCTAATGCGGTATAAAATATCCCACCTTGGCTTGCATATCAGGGGAAAAAAGATATAATTCAAGAGAAATGAAATGTGCCAAGTGTGAGGAGATAGGTAATGTACAATGGCCCCAGACAGAACAATGTAACAACATGCCGCAGGTCTGCCCTGGTGAGAATATAATACATTAACTAGGATAGGGAGATATAAGAGCTTTGAACTCCCCTTTCCAGCTATACTGCAAATAAGAACAAAGACTTCTGGGAATTTGCCATGTTTCCATGCTGTTTTTAGGAACGCTATATCTTTGAAAAGCACTTTCAGCATTCCACAAGCTGAAATGCAAACACCAGACGCCAACTACAGACCAGTTTTCAGCATCTTTATTGAGCCATACATCAGTGTAGTGCAAGGCCGTCTGGTTTTGCAGTGAGAAAGCGCCTATAGCATCACATGTCCCAATGATTATATGGATAGGGGAAAAATAAAGCTTTGAATCTCCCCTTTCACAGCATAGGCTAATAAAGAACAAAGACTTCCATGGCAGCTCATAGGAAACTAATTTTAAAAGACTTTTACAAGCATTTTCCACAAGCTAAATGCACACAGAGGCCAACTACGACCAGTTTTCGGCTTTATTGAGAAGCCATCATCAGTGTAGTGCGGCCTCTGGTTTTTGCAGTGGTTGGTGCCTATGACAGACGTCACCAATAAATTAAATAGGGATAGAGGAGAATAAAGGCTTTGAACTCCCTTTTCGCAATATCCAATACTGTGACATATGTCACGTGGACTATCTGTAACTAAAAATAATGCAATGTATTTTATATACACACATGTTGCACTACTAAGGTAGATAATTCACTTATTTTGGTAGCCAATTCCTTACAATTAGAAAAATATACACCACCATTCTGGTATCTCCACCAGGAAAAAAAACTTTTTACATAGTGTACCCCCCCACTCCTCCACCACCAACTTCGTTTGTAAAACAGCACCCAGAAATAACTATAACACGCCTCATTCCAATAAATAAATATACTTATAGACATTTTTTTTGGGTAGGACTTACAATGATACCTCGAAAGCCAATAAAGCAGTTAGTCATCCCATATCTTGATTTATTAATTGTGATTATTCTTGGTGATTATTAATATGAGTATTAATGACACGTAGTCGTTGTGTTAGGGCAGGGTTGCCAGTCATCTTTTATGGCCGGGATTGTCCCCGACTGCAGGCACAAATCCGGTCCACAGTCCGGCGAATCCCATCCAACACCTGCCCTCCCACCCCGATTTATGACCCTAACCTCACCTCACTCACGGCGCCCCGCCCCAACTCAGCCGTTGTCTGCCTGGCCGTCCACCGTGACGTTGCTGGTGTGTCATACCCCACCCCTCCCCCTAGTGGGACAAAAATGCTGTCAACCCTGTTTTTATTGCACCTAGACTTTGTACCTTGTGTTATTTAAAATTCCTAGTTTGTTGTATCACCCTGTATCTGTAGCATTATCATCTCTAGGGGATACAAGTGTAAAGGATAAACTGTCACCCAGTCAACCACATATTCAATTTATTTTTTTTGTTTAAGCATTTTAATTGCTTACAACGAAAAGGTATCCGGAAAATGCGGAAAAGTGTTAATTAAAATCGAAAATTAATTAAATAAGTTATTTTCATTAACCTTGAGGAGAGACGTATTTACAGGATGAATAAACACTTGCCTTGAAGCTCACGTACAGTCAATGGGGGATATTTCTAGTTATTTACATGTCACTTTGGAGTTAACCTTACACATGATTTGGGTTTATTTCTATTTCCCCCTTTAATGTCTTAGGGGCTTAGGCCACACTACTCTGCGCTTTTTTTTGCGATGTGCGCAGCAATTTTTTCTACCTCTGCAATTGGCGGCAACGTCAATGCGATTGCAATTGCATGTCTGTTTGTTCGATACCCAAACGCATTGTCCACCCCATTTTTAAATCGCATATCGATTCGTTATCTCAAGAAGAATCGCATGCGCAAGGCAGCGTAATCGCAACACGATCTGCGTTTTCGGCGTTGTGGCCGTGCCTTATATGCATTTTTAAAAACTGTATCATTATAATCACTGAACGTATTACGGCAAAGAACGAAAAGCTAAATATAATTGAGTATCTAAATCATATATCTCACTGTCATCTCTAAATGAGCAGCATGTCTCGGGAACACTGCAGATTTTGGCCATTTCCTGTTTTCTGTAAGCCCCTCCCTCCCCAGTGAATACCAATTTGGCTTTCTTAGAGGACTTACTGAGCAACGTGCAGCTCTGTATCTGGGTCTTTGACCTCCACTGAAGTATTTCTTCAAAATGTTGCTGGATTTCAAAGTGAGTGTGATTGAATATTTTAGATAGAAGTGAAGGTACTTTATTACAAATAATTAACATCTCAGGTTGTAGGAGTGGAGAAAACTGTATTGTGAAAAGAAAGACACCAAAATATTTATTTGTATTTTAATCATTATGGATGAAACACCTCTTATACACAGAAGGCATCTTGCAAAAAAAAAAAGTCTCATGCGTTAATAGCATTGCCCACAAAATCTCAGAAACAAAAGTAATTTTACTTCACTCCCCAGTTCCCCAAGTAGGGACGGAGATTCTTGTTTCTTAATTTTGTGGTGGTCCATGCTATTTCATATACTGAGACTGCAAGAATGCCTTCGTTATAGAGAGGTGTTTTCTACCATTTTTAATGCCAGTGAAGGGCTTTTTGCTCCTTTTTGGCCCCTCTCTCCTAGCTTCAGCAGCCTTGTCTACTACAGCCCCCTGTGCAAATTGAATTGCCCACCCCCTACCATTAGTCTGACATAGACTGGGCAATGTAAAAATGTCCAAACCATCTCTTATGTACGTTTACGAGATCCCGGGCTGCAATAAGTCTCTTATTTACGTACACAGGATCAGGTAAGAAGAGTCCGTCTTGCGCCTCCATTCTAAAGGCCTTTAGTTCAAACTTCTCTCAGCCTGTTATTAACTCAGCCTGTAGTAACTTCGCTGTTTCCAAAATGGCTACGGAAACATGGCAACAGACAACGCAGTGTAAAACCCACAATTTACCCGATAAGCATTTTGGTCATGGGTTACACTGATTTGTTCGAGGTTATGACTACTTGTTCTATTCACCCACCCATGGGGACCGTCCACCACTGCTGTGCCATGCATATCATATTATAGAATGCATGTTCCATGTCTTTCCTATAGCACTCTGCGATTTGGTAAAGATGCTGGTGTCCTTCCTTAACATTTCCAATGCTATCAGTCGGGTAGCATTGGTTTTTAAGTCCTGCTCATGTTGTAAACATGACTTTTTCTCTTTGTAAAAGATAGATTGCCAGTTTGCATGTTAATCTCCATTCATTAATTTCTCCCAACATCAAAGCATTGATTGTTAAGATCACACGTACAAACGTGTTTCGCTGCTGACTCAATAATCTTACTTAAGAACTGATCATTGGCAGCAATTACACCCTTCCATCTCTTCTTTTCAAAGCAGTGTTCCTGGATGGCTAATAATCAGTGTGACAATAACTGCCTTATCCCAACTCAACCCGTCCTCAGAGCGAATTCGAACGCATCAACTTTGGGCCACTTACCTCCATTCTTAATAATTAATCCCCCTTTATCCTTTCGGGTTTCTGGCACGGTAAACTAAGGAACCTCCCGCACTGTGGATGCAGAACACATGCACCATGCTTGCATAATAAACAATTTGTATTTTCCTGTTCTGTATCGGTCATCTGGTTGGTACAGGGATACTATATAATATTGAGAATTACTGGTATTGATAAATATACTGTAGTTCTGGTTGGTACAGGGATACTATATAATATTGAGAATTACTGGTATTAATAGGAATAATGGAAAATAAAGATAAAGATGAGGGCCTGATGCAATAAAAGGTGAAAAAGTGTGCCTGTGCTATTAATCAGCAGCAACCAATCAGTATCTAACTGAAATAACCCAGTAAAAAGCTAACTTTTGATTGGATACTGCAAATTAATAGCATGGGCTAATTATTGCACCTTTTATTGCATCAAGAGCGAGCATCAGGGAGCGGACCTCTCCGGAATTAGGACTCAGACTTGTTAGGTGTCATCGCAAAACTTTTATTTCAACCATATGTAAACATCAATCAAAGCTGTAAAAGCATCACCAAGGTGCAAACAAACCAGTGGTCTGACGCGTTTCCCGGCGTTCCCGCCGCTTCAACAGAGATCAACAAAGGGAGAGGATGTCCCATGATTCCTACTCCCTTAAATACCCAAAAAACCCTAATTAACCAATTGGTGACTGATTGTTAATATATCTGCAAGGTGATACATATAAACTTGTGTGTGTCCAAACCTATACAATCCATGGTGTGCATCTCCCTGTAGTTAATAAATAAAATCTACCAATAAAAGATTCCTCATATTATGTGTGTGTGTACAAATGTATAATGATATTAAAAAAAAAATTTATGTGTAAGTCATTAGTGTTCTTGTAATATCTAAAAACATTATGCTGTGTATATCATACATATATTAATATCCCAATGAATTTATAATACACAGCTAACTGTGTGATAAAAGCACTAAAATATGAAATTTATAAAATATGCAAATATAGTATTAACTACAATTTGTAATAGCAATTATTATGATCACCATCCTATCATGTATCTACTGATTCCATAGTTAGATCTGCACAATATAAGTGTGAATATAAATATTTAAATGTGAACACAGTCTTATCCATATTATATACATCAATGTTACAACTTAATAATAGGCAATACAGTACACTTTATATAAAAACTAACAATACATATATATAAATATACCTCAATTATAGATATAGTTCATCATTATATGTGGCAACTTTATTAGACATAGTATATATACCTATGGGACTATACGTATAATCAATATAAACAAGCCAATACCCCTACAATTATTCATAAACTAATAATAAATAGCAATATATTGCAATAGATATAAGTTGACAATGGTCTCTACACATAAGCATGAATATACACAAACCGCACTATCATAAATCCATATATCCATATAAGCATAATGACTATAAATATATTCAGAAATCCATATAGATATTAGTCAAATTGCATATCCCATGCTTTCATAACAGTTATACATGTACATCCCTAGTCTGCTTTTTAATCCATATAATCCAGTTAATCCAGTTAGTCCATATAGCAACTAAGTTCTATTTCCAAATTGAGACCTTGTGGACTTAGTGTTTGTAACCTAAAGATCCAATAGGCTTCTGTTTTCAATAGATTTTTTTTTTCAACAAATTTTTTTTAATATCATTATTAGAGATGTTCGAAACTGATGAGTTTTGTCCCGTTTTCGGATTTTCGAAAAAATTCGAAAATCCGAAAATCCGAAAACGGACCCATAGAAGTCTATGGGAAAAAAAAATTTGAAAGTTTCTATCAATTTTAAGGATTAAATAGTAATAGCAGGTTACTGTTAATAGCAAAGGGACCTGGGGAATGGTCTGGGGAACCCGTAAATATAAGTAAAACTCATTTAAAATCTATCTTTCCTCACGATCGAGCTGTTTTCGAGCTCTCGCGGGCTATTTTCGAGGGTTACCGAAATCGAACACTACTTTCGAGGGTTACCGATATCACAAATATGAGGGTTACCGAAATCAGCTTGTACATTCGAGGGTTGCCGAAATCGGCACAAACATTCGAGGGTTACCGAAATCGATCGCTACTTTTCAAGGGTTGATGGACTTACGATTTCGAGGGTTACCAGGATTCATACAATTATAGAGGGTTACCGAAATCGATCCCCACCTACAATACAAGTTTTCGAGGGTTACCGAAATCGATCCCCACCTACGATACAAGTTTTCGAGGGTTACCAAAATCGATCCCCACCTACGATACAAGTTTTCGAGGGTTACCGAAATCGATCCATGCTTTCGAGGGTTACCGAAAACGGCAATAAAAAATCGAAAACTCGGAAAATTCGAGTTTCGAAAAATCCGGGAGTTCCGAAAGTTTCGTCGGGACTTCGAAACCGCCGGATTCGATTCGAAACTGGGTTCTATTAGAACCCAAAGTACATCTCTAATCATTATACATTTGTACACACACACATAATATGAGGAATCTTTTATTGGTGGATTTTATTGATTAACTACAGGGAGATGCACACCATGGATTGTATAGGTTTGGACACACAAGTTTATATGTATCATCTTGCAGATATATTAACAATCAGTCACCAATTGGTTAATTAGGGTTTTTTGGGTATTTAAGGGAGTAGGAATCATGGGACATCCTCTCCCTTTGTTGGTCTCTGTTGAAGCGGAAGGAACGCCGGGAAACGCGTCAGACCACTGGTTTGTTTGCACCTTTGTGATGCTTTTAGACTTTGTGCTGAAAAAAACAATGTATAATATTCCTGATTTACTGCAAGGTTTCCTACTGTAAAATTAGTCTAAAGCGATTAAGGGCAAAATCCTGAAAATTCTTCTGGCAGTTAACGCAAAAAAAAAATGAAAATCTCCTGGCAGTGAAAGGGTTAAAGATCTGAGGGCTGATGCAATAACAAAACAAAACACCCCCAAAAACACCCCCATAACTTAGAAACAACCCCCACAAACTATATATTCCTGAAATTTACACACCTTCAGCTATGTAACGCTGTAGTTTGTTCATTCATACCATCAATGGTGTGGACGCAGTTCTTCGTAGAAGTTCGCATTTGTCTGAAAAAATGAACAAAAAACAACTTCAAAAGGTAGAAATCATGCCAAAACCTCATGGAATGTAAAAAAAAGTTACTAAATATCAATCTCCCAAATGTCCTGAATCAAACGGTATGCCATATGTGTGGTTACACACGCGGACGTGGAAGCGAAAAGCCACAAAGTGAGACAATGCATGAGTATTTGTTCATATCAACCATTCAATGTGTGGACGCAGTTCTTCTTCGTAGAAGTTCGCATTTGTCTAAAAAATGAACAAAAACAACTTCAAAGGTAGAAATCATGCCAAAACCTCATGGAATGTAAAAAAATTTACTAAATATCAATCTCCCAAATGTCCGAATCAAACGGTATGCCATATGTGTGGTTACACACGCGGACGTGGACGAAAAGCCACAAGTGAGACAATGCATGATGGTTGAAAAACAGCGAAATATTAGACCACTCTCCGAATTTGGACAGTCTGCATTCACCAATTGTTTAATTAGGGTTTTTTGGGTTTTAAGCATCGCACCATCCAAACCACGCGCGCCATTCCAAGATGCCTCAGAGGCCTCAGGAGAAAGCACCTCCTCTGCCCAGGCAGGCCAATGGAGACCTCAGTCCAGGAGGAAGGAAGCACCGCCTGTCCAGCAGCCAGCATTCAACCAAACTGAGGTACACAATTGAAAGTCTGCTGACGTTGTTTGCTGATATATTAATGTTGATAGTGTCTGACTTTT